>MARA01000034.1:0-454441 GCA_001792895.1 Lentinus brumalis
TGCTATGCTCGCTTCTCTCCCAACTTCATCCCTGCTGCCGGCGTGACCCTCAACGAAATCATCGAGTCACTCTGGCCAGAGACCAATGACATTGCAGGCAGCACACGGGGCATGGCTACAGGGCACCGCCAGGAGAGTATTGACGACCACATGAACGACTCCAACCACATGAAGCTCATCCGCTTACGTGCGTGCTAGATCTACAGCATATGTTGCTGGTTATACTAACCCCCACACACACAGCCGCAGCGCTGGCGCGGAAGTGGCGCACTGCATGCACTGAGCTAGGGCCTGCCCGGGAGGCGCTGGAGTCCCTTGCTGCCCAGTTCCCACCATCCAAGGTAAAGGAATGGGAGAAGGATGCCAAAAGGGCAGCTAAAAAACGACACCGAAAGCCAGAGGTGATGGACATCTACGAGGTGCAGGATGCCAAGCGTGAGTGATACGAAGTGCTCTTGCCCATTAGATCTGACACAAATGTGCCCGTATTGCCCGCAGTGCCCACTCGTGCCCAGATTCAGCTTGAGTTGGCCAAGAAGGAGAATGCTCGTACAGGTGGATCAAAGGGTGCTGCCGCATGGATTGTGGTGGGTCTGAAAATTGAGGAGGATCGGTGGGTGTCCTGGGTATTTACTTCTAAGTATTCCTGCTAACCTCATTATTCAGCCTTGCAATCGCCAATAAGGCGCGCCAGATCCGCCCTACAAGCTCTACCGAGGAGAAGATCGCACTTGAACGTTCACGTGCTGCCCTCCTGAAGAGCATTGAAAAGTTCCACAAAGATGCCAAGAACTTCCTGCCTGTCCGCGCACTCGTGGATTTTCTGGCAATGCCTACAGTGTCGTCCTCTCTTGGAGCAGAATGGGATAGCATTGAAGAAGCCGCAGGCATCGCACAGGCCCCTACCAGTGATGACGAACCAGCCTCTACAATCACCCCTGAACGGATTGCCATCGCCTTGCCATCAACCCTCGGTGCTTCATTGTGTCGCTCTCACGGACTGACAAACCTCCTCACCAGTGAACGCGAGCTGCGCATTGGTCAGATGAACGACTGCCTCCACAGTGTTCGCGTAGGAATTGGGTACAAGTCCTTCCTTTACCGCACAGAGGTCCGCACAGCCACCTCTACACGGCAGAAGCTGCGAAGCTTCGACGACGTCCATCTGGCTGACGCTGGCATCCTCTCAAATGCTCGGCTATACCAAGCCTCACGGTCTGCAATAGGGAACCTGTACGATGCACAAGTTCCCTCCGATGCTGAGGAGCTTGCTGCCGTGCATGCACGCTACCGTGTCCTGGAGAAGAAGGATATGAAAGCCAACACAGCACTTGTTGAGCATGCTGTGCGAGGGGTCTCTCTGTTGCATCTTCCCTGGTTCTGGAATATGGCATCTGGAGAAGCGGAGGAAGGATCATGGATGGAGGAGAGTACGTGCACCATGTCCCCTCTCATCGAACCAATTCTGATCTATCATACAGTGTACCGTGTTGTATATCTGCGAGCCCATGCCCGTCTTGCCCGTTGGGATGAGGAGATTGCCATCGTACCGGCAGAGATGGACAGGACACTTCGAAGCTACCAGATCAGTGAGGACGAGTGGCTCCGACGTGGTAGAACCACACAGAAGGGCCTAGGACATCAGGCATGGGCTGCCCGGCAGGCTGCAGTCTGGCATGCCCTGCACGCACATTCAGATACACTGTTCACTGTTGCCCGTGCAAACTTCCAACCTACTTAGACCATGTAACTGCACAGATTCCTATACAAGATTGCAGAATGTTCACCAAAATATCCAGCTCACCACCATGTAGACCTGTAGCATACAGTGCCCACATGGGCAGGCCGGAAATCAGTGCCCAAAGCGGCTGCGGGCACGGGCACGGGCACACAGTAGTGACCGAGGTGGGCACAGGCACGGGCACGGGCACGGCACGGGCACGGAGGGCATAAACATGAACATGGAGGGCACGGACATGGGCACAGGGGGCACAAACACGGGCACGGGGGCACAGACACGGGCACGGACAGAGACATGCCCACGCACATGGACACGGACACGGGCACGGACACGGGCATGGACACGGGCACGGACACGGACCCGGACGCGGTCACGCACACGGATACAGGGAGGAGGAATATTGAGCGAGCAGCGAGGAGAAGTCCTCAAAGATACAATATATAGAGATATACTACTACTGACCAGGAAGTTCATGTTGGAATATAGGTGTACCCGTCTGTCCCATAGTCTCCTTGTACAAGTAGTACTCCTGGGCTTCCTCAAGCGTATGGAACCGCCTGATCTTCCGCCCAGGATGGTTCCCTGCCATCGTGTAAGCGGTGATTCTGCGTAACAGTCAAAACAAGTTACAAGATAACGGTGTCGATACTCACTTGTCCATAAAGATGCCTGTCGTGTCGCCAAGCACAACAACATATGCAGGGCCCTCCGGGACAATGATGCTGGACGTATTTGTTGTTGCAATTGAGCTCACCGTGGTGGAAGGGGTATTGAGAGCAGAGGTAGATGGGAGAGCAGGATGCAAGCCATGGAAAGACGGCTTGGCTGTAGATGGCATTGCGGGGGTGGGAAGAGATGGGGCAGGATGCAAGCGTTGAAAAAACGGCTGGGTTGTAGATGGAAATAGTGAGCGCGGGAAGAGATGGGGCACGGTGGGTGCTCACCTGCCTGTCGGGTGGCCTCACTTCCGCCTCATGTGCCACGGACTCCATGACGGTCGCCTTGTTGGCCGACTGCGCGTTGGCTGGTTTCTGTTGAGGCTTCCAGTGGCGTGCTCTCCCCGCAGACTCGATGAGGAGCGTCGTGTGGGGATCAGATGCGCGAGCACTGAGATATGTGGCCGATGTAGAACTAGTACCCGTGGGGGCAGCAGCAGAAATTGTGCTCCGAGGGGTGCTCATGGCTGATGCAACGGGGCGGCGATTGGTGTGGATGACGAGGTCAGTAAGGATGGGTGCTCGTGCTCGGGGGCCATCCAGTGCGGATCTCGTGAAGGGCCATTGACCCAGGCGCGTCTGGCAGCATCGACATTCTTGAACTTCTTGTAGAGCGCACCAGGAAAGCCAATGACCATGGGGCCGGCAAGTCCCCTGCACGGAGTATGTAGGATATTCGAACGGTTGAGAGAAAACACTCACCAGCCCATATAAACCCCAACACAGCGACCTTTCCAAATCGTATAACCCTTTCCATCATCGATATCACCAAATACCATGATCAATCCATCCTCCTCGTAGACCGGCGTGGGTCCCACGCTGAGCGCAGCGCGATCAAAGTCTTCACGTTGCTCCTTTGTCAGCATTTGACACAAGCTTGTGGCAGTTGCAAGAATGCCGTTGGTATTGCACAGATTGCACGATAGGGAGGGAGGCGTGGAGACGGTGTGAGATGGGAGCTAGATGCATGCAAGAAATGTAGACGCCGGAAGAGCCACGGTGGCCTGCCTGGAAGGGACGCCCTTCTGTCGAGTTCAGCAACCCGCAGGGATGCAGCAAAAGACATGTATGTGATTTTGCTTGGCCGTCTGTGCCAATTGCAGCAATGGGCATGCAATACTCAGTGGGATTCAGTACAACTGGGGCATGGGCAGGCAGCCTCCGGGCAGCGAGGGCAGCACGGGCAACATGGGCAGTCCCGGGCATGGCCAAGTCAGCAGGTGTTATTAATTGCCTTTAAAGGGATGCAACCAAAAATATATGGGCGGTTATCGATCTCAACTGCGACCAACCATCTCCCGTCACTTCAGCATGAGAGCCGCCTATGCCGAACTACAGTACATTGCATGGAGAATCGTGGAGGCTCTGAAGGCCTACCCTCTGGACCCGAGCCATACCACGCAGCGCCGCTTTGCTACAGGGTTTGCCCGTGAACTGGTGTGTATCTACATATGTTCATGTGCAGTCGGTCACTCACAAATCACAATTTAGTGGCAAGCAACTTCAGCCATAGGTTTAGCAGGCGCTGCTTCTGTGTCCAGGGGTGGTGCGGCAACCTGTGAAATTGTGCCAGCTGTGATTCGCATCATGCTGGAGTGCGCCACATTCCAAGGCACAGGACTTCTCGTCAACATGGCAAAGGTTGACAGGCAGAAGGTTATCGAGGCTTACGACAGCAAGTATACGTTCCCAGAGGGCATGACCGACTTCGCCCGATGGTGGGAGTTCAATGAGCCCCAAGCTGGGGATAGCAAGCCTCGTGCACTGTGGTGGGAGATTCCCAGTACGGTAATGGTGAGCACGGTTCTGACCATGTGTGTGGATTGATCATTTTAACCTTCGACATGATGGCAGGCAAGACCGATGCTCATGTGGCAGGAGGATGCTGTGGATGCCGTGCAACTGGCAAGTGAGATGAACTCCACCATTGCCTCCCGGTACCAGCAAACCAAGCAGGAGATCAGTGCTGAGAAGAAACGGGGCCATGCAGCGAAATCCTGCTATGTCCGTACGCGGAGCTGGCCAATCGAGTGGAAGCGCCGTGAAGAAAGTACCACGCGGTCCCATGGTTCCAGTGGCCCAGAGGCAGGCCCCTCATGCATACAGCAGGATAGGACAGGGATGCCGACCAATGGGGTGACGGGCACAACAGCGGGCAATGGGGGCACTACGGGCAGCCGTCCGATGGCGGACCAATCGGGTTCCGCGGGCAGCACGGGCAGCACGGGCATCCTCACGGTGGATGTACAAGCCACAGTGGATATAGCGGCAGCGGCTGTGCAGGGGCAGTCAGCTGACTTGGATGTGTTGGGGCGTACTGAACAACTGGTGCCTGGGCATGCAATGGATGTAGATGTAGACCGTGCTATGTGAGCTTTGTAACGGACATGATATGAAATATACTGAGCAGCTGCGACTCCGGCCCTAGACCATAACTCACAGAAGACAATCAAACCCCCTGTATATAGTCCCTGCAGTGCACACAGGAATATATAATCAATATAATGATAGCTAACACTGGAGCCAATGAGGGGTGAGGTGTCCCCTGATGCGCCGTCCAGTCACCTGCGCACAGACCTACTCGCTTGCCTGATGCTTGTCTGCTTGCTCTGCTGGTCTATATGCCTGGAGACTTGAAAGCCCCAGTCTCTAGTGTCCTTCCTCGGCAGTGTGCTGGTCAGCATTTAATTTGGGACAAAGATACTACATGTCTAGCTAGTCGGATAGGGTGATAGTATAGTCCCCGTTACATGGCAGTCAATAGCCCTATGCATAGCCTTTCGAGCGTGCTTGTGATGGGCAGTATGAGCTTGCAGCGGGTAGTACGAGCGGGCTTGGGACGGCCAGAGTGAGGTAGCAGCGGGCAGATTAAATAAGTCTGAATGACCGGAGGGCATAGCAAACGAGCGGCGGGCAGGGTGAACGAGCAGCAGGCGGAGGGAACAAACCACAGGATGAACAAGCAAGAGGCGGAATTAAGAAATGGCTGAAAGTACAGGGAAGCAACAAGAGTCATGAGGGGGTGATAGGTACAAGGAGGTGGCTGGAGATACAAGCAAGCAGCGGGCAGGCGGTGAGCAGGATGGGCAGGCGACGGGCACGGCGGGCACGGCGGGCAGGTGACCGTCAGCAATAAAGGACTTGGACAGGTCATGCAGCTAACACAGAAAAGAGCGACTAGGCAGGAGTTCATTGAAATCGCAAGCCGGGTAATGACAGTATAAATCTGAGCGGGCGAGAGGTAAGACAACTAGTTATAAGCATAGTTGTCAATATTCTGGGGACCTTGGGCATAGAGAACAAGAACAACGGACAGCACAAGAGAGGAAGAGCGGCAATTATGAAGAATGCCAGATGGGCAAAGCAAGCTTGTGATGAGCAGTACAGGCTTGTGGCAGGTAGTATGAGCCTGCAGTGGGTAGTACAAGCGTGCAGCGGGTAGTACCAGAGGGCTTGGGACGGCTAGAGTGAGGTAGCAGTGGGCAGATTAAACAAGTCTGAATCACCGGAGGGCATAGCAAATGAGCGGCGGGCAGGGTGAACGAGCGGCAGGCAGAGGGAACAAACCACGGGATGAACAAGCAAGAGGCGGGATTAAGGAATGGCTGAAAGTACAGGGAAGCAACAAGAGTCATGAGGGGGTGGTTGGACATACAAGCAAGCAGCGGGCAGGCGGTGAGCAGGATGGGCAGGCGGCGGGCACAGCGGGCACAGCGGGCACGGAGGGCAGGCGGCGGGCAAGCAGCGGGCACGGTGGGCAGGTGCCAGGCAGTGCATGGGGGCAGCAAGTAGAGTACAAGGATGGCGGGCATGAGAAACAAGCAGCAGGCAGGGCGGTGGAGTTCTACGAGCAAATTAGCCATGGAATTCACATGTAGAGTCATCACAAGTAGACACTCACAGAGCCTTTGACTGGAGATCTTGCATGATGAACGCTCAGCCACGCTGCTGCTCACCAGCTCACTTTCTTGCATGCCCGTTAGGGTTAGACCCTGCTTGCCTGGTCATCCGTGAACTGGTCTACGCACTCCCCTATATGCCTAATTGTGCACACACTTGCTCGACTCTTTGTTTGCCTGGTCTTCATTTTAGTCGAAACTCAGGATGGAATCTGACTTGCACCTGGTGCAATATGTCACTGATGAGTTCCATGTCCTGCAGATGCACAGTTAGACATGCACGTATACCTGTGATATCAATAGCAAGAGTGAGACAACCCACGCAAAGTTTAAGTACGAACTGTACCGTATACCAACTGTACCGTCTACCAACTTATCTGTCCTGTGACCCACTGTGATTCTGCCTGCTGTTCTGCTGTTCCTTGGTCGCTAACTGACCCATGGTTACCAAGCCATCTTGATAGCTGACCCATCCCAAGCCCCTATGTCATGCGGCACTGGCACTGACCTGTATCGACTCCTCGCAGTGCAGAGGATGTCCAGCAGGCTGGAAGCTTGTCGGAGGATAGCAATGATAGTGATGTAGGGAAGGGAGGGAATAAGCATGGGGGAGGAGTCCCTGCCAAGCGGTATAGGAATATGATGTCAATAGAAGCTGACTGAAGCACACTATAACCACCCTATAGTGCCCCAGGCAGGCAAATATAAGGATGCAGATTGATAGGACACTTGACACTCGAGAAACTGATATAGCAGCTCACCGTGGTACCCCGTATGACAACAGCATAGGCAGCCGCACGCCTGCCCGGTCGGACAAGTGCACTGCCCAGCGTCAGTGCCCGGTCGGGGAGGTGCGCTGCACAGCTTCTGGGCATGGCCGGGGCAGCTCAATGGCCATGGCGCCGGTCAGTAACCAATCCCTGACACTCGAGAAACTAATATAGCAGCTCACCGCGATACCCCGTATGACAACAGCATAGGCAGCCGCACGCCTGCCCGGTCGGGCAAGCTCACTGCCCAGCGTTGGCGCCCAGTCGGGCAAGTGCGCTGCCCAGCTTCTGGGCACGGCCGGGCCAGCTCAATGGCCATGGCCCTGGTCAGTAAATGGTACCTATCGAGCCAGGTACCAGTGTAGCAGCCTACTATGGTTGGAGGTATGGCCACCATCAAGGCTTGAATACATTGCACTAATAGTTAATCACTAACACAGCAACAAAGACGGTTGGCGCCCGAGCCGATCGGACCAGCTCAACGGGCAGCCTTGCCCGTCCGACCGGGTCCGACTGCCCCACTATAGTGGGGTTTAGTGAGTCCGATTCACACAGGTCAGTGGGTGGAACTACTGAATGGGCTCCTCCAATCCGCTCTCTTCCTGGACATTCCTGCGCTGCTCTGTCGTTGCTCAGGTCCCCGCCTCTCACATAGCTCAGTAGATGTACCCTATGTTAGTGACCCATACAAACTGACATACGGCCACTGATGTGATATGATCAGACATGATCATAGAGTGTGTTGTGGCATATATATGGGATGTTCAGGCCCATATTATACATCAATCTGCTGGATCCCTACACATACCATTGACCTTCTGGCGCATGCGCTGAGCTGGTATATCCACTACCAGAGGTGTCAGGTCTGCTATGAATGCACAGTGGTCAGTTGAAAGCCTAATACCAGAGAGATATAGGGCTGCAGTGATCGGGGCTTGGCCCGGCTTGCCCTATGCTAAGGCCGGCCAAGTATATAGGTTGAACGGAGACATGTTCGGGGACGACTTCAGGGATGTGGGGGCATGTCTGCGGGCTGAACAGAGACATGTTCGGGGACGACTTCAGGGATGTGGGGGCATGTCTGCAGGCCGTACAGAGACATGTTCGGGGACGACTTCAGGCATGTGTGGGCATGTCTGCGGGCTGAACGGAGACATGTTCGGGGACGACTTCAGGCATGTGGGGGCATGTCTGCGGGCTGAACGGAGACATGTTCGGGGACGACTTCAGGCATGTGGGGCATGTCTGCGGGCTGAACGGAGACATGTTCGGGGACGACTTCAGGCATGTGTGGGCATGTCTGCGGGCTGAACGGAGACATGTTCGGGGACGACTTCAGGCATGTGTGGGCATGCCCATCAGCATGTCTGTGACCAAAGAATGAATTTGAATATTGAACCCACACCCAGTGCACATTCAATGACCATCATGCATAACAGAGAAAATTCCTTAAGTTTGTGCAAGTTCACATCCCCATAGAGGCCCAGAGCAGGGTAAGCCATAGCAGCAATGTAGCATATATTACACCTTAGACATGATCAGGATACATGCTATTTCCCAGTCTTTCAAGTGAGTCATTGTACAGACACCACTGCCCCCAGTCAAGCATCGCGCAATGCGCTCTGTACCCCTCGCAGGCTTCCAAGGCCGAGACCCAAGCTCCACGCTCAACCTGCAGAAAGCCAACGTGCCTGGCACTGTGCTCGTTCATCAACACCGCGCCGTTTAGCACCTGCAAACGCGCCGCGGCATTGAACGTTGCCGGAGAACCACTGTCCAAGCGTACACGGGGATGCGGGCAGATAGATGAGGCACCGCTTGCTATATCGGCCGCTTGGCGGCTGGACTGTTGGGAGGAGCTTGCGGGTAGATCGGCTCGTGTGGATGAGCCGCAGGCATCGGGGCGATATAACCGCCCCGAGACCGGGCGAACATCGGGCGAATGGCCTCGGGCGATCGGGTCGAAACCGTCGGGCGGATTGCCTTCGGGGCGGAGCTGGTCGGGCGGATCGGGTGAGGTCATTGCGACGGCCTGCTGCTCATTCGGCAGTGCCATCGCACTGAAGATAGGACTCAGCTCCTGGGGCTCGATGACGGAGTTGAGAGGAGAAGGACAGGAGAGCTCGCCATCCATGAGGATGGGTGACAGCGACGGCGAGCAGGCGAATGCAGGAGAGCGAACACCCACACCAATAGGGGAGGATAGGAGCTCATCTGCAGAGCCCACCCAACCCGGCAGGGGTGACAGGTTCATGCCGTCGTTCTCAAGTGCGGTGGCGATTGGTGACCCCACCAGCAACGGACTAGGACAATCGTGCGCTGCAATGCAAAAGATGAGATCGCAGACCGCCCTGGGTATGTACGTACTCACCAGGATGCTCGACGCCGCCGTGAGTTTCAATCCCAGTCATTGCTGAGTCGGCAGGCTCTTCGAATGCAAGGCCGATGGGGGAGAGGGGCCGAGAGGACTGGGGACGGCGGGGATTCCGCTTTTGCCTTCTTCGGCCCATGGTCGTTAGGCTGGAAGCCAGGTCAGCATAGGAGCCAGAGCACAGCCGGCTTTGCCTTACCAGTTCCAAAGCTTGCGGATGCAGCGGGAGAGAGCGGTTGGCACGGCAGGTACAGGCCGTAACACGGGAGACGGAAGCAAGTCCGGTAGACGCCATGTCCTATACGTCAACATACGGCCACGTGACCGGAGCTCACTTGGACACGTTTCGGGCGGGATACGCTGTCGCTCCTGCACGCCCAGCACGGTACCTGCACACTGTGACTTCACCCGCCCGGCCCTACCCGCACTCCTCACGTCTCTCGAAGCCCTATTGCTCTCGTCCCACCATGAACATGCCCCCTGCCAAGATCAATGACCCGAAGATTCGTGTTGCCAACATCCGCGATGTGTGCGACACCCTTCAATCGGCGTGGCTTGCGCGCCCCGGCCTCAACCATCCTCAACGAGCCAAGTGGGAGGAGAAGTGTCGCGAGGAGCTGATAGGGCTGAAGGGGCTGGTACGTGGTGTCACCGATCTCACTCCCGTGCCGCCCATCGCCCTTGCCTTCCTCGTGGAACACAATCGGGCATACACTGCCAAGGAGCGCAAGTACAATTACGAGGCCATCAATCCTAAGAACAGCTACGACCGTGGAGGGCTGTTTGTGAGGGACGACAGCTACAAGTTTCGTCCGAAGGAGACAGGATGGTGGACGGACTTTGGTACGTGCCATACTTCTCGCCCGCACGCCCATTACTTATGCGTTGTGCCTCGTCCATCAGCCTCTACCACCGCAGCGGCTCCGGCGACAGAGCCCGAAGGGGACCCACAGCCTCGTCGCCAAGAACAGTTCTCCGCCGGCCGCAAGCCATCCAAGAACGACCCGAGCCAGAGCGGGGACCGCGCGTTGGCCCGTGAAGGCCAGGGGGATAAAGAGGGAGACACCCTGGATGCAGGCAGGAGGACGCGTGCTCGGACGCGTGCCTCCCAGCAGGCTGAACCCGTCGGGCCAGTGGTCGCCTCTACCCCGCCCGCTGAGCGCAAGGTCGCACCTGCCACGGTGAAGACTGCCACCACCACCAAGTCCAAGCCTGCCAGCTTCACCCCCGGGATCGCCCAAGACCCAACCCCTTCCCCCGCCCCCGGCAGCGCTGCCGACGAGGCATGGGATCCCGCATCGCAGCATATTGTGGACGCTTGGCTGCGAACGGTACGTTGCCGATCGCTCCTTATGTTCTGCTGATACTCACACCTCCATCAGCCCATCCCATGCAAGCGCTGTGCGGCCTCCGGCCAATCATGCCGCGTGAACCTGGTGCATGGAGTCGCGTGCAATCGGTGCACGAAGTCGAGCGTGGGATGCAGCTATGTCGCGAAGCAGCCTGAAGCAGGCACGAAATGGACCTACGACCAACGGCGCTGGATCCTAGTCATGTGGGCCCGAGCTGCAACGTCTAAGTCTCCCCACCCGTGCGATGCGTCCAGCAAGTTCAAGGGAGATTTCTCCCCTCCCTCTTGGTTCTTGGACGCCCTCCAACGCGCCCGCGGCAAGGACGACGAAGGCTCGAGCAAGCGCACAAAGCGAACTCGGGCGGAGTCTCCCGCCCCTGTCAAGCGTCGGGCGACAGCACCCACCTCTGACTTGGAGGACGACAGCCCTGCCCCCAGGGCCCGATCCGCCCCGGGTACGCGCAAACGGCAGACACGAGGAAAGGGTGTCGCGACCCGGCCTAAGCGGGACGAGGACTACTACCAGGAGGAGAGCCGGGAGAGCGAGGATAGTGGGAGCGAACATGCGAGCGAGTCGGAAGACGAGGCTAACATCCGCCCGGCGAAGCGTCCTCGGACGGATTCTCGCGGAGGCAGCGTAGTCCCGCCGACGCAAAGTAAGTGCCCCACATCTGTGATACTCCAAAGCTATTGACTGACTGCCCAGGGTCTTGGAAACATCTGCGTAACGTAGAGGACATCCTATGTCAACGACAGGATGCCTCGTACGCACCCAAGCGGGAGAACAGCGGGCAGGGTGTCGGCGCGTCGGCCGGATTTGCCGCTGCGCAATGTGCGCCCGACATCGGGATGGACCCGGTCGAATACACGGCCGTCATAGGGCCCAGGTCGGCCGCTGTGTTAGCCCCGGCAGGCCCCTCGGGCCCTCCCGCGCACCCCAAGCTCGACGGCAATCAGTCGGCGTTTCTCGACGCGCGCCTTGCGGCAGTATGGGAGGCAGTCGCGCGCCAGCAGGCGGCGCACAATGCGCTGAGAGAGGAGACCCGTCGGGAGTTCGACAGCCTCAAGACCGCTCTTTCGGGGGCCTACCTCGACGTCGAGAACGTCACCCGTGAGCGCGACCACTTCCGTCAAGAGACCGCGGCAAAGACGGTTGAAATCGCGCAGCTCCGCATTGAGCTGCGCGAGCTGCAGGCTCGCCTAGCCCATGCAGCCTCTGACCCCTCGGCGGCGAACGACGCAACGGAAAGGCTCGCCAGGTTGGCCTCGTACGAGCGCACAGCTCCAGAGGCGACCGGTGTCCCAGCTAATCCGCCCGACGGTGCTTGCCCCGACCCGATGGAGGGCATCGAGCCAAGTGCGGTGCTCTATCGCACCGGCGATTCCGCTCCCCCTCCCCTTAGCAATCTTCCATGCCCGTCGACGACCGATGCTTCCGCCGTGATATCACCCGCGCTCACCCCGGAGACCCTGGGCGCTGAGGGTCTTGCCGTTGGCTGCGAACGTGCAGATCGCGGCCTGTTCCTCTCGCAAGAGGCGGGCCTTCAGCCACAGACCGCATCGGGCGGCATGGATGAAACGGACACCCTCACAGAGGCAGTCTCCGCACGGTCCGACGGCCTGACAGCGCTGTCAGCATATGAATCGTCGACCGACAGTACTCCGCAAGCGTCCCGCGCAAACTCGGAGGCCCGAGTGTGCGAGGAGCCGGTTCCGTGCCAGGAACTCACGATTAAAGTGGGCGCAGACAGTTCCGCGGGGCCTGAGGATTTGGAGGAGGGCGAACTTGGGGAAGCCTGAGACTGGCGTACGTAGTGACCACATATTGCGGCCCGCCTGTACAATACAATTATCTTGGTCTCCACGACTGAGCAGGCTGTACGCCCACGCGAAGCAGAGAGCAAACTGGAGGTGTGTCGACCTCACCTGAATACCCATGTGGGCCTGAGGTGGCGACCCAGGTTCACTTGACATTATTCCGCCCGAACGAGCCTACCTCGGCCGAGCTATTCCAGTCCGCCCGAACCAGCTTTCGCCCGGATTGAGCCAATGCGCCCGAGCACGCTCGCCTGGCTCGGCCCTATGTATCGCCCGGTTGGAGCTCATCCGCCAATGAAATGCAGCCGTCATGAGGTGGTGAGACCCAGGATGCCATAAAACAAGCTACTAGTACAAGGGGCGGAGTATTCTACGGGATCACAATAGTGAGAGCGGGGTAAACATATGCGGCATTATCAACAGATCACGGCTGCGTGCCACGTCAAGCTTTGTTCCGCAATGATCTCCGCAGGGGTGCCGGAGGGAGAGCAGGGGGCGAGGGGGGAGGGGAGCCGTTGTCCATGACCACGTCCTCGTCGAGCTGCGGGTCCATCGGTTCGGCTTCCTTGGTGGGCGGATCGTCGGCCGTCTCCTTGTTGGCCGTCGCGTGGGCCTTCTTTGCGAGCGCGCGGGCCTTCTTGCTTGGGGACGTCTTCCGAACTTTCTTCGCAGGGGAAACCATGTCCTGGCCGTCCTCAGGGCCCACGCGAGGCGGAGGTGCTTGATGAGTTGGAGCGACAGACGAGCGCCGCGACGTCGCAGACAGATCCACATAGCATTGCTGCAGTGGGCGAGGATGACGTTGGCCCGCCTTCCCAGCACGAGAAATCGACGAAGCTGGCGCAATGACCGACCCCGCACGGGACGCGACATTGCCGGTCACTGCCATCTCGACCTCGTCCGCGGATGAGCGGCCAGCGGACGCAGCTGCTTTGGACTTGCCGGAGGTGTTACGAGCGAAATTTGCCGGTCGAACACCAGGAGGGGCACCCCGCTTGCCGATGATACGGGCGGCCTTCCGACTGACCGGGCCGATCGGGGCATCAAGGATATCACCACCAGGGTGCTGCGATGTCGTGCATAGAGGAAGGATGATCTCCAACGCGTCCGCCAAGGAAGACTTTGTGCTGCGCAAATAGTCGGGTGCCCCTCCTGGAACCTCGGAGTCAGAGTCGGGTTCGCATTCGTTGCCCGCGTAGATGTCGCGCAACGTGAGCCCGGTTACTAAAGCCCATTGCTGCGTCTCAGAAGCGGAGGAGGTGGGGGTCGGAGCGTGGTCGGAGATCCAGTCGGTGATCTTAGCCCAGCTCCGTCTCGTGGCATGGTAATGGCTAGGGACGCCCCAGCAATCCGAGTCCCAATTCGCCCAATCAGTGACTTGCGGATCGCGGAGGTACGCGCGACGTCGGAACTAAAGGAGGTGTAAGCTGGGCACAAGCACCGCAGTAGCAGCGTGTACGCACCATGTGGCGCCAGCTCTTTAAGAACTCTCGCCAGGCGAGCTCGGTGTTGAGGACCCAAAGGAAGGGCAACACGCGCTCAGGGTCGTTGTCAACCCAGCTAGGAGGGCGACCCGTCGCCGCATCCATGAGGGCTCGACGGGGTGGCACTCGGGCCAGGCTGAGTCCATGGCGCCCGGACGGGACATCGTCCCATGGCCCGACAACATGCGGGACTGCGTCTGGCCCGGGCGTGTCATCGGGCGATCGTTCGGGCGGATGGGGCTCTTTCGGCCGGATGGCGAGCCGAGGACGGGGTTTGGGTTTCGGGCGACTTGGCCCGGCGACCGGGTTGCCCTCAGCATCGAGCCCATTGGGCACCACAGCGGTACCAGGCTCCGAGACATTAAGGTTAAAGGTCTCCTCCTCTTCCTCGGCGTCGTTGTAGACCTCCAGGTCGTCGGGGGAGTCGTCGTCCTCAAGCTCCGGCTCCACCTCACCACCCGAGCCCACGCCCGAGGACTCGGCGCTGGCCGACTCGTCGCCCGCCTTGGCCTTCCCCTTGCCCTTGGGATCCGTCTTGGGTTTGCTGGCAGCCTTGCCGTTGTCCTGCTTGCTGATCCCCTTTCCGGCGGTCTTTGAGGTGGTGCCGTCCTTCGTTCCCTTCCCTGCCTGCTTGGTCTTCTTCGTCTTCCGCCCTGGGGCCCGCTCTGGGGCGTCTTCCTCTTCGTCGCTGGTGCTGTCATTGAGGGTCTTACCCAGCCCAAACGCTCCCGGGGGCGGGGCGCGCTTGGTGCGAGCAGCGTGGCCCTTTCGGGTGCCTTTGACGATGTGCTTCGGGCGGGGAGCCGTCCCGTACGAGGCCCGGAGCCGTTCGCCTGCATCCTCGCCCTGGCCGACACGCTTCCACCAATGCGTCCAGTGGAAACGATCCTCCAGACTCGCGCCGGCTGCCTGCAGATCGAGTATGTGCACCCACAGCTCCTTCACGCGCTTGGCCACCATACGCATCGGGTTCTGGAACACGAAGTCGTCCGGGATAGCCTCGGGCGGAATGTACTGCGCGGTGTCCTTGGCGACCGCGGTCCAGGCGACCTGCGCGTCCTTGATGCCAGAAGCCGAGGCTGCGGAGTCAGTTAGCAGAGCGAACATCAGGGATGTACTTGCGGACTCATCACTCACCCCAATGCAGCGTCAAGAAGGTATGCAGGACAACGTTAATGTCTTTTCCGTGCCGGAACTCTTGGATGGGCGGGAGGACGGGGGTTCCGTCATCAAAGAAGAGGAATTCGTGAGGAGCAGGTGCTGCGCGTGGGGCGTCCGGGTCGTCGCGGTGCTGGTCCGGGTGGAAGCACGTAGAGCAGTAATCTTGCCAGCTCCGCTTCGGCTTTTTGGTCCCCCAGATGTCGTAGGTCGGGATCTTGCGATCGCTGGCGTGCCAAATCATACTAATGTCATGTCTGCCCGAATTTGTATGTGAGTAAGTGCGTCAGCCATCGGCCAGATAAAGTACATACGTTCCGTGGCCCATCTCATCATCCTTGTTGAGTACGCAGAACTCCAAGCGGCCGAGGGCGCCGCACTGATCGTGAATCCAGAGGATGAACGTCTGGATCCAGTCAGCCAGGCGTTTCTCCGCAATACTAGTTGAGAGGGTGAGCACTGTGTCCTGGCGGAGGGTGCTTTAGAGACCACAAATACTCACAGTGCACGTAGCTCGGGATCCGGACCCTCGTCCGTCCACTTGTCCGCTTGTTCCTCGTAGTCGGCCTGCACGTCTTCGGTGAGCTCGTTCCAGAGCTCAGAGCGCGCGACGTTGATGGCTACTATGCGGATCTTGCCCTCTGCGCGGAGCTCCGCGATGCGCTCGGCGATGCGCTTGTCCTCCTTGATGTAGAAGACGTCCCTCCCGGTCCACGCAGTCTTGAGGGCCTTAGGGAGGCGGGTGTCGCGGTTGGCCGCACGGTTGGAGAGCCACATGCCCATTTTCTGCATGATCAGATGAGTCACCGGGTCCTGCAGCGACACAACGATCCGGCACAGTGTGCTTACCCCTCTGAGATACCCCCGAGCCCAGACGTTCTTCGGGTCGATCTGCCGCACCGTGAGGAAGTCCGTGATGAGCTCCTCCTTGAGGGTAGCCTTCTCGTCGCGGGACTTTTTCGGCCAAGACACCAATGCACCGCGTAGAGAGTCGACCTCACGCGGCGTGAACGCGACGTCCGAGTCGTCGGTGGCCTCTGGCGGGGGGACAGGAGGGGGTGTACCGTCTTCAGACATGTTGAGAGAGTTGGCTGTGAGGAGTACGAGTTGAGATGGACAAGGAGTGTTCGATGTCGCAATGTAGAGCCTCACAGACCTGGCGTGCTATATATATGTAAGAGCACCGATGCCTGCGACTGCTCATGTATCAGCATGCCCACGCAATGGCCTTGAAAGATAGTTACTGTGAAGGCCACTCCGGGCGTCGAGCGCGCCTGTCACGGTGGCCGTGATGGGCACGAATGTAGTTCTTCACAATGACACGGCGCTGGAGGAGTACTACACCAAATCGGACACCGGCGGTCCATGCCCACGAGGCTTACTGTCTGAATTCATATCAACGAGCAATCCAGGTAAGGGCGATGCGATGCAGGAGCAAGAAGGTGGGATACACATGGCGCGCTTCCCTCGAGGAAACCTCGAGGCGCTACCCAAGCGCACAACTGGCAGTGACTTGTACAACGTACTTGCCTCCGCCGACAGTTACCGCGGACCTCGCTGATCGTCGCCTCTGCATGGAGCTGGCCTGTGTTCCCTGTCCCTCGTCACACTGGGAATATCTCGACGATGTCTCCCAATTCCTCCTGGATCTGTTCAACGCTGTCCGTCAGGGGGAAAAAGCTTGGATGGCAGCTGATCGTCTCACCGGCTCTCGACGAAAGACATGGTCTGCAAACCTGGATGAAGATTTGATTCGAGCTGCCAAGGTACTGGCTTCCGCATGGAAATTCAGAGGTCAGCCCGCATATATCAACATAAGTAGTGCGCACTACTAACCCAGTCCAACGTCAGTGCCGTTGGACTGGGATGCCGACGACCTCTGCGCATATATGTCGAAAAAGCCCACAGGTTTGAATGTGCAATACGAAAACGATCTCTTGCAAACCTTCCCGCCCTTCTGCGGCGTGCAGAGCGTCCATGCGCAGAACATTCCGATCCTCATGCGACCTGGGATCATCGTCGATAAGTCAGGCAAGGTGCTAGCTTGGGCACTGCCAAGCATCCTTTCGAAGAAACGCCAGGTGTGTCTACCTCCCGTGCACCGTGCAAGAGCCTAAGTCAAACGGACATGCAGCGCGATACACTCGCGGCGACGAGCACCCTCAAGGGGGAGCTGCGAACAGTAGGCCAGACTCCCAAAGACGGAGAGAATCCACTGCTGCGTTGGCGAGTCGCTCCGACGTTCTATCGCGAAGGTCCGAGGAGATGGCCGGCTGGAAGCTGGCTTGCCACGCCAGGTGGGTACGCCATGGGCCACAAGGTATGTACCTTCGTCTTTGCCCCTCGATCTGCGCCTGACAGATCGCAGACCTCCAGATTTCAGCCCTCTCCCAGCCGCACCCTGCGTTCCATACCAGGGCAGACATGGGCGCAGCAGATGAGGGAATGCGGCGCGCTGGTCAGCGCCATTCTCCGCGTGGTGCACCCCGAGATGTACACGGCCGGCAAGGAGTCTCTGACCCGGATGGGTGCCGATCCTTCCATCGCAGAGGCCCTCGAGACCTGGCCGACTGTCTTCAACAATGTTCAGATCATAAGCAACCGAGCAACACCCTTCCATCGCGATAGCAGCGGCGCGCCGCCGTGGTTTGATATTCTCATGACCTTGGGCACTTACCAACGTGCCGAGCTGGTCTTGCGTAGTATTGGCGTTCAGATAGGATACAAGCCAGGCACAATCGCGCCCATCTGCAGCCTTTTGCTTCAACATGGCGTCGGACACGTCGGCGGAGACCGCATTTGCTATTCATGGTTCATGTCGGAAGCGGTTCATCGCAACTTCCATGTCCCCGAAGTGTCTTACATGCGAGCTGACTACTATTCCGAGTAGAAAATGACATGTGCCATTGGTTAATTGCAACACCACATTGGCCCGCCGCAAGTCTGGCGGGGCGGCCGCCGGCCCCGCTTAGATCAGAGTCTCTGTAAGTGGCTTCTACCTCAGGCGACTGCTTAAAAGCCCGGCGTATGCGCGACAGAGCTCGTCACATCCAACGTGCACCCAGCTCACTACCATGCCTCACCGCGGTATTCGTGTGAAGACCTACCACTACACCGCCGAGAGGGAGGTGACTCAAATCAAGTCCCGCCGCGGTCCTCGGTATGCTCTCCGTCGGCCTGCAGCCCGCCCCGCCCCCTCCACCAATGCGGACCCGCCCCGATTGCGGCCAGCCGGGATTCCACGGCCACCAGGTTCGACTCTGCCTATTGCTGACATGCAGGGAACGGCTTTCACGTTTAGTATGGAATCTTCGAATTTATTCCGTATGGTGAGTCGTTCATCAGCAACCTCGGCCCGAGATCTGAGCATCTTTGAAGCGACCGAACGACTATCAGCGCGAGTGGATAAGAACACGTAGGGACACCTACCTCCACGAGCTGTATGAAATGGAGGGCCACAAGGACGGTACTTTGTGTCGGTGCGGTAAGCCAGCTCTATGGCGTTGTCAGGAGTGTATCGGCCATAGCCCCACATGCTCGCATTGTCTCCGCGATGCTCACGCACTCCTTCCCCTCCACCGGGTCGAGTTCTGGGCAGAAACGTGTTGGCGGGCCGCCTGGCTTCGCACAGTAGATGTACAGATACATCTTGGACATGGCGGTGGCCCTTGCCCATCCCTGCAAGATGTTCCTGCCGCCGGTCCCACCACCCTTGCGCCAGTAGACGAGTCGGCTCTCAGCGCGGCCGACACATCCAACAATCCACCTATAATACCCACCTCGCCCGCCAATCGCCCCGTACTTCCGCTTCCAAATCGCGGCTCTCCTCGACTTCCCTCCCCGGCCGTTCGCCGTCCGCTGCGTCGCTCGCACAGTGCCCCGCACCTTTCGGGCGAATTGTTCCGGGCGCGTACAGCGCCGATTGGAGACCCGCCCGAACGTTCGCCCGACTCAGTGGCGGCCGAGAATACACCCGGCCCATCCGCGGCGGGCCGTGTCGCCAAGCGAACGGCTGCCCAGGCAGGCCTCGAAGACCCAGAGATTGATCCCAGGAGTACCGCCCCGGAAGCGCATGGTCGTTTGGAGCAGGCCCAAGAATACGAGGATGATGAATTTGAGGAGGACGAGGACGGCGAGGACATGGAAGCCACTCGTTTTGACGTCCAGCCCGACGACGCGTTCGATATGCCTCGTGTCGGGGAGGAGGTGTTAGAGCCGTTTCCTGCCTACGGCGCTTTGGAGGCACGCCAGCCTCGCTATGGCTCTACCCTGAGCATGGTCGTCGTCGATGTGAGTGGAGTACATGAGATCCCCGTAGTGTTCTGCGCTTGCGCCGACGCTGCTACTCGCGATATCCAACTCATGCGTATGGGACTATATCCCGCCACATGGCGGCGACCCCAGACCGCATTCACATTCCGTGTCCTTGACGACTTCCTCCTCACCAACAAGGAATGCAAAACTCCTTGTCTTTCCTACTACAGCCGGTTGCGACGCATTACCAGCGACACGTTCCCTCACATGGTGCCGGTGAGTCGCTTTCACCATTCGGCCCGAGTTCAGACCGCTAATGGTCAATCACTCATAGGACCGGTATCGGGATCTTCTCCGTGTCTCCAGACAATGGCGCAACCTGAAGGCCCGAAAGCTGGCCGGCATTGGTTTCCCCAATGTCCCTGCACCAGGTCCGGGCGCATTTGCGATCAAATGCCCGGCATGCCCCCGGCCGGGCGTCAACATGGCGCCGGGATGGGAGAACGACGAGGATCGGTGAGCAGTGTCGCATCGACGATCGTATGCACGCTCCGCGCTGACTACGTGGATTTAGGTGGAAGCATGCCGCTTCAGTGATTATGGATGGCAATTTCAGCGCGCAGCACATGAAGATGAAGAACCCAGAAGATGATGTTCGCTTCGCTGACGGCCATGGGTACATGGTGACCAGTGGGCCGTACAAGGATCATCTGACAACGGCTTGCAAGCCCAAACGACAGGTGAGAGACAGCACAGGACGCACCTTCCAGATCTACTCTCATTAACCGAACCGCCGTAGAAACTCGAATGTAACGAGCATCGTGCAGTCATCGGTGGTGCAGCCGAGCGAGGGCACCTCGAGGCCACGGGTATTGGAGCAGCCTGCTGCAGTCGCCACGGTTTTTTTGTGCCGCACTGTGCCGTTGACTTTCAGAAAGGAGAACAGTGAGCATAGTTATCGCCCGATCGACCCGAGACTCACATCCACTTCGACAGGCAGAGGAACATGGATTACTGTTTATTTCAAGTTTCCGAATACCTCAGCGGCATTCTGCTACTTCTGGTACTGTATGACGTCTGGTGCTTCTACTACAAGCACCTTCTCTGGCGATTCTCGCAGAGCCCGGCTCTCTCGCTCCCGCCGAACCTCACAATTACTGGCGGAATCGGTCAGTTCCACGTGCACGCACACCGTCACGAATGTTACCCCAGGTTCTCTCCCAACTTTATTCCTGGCGCCGGACAACAGCTCATCGAGTTCATCGAGCCGTTGTGGATCAACACAAACGACGTATCGGGAAGCGCCCGGGGTATGTCCACGGGCCATCGGCAGGAGTTCCTCGACGAGCACATGAACGACTCAAACTGGTACAAGCTAACTCGCATTGGTGCGTTTAAATGTGATTCTGTCATGTGCCCGTCCTGAAGTGCATGTTTGAACAGCCGTCGCGCTCACACGCAAGTGGGAAACGGCTTGCGAGAAGATCGGGCCAGCATTCCAGGCCTTCGACGATCTCACCAAAAACACGTCGTCGGAGAAAGTGCAAGCCTGGACGCGACTCGCCGAAGACGCTGCTCGCGAACGGCACAACAACTACGAGGCGATGGACATCTATGAAGTACAGAGTGTGAAGCGTAAGCAATCACGTATTTCCCAGCCGAGCCTACAGGGATCCTAATCCTGTACGCATGTGCGGACGCAGTCCCGACACAGCAGCAAATTCAGCTTGAACTGGTGCAAGGGGAAAACAACCGACGCGGCACGCAGGTCGGCGTTGCGGCATGGATAGTCTCGGGCCTCAAGCTTGAAGAAGCGAAGTAAGCAGTTCCCCTTCACGGCCCGGTGTATACTCCTCTGAGATCTGCAAAGGCTTGGTATCGCCGCAAAGGCTCGCACGGTTCTGGCCTCAAGTCCCGTGGGCGAGCGGCTGACACTGGAGCAGATGCGAAGCAAGTTGTTCAAGGACATCGAACGCTTCCACCAGAAATCGCGCAAGTTCCTCACGGCCGATGCAATAAGCGCTTTTCTTAACGTTCCAAGGGACCACTCGGCACTTGGCGCCGAGTGGGACGAAGTGGAGCTCACCGCCTTCGGGGCTACTGGCGGCGGCTCACGGGGCGAGGCCGAGGATGGCGAGGATGTTCCAGCCGTCGCCGAGCGAGCTCAGCTTTATCTCCCGTCGACCCTTGGCGCCCTAGCGTGCGCTGCGTACGGCCTCACGTCGTTAGTCAAATCTGAGCGGCAGTTGCGCGTCGGGCAGATGAACGACGCTCTCCATGCAATTCGGGTTGGGATCGGCTACAAGTCGTATCTCTACCGCACCTCCGTCCGTGCCGCAAACTCACAGAAGAAGAAGCTCCGCAGCTTCGACGACGTGCATGTTGCAGACGCGGGCATCCTCTCAAACGCCAGGGTATACGGAGTTGCACGGACCTCTCTCCTGCGTCTCTACGATACAACCATTCCCGAAGATGCGGAGGAGCTTGACCGCATGACCGCCCGCTTCCGTCCTCTGGACCGCAAGAAGGACCTGACAGCCAACACTGCTATCATCGAGAGCACTACTCGTGGTCTCAGCCATCTCCACTTGCCATGGTTCTGGTACCTCGACGCCGGCACTGGGGAAGCCGAAGGTTCTTGGACTGACGAAAGTAAGTAACATCCCTCCCACCGGCATGTATGGCGGCTCACCCACCCGGTGCAGTGTATCGGGTCGTGTGGCTTCGTGGGTATGCTAGGAAGGCGCGATGGGAAGAAGAAGTTGTGCTGGTATATCTGGAGATGATCCGAACCGTAGAGGCCCTGGAGTTTGAGGCGCGCATCTGGGAGGGAAGAACCATCGGTGATAGGGGCGGAGGGTATGTCGCTTGGGCAGCGCATCAAGCTCATCTTTGGAGGTCTCTGCGGTCGCACGCCGCTGGCCTCTTTGACCGGGTACGAGCATCGCATCAGCCCCAGTGCACCTCCGCTATTATTGCTAGAACCATTCCGAACTTTGCTTGAGCTGTATGTACACGAACGTGTGGAGCGATCCTGCATACGCAGTACCATTCGGGCGGTTCCTTCGGGCGGCTGCGGTGGCTCTCGGGCGGTTTCTTCGGGCGGTCAGTTAACTGGCCATTAATCGGGCGGCGGCCTATCGTGGCCAATCAGATAGCCATTGGCGCTGGCCCAAGGCGTGCTGACGACGCCCCATCACTAGTGGCAGGCTTGCACTATTCCCTCACCGAAATGTATGCCATGCACAAGGCCGCCGCTGTGGAACTGCACTTCTTGGCGTATCGAGTGGCCGAAGCTCTCCGACACTACCCTGAGGGCGCGGATGACCGGATGCAGACACGATGGGAGAATGGCCTGGCACGAGAGATGGTACGTATTGGTCTCAGCTTTGGCGGTGTCCAACGATCTCCAGCTGTGAGCACACTTTGCAGTGGTCTGTTTTTGGCACCATGGGCATAGCAGCAGCCTACTTTCTCGGCCGCATACACGAGGACAATGCCGACGACATCCCAGACGCCTTCTATCATATTCTGCCAAAGATCCAATGGGATGGCATGAAAATCGGGATAGATCTCGCCACGGTGGACAAGGACGCCTTCATCTCGGCGCTGGACGCCCGGCATGACTTCAGCGCTCGGGAGTTTGTTGGGAATGAGTGGTGGACATGGCCGTCTCTTGGCGGAGACAATCATGACTTGCCGTCATGGTGGAGGTCTCCCGCGCGTTTCGTCGTGAGTGATTTGCTATGATATACTCCCTTGTTTGTTACGCTAAGCCACGACATGAAGCGACGCCCCATGATGGTCTTTGGTTCTGACGCCGTCCCAGGATTCACACAAGCCGAGCAGATCGACAGCATCTGCCGCGCTCGTATCGCTGCTACCGATGAGGAACTTAAGCGGGAGAGCAGTCATAGACAGAGTGCATTTGAAGTGCTTACAGGCGGTGCGCAAGACCTCTCAAGTTTTACGCGTGTTTCGACCGGCGACGTAGATCAACTGCATCCTATCCGTGAGTGCCTTCAGTACGACTCTTCTACGTGGCGCACGCTGATTGCTTACTCTTAGTGGAGAACGTAGCACCACCCGAACGGAGAGGTCTGTCCGGTTTGCGGTAACCCCGGGCAAACAGCGCCGTGGGCGTTCGGGCGAGGCGTCGGCGGTTGGTCAGGCGAGGCATCATCGGGCGAGGCATCGGGCGGTCGGTCGGGCAGCGGAGCGGGCAAACCTTCGGGCTCGGGGGGTGAACCGGAGCAATACATTTGAACACATTTTGTGATTCACACGGTGTAACATGGCAGCCTGCAGTCTCGAACATGGGGCACATTGACACTGCTTACTTGAGATGAGCGGTGTGAAGTGTCATGTACGCACACCCAAAACAGAGTCAGTATATGTAGGCCTTCACCATTGGCTCACGTAAGTCCCAGACTTTAATTTATGTAATAATCCGCAACAATGACTGTGCCAGAACATTCAAAGTGACAAGCTGAAGCTTGGTCGTGACCTTGACAGGTACTTCTGCTATTTACATACAATTGTGCGCTGAACAGTGGGGCATTCTATCCATACAGCCGTTGGCTGAACGGTACTGAAATGTATGCAGTGCAATGAAAGGAACGAGGCCGCCATGTCTTCACATTCATGATGTGAACGGACCCCCGATGTTCTCTGCTTGCTGCCCTGAACGGGACCCCAACATGGCCACGTTGGTCAGCCGTACGGAGGGGTGTATGAATGTAGAGTGATGGACCGAACGGGGCCCGTGATGTGATTGTGATGCTTGGATGAACATAAAGATGTATATGTGTAGATTATCGGTATGAACGGGGATCTCCAAGCCTATGGTGTCATGGACCGGATGGAACCACTGTGAGTACAAACAAGCTGGGAAGGTAACAGAACACAGCCAGACCGAGAATGCATGTTATTGTGGCCTGAACGGTGGTGATATATACACAGGCTCATGAACTGAACATGGTTCTTTTGTGCATGCTTAGATGAACTGAACAAGGCAGCACTGTTCTCACATATATGACACGAACGGACAGTCACATATGCGCATCCCAGTGGCCTGAACAGTACAACCGCAACCTGTCACCCTTAGCTGACAGCAATTCTGCACACTGACAACATCTGGGTACATATTCAATGCAAATAGGAACAACCAAAGTATAGACCACTCTTGGTAGGAATTGATGACAAATATGTACAGATATGTGAGATGAACATGGGCTGCATGGCACTAGATATATGGACTGAACGGTTGGCAATTCAGCATGTGCATGGTGGGGTGAACAGTGCGCATACCCACTGTCACTGCAGTGCACTGAACGGTGTTGCATTAATAAGATCACTGTGGTGGCCTGTTCAATCAAATACCCGTCATGTCAATATCTGTCTGGGGCACTTTAAATGGAGCTTCAGTCAGCATTGCTTTATCATTACTTACCTTCTGCCATGGATTGCATGGTCTATGCAGGTTGGTTGGCAGGTGAATTTGTACTTAGCCTCACCTCAGCGAGCTGAACAGAGCGGTAATATGGCACACTGACATGGTGTGATCATTGTGCTGCATGGGTCTGCAATGGCGATGGGAACGGGCAAGTGCTGTTTACATATAACTGGGTTGAACACTGAACAGTTGTTTTCAGCCTGATGCAGGGAACGAAGCTCAGTACGTGGACAGCATTGTGCAGTGAACGGGCACACAGTGCAGGTCACATATGTGCAATGTTCGGCGGACATGAGATGGTCAGAAGGGTGGGCTGAACAGCACACAGCAGCCATTAGGGGATCAAGCTGATACCACATGCCCGGTGAAGCAAGATCACACGCCCTGGCTGGGAGGCTGCACAAAACAAGCTGAGCATATCATGCCCACAGAGTTGCAAAAAAGGGCCAATAATAAACAAAGGGCCCAACAAAGGGTCTGTTCATGGTTTCCACACTTTGCAGTTAGAGTGAACCAGGGGTTACCCTGTATCCCTCTCTCTCAAAGATGCGGTCTGTGAGGGGCCTAGTATGAGCAGGTGTGCTTCATACACTTCCATGTTCTTCTCACTGTGACAAAGTGAACAGAGCTCATTACGTCAGCAGCATCATGCAGTGAACCGTGTACCATATACTCATATATGTGGTACGTCTGGCCAGCATTAATTCGTGAGAATAGTGGCCTGAACAGTGCCATGTGGCCATTGGGAGACCCAACAAAGCTGACTCTTCAGGCAAGATCACATGTCCCTTGGTCTCCTGAGGGCTCACCCAGCCTATGCCAGGCACATGCACCCAAGCTTCAACTAGTACATGCCATAGCTAGGGGGCACTATAGCTGATAGATACACTGCCATAGCTAGGAGGCACTATAGCTGCTAGATATACTGCCATTCCAGCGGCAACTCATAGCCTGCCAGGCATATAGAATGATGGCTGGCAAGCAACAAGTTAGACTCATCAGTGTATAATGAGTCCTGTCTGAGCTAAGCAGCTTGGTTGTAGCTGGAGTCCTGCATAGGGCTATAGGGGTGCAGAAAGGCTTCTGTGAGGCCTGACGTTCATTGATAAGTGGAGCACTTGAGATGAGTAGACAATGGTGTTGTTGCTAGCATGGATATCGAGCAGCATCTTCAATATGATTCTGATGGTGCGTTCAAGCCACTAACATGATATGTGCCGTAGCACTGATCGAACCACATGATTGAGAATGTCAAGGTGCTATGTTCCTGCCTCCTTACTAGGGTGATTGGGCGGCTTGATCAGGTCTGATTCCCCCACATTCGAAGGGATTTGTCAGGCTGTATGGGATACTAATGTGAGGTAATCTACTGAGTGCACTGCGCCTCTTCCCTCACGACATGACTGACGCCCTTCCGTGTGCGGTTGAAGCCGAGCCACGACTCCCAATCGAGGTCTGCGAGCACGTCATTGAAGCCGTGTACGACGACTGGTACGACGTCGTCCCAAAGTCTTTGGCTACCCTCTCTAGATGTGCGCTCGTCTGTCGTGCATGGTGCCCACGCTCCCAGAGGGTTCTCTTCGAACACGTCCTCCTTCGAGACAAGGACACCCTCTATCGCTTCGCAGAGCTCCTCGACGCATCGCCCGAGCTTGGAAGTTATGTGCATATACTCGAATTGCGAGGACGCCTCCATGTGGCGTACAGTCCTGCTGTACTGTTTCTTGCGGCTCTGCGGGGGAGGCTCACCAACCTGGTTGAACTATACATCAACAACTTTGGTGATGTCGAGAAGGCTGCAAACCCACTACCTGAGGGGGAGAAGGAGCTCCCGTTCCTACCCATCCATCGCTATTTCCTGTCTCTGTTGACGTCCATCAAGCATATCCGCATACTAGACATTGGGAGCGTGAGGTTCCCGTCGTTCGGGGACTTCGCCCGTTTCCTCAGTATGCTCCCCACCCTCAAAGTGCTGCACTGTTACAGGGTGGACTGGGCTGTCCTCGGCCTGGAGCCAGTCTGTATGGCGAAGCGCAGCTCCCATGACTCTCGGATGAGGTTCCTGCCGAACCTCGAGTTCCTCACGGTATGTCTCCAGATTGATCAAGGCACAGGCTGATATTTACTCGTAAGGAAAGTGCATAGACATGAACGAGCAGGGCAGGCAGAGATTGCTGTCTGCGCTTGGTCCCTCGCTCAACATGCTGTGGATCAAGTTCCCTAACAATCCCCCTGCTGTGCGCAAAGAGCATCCTCGTGAGTCATACAGATTGTTCAACCAGACATACATCTCACTATTCGTTCTCGTGAACAGGTGTCGAACAGGAAGACCCCTCACTTGCTTTAGATCTACGCTTGTACCCCTGCTTGGATCGTCTCGTTTGTCGCATCGCACCGTTTCCGCGGCCAGATCAAACCCTTGAGTCTCTCCGGGACACGCTCGTCTCATGGATGGCCTCAAGCGATGATGTACTTGGCGACATATCACCATCCCAGTGATACCTTCACCTTGGACCGGCGTGGAGACGTGGATTCAAACGGGAAGAATATGTTGAGCTCCTCCGTACCATCGGCCCCGTCGTAGAGGCAGCGCTATGCAGGAAGGATACTGCCCAGGGCGACCTTCAGGACCAGACCAGTGGGGACACCGACGACCGCCCTGGAACATATCTGTGCAGGGCACGCCTTGTTGTGCAGGATTTGGGGGACAGGCTCGAGTGGGAGGGTTGGTGGAGGCAAGCTGTTGCAGAATGCTTTCCGACGCTCTCGAGGTTGGAAGAGGCTCTCCGTGCATCCAACTCATGCCGGTGAGTAGGGCTGTTATCTGTGAGGGCTCTGTTGGACAATGTGGTATTGTACGAAGCTGACTATTCGCAATAACCACAGTGAACGCAACTAAATGGCACGATGACGACCTAACTCCGCAGGACTACGCCGACCGCTTGCAAGCCATGGCAGACCTCGCGGAAGCACGCCGCCGCCGCCAATCAACGCGGATTGTCGTGAAGAAATTGCTCGCCACTCGAGGGGTATTGATGCACGTAAGACAGAGGCGCAAGCACTATAAGGTAGGGATTATAGTTCATAACGAGCGACATCGACTGATTCGCTTGCGTAGCTGACTTGCCTCAGACGTACACGAACCAGGAGGTCTTCATCTCTCCGGGGACGCACGCAGAACGTGATCAAGACCCACATCTACTCCGTCTCGACGTTCAACGTTCTCTAATTATGTCTCTCCTCTGGTTGTGTTCCGCTGACTCTGTTCCTACCATCCCCATTTCTTGCGTTGTCTCGCCTCCTGTTCGCGGTTCGCCCCGAGGTTATTTGCTCATCTCTAGCCTCATCCCGCAATGCGCTGCTCCAACCAACGGCGGTACTATGTTCATTCCTTACTAGATGCCGGTGTCAGCCCGCCGTCTCCCCCACATGTACTACTTATATCACCCCGACCAACTCGCGACCTATCTGAAATCTCCACATAGCCCCCGTAGGCTCGCGCACCGCCAGGAAATCGTCGGCGAAACAGTCACGTAACTCATTTTGTCCCGAGGTTGCTCATCGGTAACATCGCCGCACGTCACAAAATGTGTCGCGACTCTCGCAGCGTCGACCTCCGTCGCCCTCCGATGCCTGACGGACGGGCCCTTCACATTCTGGACATCCCTCCCTCTCCACTCATCGGCCTTTGCTGCTGAACGTTGAAGTTCGTCTCACCCAAACTCGCATTGCGAAGACCAGAGTATACCACAATCATGCCGTACATGCTGTAGACATCTTCATTGCGTCGAGCTACGTACTCAGACCATATCGAACAGAGTCGTCTTACTGCCATGTCGGTATACCGACACCACCTGTGCCTCTGCACCTCTCGCCAGCCCTGCGCCGCCCGCAGCTACAATCGACCCTGAGTCCCTCCCCACTCGCCTCACGACCAGGACAAAACTGCAGCTCCGAAGGCAGGCTCCGCCTCGCCAGACCGGAACCTCCGCGCAGACATGTGGTGCGATCACTATGTATCCGACACGTCCTGCATGCGTACACCCGTACCGAGGGCGTGGAGCGCTCGACGATACACTGAAGTCCAGATGAAGGCTGCGGCAGGCGTCCCGCGTCGAGGTTCGCTGTGAATGTTCTCCGAAGGGGGCAGCGGCGGGCCCTGGAGCGGAAACGCGATGTCGTAGAACAGGAGACTACGTCATCCGTGTGTACCAGCGCAAGCATAATCCGCGCCGTTGCCAAATATCGTCTCCGTATCACACCCAGTGCAGCACGACGAAACCAGGGCGGCCGCTCGTCGGACGGGCAGATGTTGAGGTCGCAGTTCGAGTTCAAGTGCGAGTCGTGGACCCAGCAGCGAGCTACATACGTGGTTTGGCACGCAGAAGCCCGAGGCAGACTACAACAGCCGTTCAAGTGGCAGCTGTCAATGCCGCAAGCCAATGGTATGTCGAGAGCCCGCTCCTGCTGCTCTCTTGGCTGACGGAGCCCAACCCACTCAGTATACTACCTCACATTAGTATCCCATACAGCCTGACAAATCCTCATGAATGTATTGCAAACAGACATGATCAAGCCACCCAACCGCCCCAGTAACGCAGGAGGAACATAGCGTCCTATATGCACAGTCCTGTGGCATGATCAGCCGACCATCAGTTCTCATGTATATGCCTTGAACGCACCCCCAGAGCCATGGTGAAGATGCTGCCATACATTGATGCCCAAAGCTATACTGTTACTTCGTCATCATGAATATTGTTATCCCTAGCATGCTATAGAGGTAAGCCATCCCTGTCGTTGTCAACAGGGGTGGAACTGTAATACTTTAGCCTAGGCTAGGCCTCCTGCTGGCCGACCAAAGCTAAGTGTTTCTCCACGGTGAATCTCGCTTGTAGCTAGTCTGTCAGATGCCTGGTTTACCTGCTCGGTCATCCCTGCAGCTGCACTGGGGCCTGTGGTCAACCGGCACCTGTAGCTGGTATCAGAGTACTTACATTGCCTGGAGCCAATGACTAGGCCCCTCTGCCAGCCACCACCTGTATGCTTGAGCCTGCCAGGTTATGTGTCCTAGAGCATGCTTAATATGGGACAAGCCTTGGTCTATAGCCAACCACACAGGTAGTATTCTGTTACTATCAATGTATTCTGTTACTATCAATGGGGCAATGTGCAAGGTGGCCCATAGCCATTGTTTCTCCCAAATTGATGCCTGTATTATTAATGCATTTCAGTAATGATCTTGTATATCTGATGGTTTGTTCAACCAGTGTATCCATACTCCATACTGTTCCCCGCTCCCACTAGTATGGTGCAGCATTGGGGCACCGTTCACAGTGCATCCATGGTTGCTTCATATCAGCGTTCAGAGCACCAATCTACAGACTGCGGTGGATGTGAACGATGCAGTAGACTGGGATGTTCATGTTCTTGATCAGAGCACATATGTGCTCGCAATTAGCCCTTGTTCAATCTACACTCATGAGTAACCCATCCTGGACATCCGTTCGGTTCTTCTAAGACCCATGACTGGTAGTCCTTGAATTGGCGGAATAGCATTGCACGGTGCATCTGAAGTCCTATAACATATAATCTGAATGACATTCAAGGCTGTAGAAAGTCCAGCCAGCGGTGTGCCTTGAGTATGGGTCTGAGCTAAACAAATTGCCGGCCTATATTTGTTATTGCTACCTGTACTCATTATAAATTAAGCCTGCACGGACCACTACTGTAGCGCATTTAGGTGGCCTGAACGAGCTGCTACTGTGTCAGGTCTGCGGTGACCTGAACGAGCCACATACCAAGGTACATTTGCACCTCTTGATTGCCCCACTGACATGCACATATGACCACTATATTTGAGACATAGGTATGTGTCCATGCCCATGGTCATGTCGCCTGAAACCAAATGTACTGCAGATGTTCCTGCCGTATATATGAGTATCTGTTATAGGTCCAATTGGGTCACACACTTGAGGCAACTACAGTGCTGTTCTGCTTTGTGGAATGACACTGCCAGTTAATCTGTAATCTCTGTGTAGATGTCAATCCCATGGTACCACCATGCGTATCCCGCTGAGGCCACACTGTTCGAGTCATGAATGTGACCATTGAGGCCGCACCGTTCATGTCAACAATGTGGTCACTCAGGCTACCTCGTTCAAACTATTTATGTGGTCAATGGCTTGCTCCGTTCAAGTCATCTATGGGGGCATTGAGTATACACCGTTCATATCATTTATGTGGCCACTCAAACCACATCGTTCAAGTCAATTATGTGGCCAATGAGCCTGCTCCGTTCCAGTCACTGATATGGCAATTGAGTCTTCACTGTTCAAGCCATCTATACATGCATTGAGCTTGAACTGTTCAGGCCATTTATGTGGCCAATGAGGCTGCACTGTTCAGGTTGTTTATGTATCCACTGAGCCCGCACCATTCAAGCCATTTATGCATACTAGTGGCACCTGCTACTTCATGGGTGCTTCGTCGGAAACTCACTCATGGGGACCAGGCTAGGTAGGTCCAGGTCATTGTTCATTTTCTTGTGCTATAAGTGAGGCTGCACCGTTTGGGCCATTTATGTGGCCACCACACATGCACCGTTCAAGTCATGTATGTGACCACTGAGGCCGCATTGTTCAAGTCATTTATGTGCCCACTGAGCTGGCACCGTTCAGATCATTGATGTGCCCCTCAGGCCGAGCCGTACGAGTCATGTATGTGGGCATTGAGGCTGCACCGTTCATGTCAACAATGTAGTCACTCAGGCTACATTGTTCAAATCATTTATGTGGCCATTGATGCTGCTCTGTTCAAGTCATTTACGTGGCCATTGGCGCTGCTCTGTTCAGGCCATTTAGGCATACTAGGGGCATTTGCTACTCTATGGGCACCTCTTTGAAAACTCTCACATGGGGACCTGGCTAGATCACTCCAAGTCATTCTTCATTTTATTCGTGCTATATTCGAGCATGCACCGTTCGGGTCATTTATGCGGTCACTGAGCGTGCATCGTTCAGATTGTTTATGCGGTCATTGTGCTTGCATCGTTCGAGTCATTTATAAAGTCATTGAGCTTGCACCATTCAAGCCATTTATGTGGCCACTGAGGCTGCACTGTTCAGGTTGTTTATGTGTCCTATGTGCGTACGGAGCTCAGACTGTTCGAGTCACCTACATGGCCATTGAGCATGCACCGTTCGAGCCATCTATGTGCGTATGGAGCTCACACTGTTCCAGTCACCTACGTGGACATTGAGCCTGCACCGTTCAAGGCAATTATGCGGGCACACCATGTCCTCCTACGTTGCTGCTGTGTACATGGGAAGCATTGAGCTGACATGTTCCATATACTGCATATGTATGGACCCTCTTTGTATTGTAACCCTATTGTTCCCCCTTTCAGTATAGTCAACATCACACATAAGTCAATTGTAAAAGCAAGATTTAATCAGGGAAGACCACAACTAGATATGCAAACTCAATGTCTGCTAAGCATACTTGGCGAGTAGGCTGCAAGTGAATCGAGAAATTCCATACTGCAACTGATATCGAAGTGCCCCTCAACCCTTGTGGTTCACTTTGCGCCTACGGCGAGTACTGGACCTCGCTGAGGTCGAAGATCCACCCGACCCCGACCGCGCATCCACTTGGCCACCTGCCCGCGCGCCTGCATGACCGCGCAGCCGCGGACCTGCCCGAGCGACTGCCCGACTGCCCGACTGCCCGACCGAGTCTACGCCCGGATCTTCGCCCGGATCGTCGCCTGGACCTTCGCCCGGATCCTCGCCCAGATCGTCGCCCGGACGTTCGCCCGGATCTTCGCCCGAGTCTCTGCCCGAGTCGCCGCCCAAGCCTCCTACGCCCTGCGGTTCAGCAAAGCGCACACTCTTCTCTGTCCGGATTTCTGCGGCGCTGTCCGCTGTGTGTGCAAGTGATTAGTGTGCAACACGAGGGAGATGTGTACTGAACCGGTCTCACTGGTAGGAGCAGGGCCGGGGGTCGGTTGATCGTTTTGAAGCGTCCCAGCGCCGGCAAAACTGGAAAGATCGCGCGCACCGCCCGTAAGCGTTTCATATGCGGACTGCCTGTGGATCTTCTCCCGCTGGATCTCCAGATCGGTCGCTGCAAGTCGGGCTCGGCAGATGGCGTCGATCTCTTCAGCTTCTGTATACCCCGGGATGGCGTCGCAACCGAAGACGGCCATGGGTCGTCGCTTGAGCCCCTTGTTAAGCGTGCGGGTCAAGACGGCAGAAACACGGTAAGTTACTCACCACGAACCGTGTGGGCGATCTCCACCAAGATGGCCAGTCGTGATTGCCTCCGACAAGAGACGGCCACGTCCACCACTCGAACCCACCAAACTGACCGTCAGTGAAATCATGCCGGGGATCCAGGGCCTTGATAATGGCGTCCTTGTCGAGTTTCGAGATATCTATGCTGATCTTCATCCCATCCCATAGTATGTTCGGCAGGATGAAGTGGAAAGCGTCAGGGCATTCTCCGCTAGGTCCTTCTGCAACATGTCCAAGGGAATACGCCTGCGAGGTGCAGTCTTAGCTCAGGAACGTCAATGTCGCTTTCAACACTTAGAAGAAACGTACCATTTCCCGTGCGAGCCCGTGCTCCCATCGCATCTGCGTCAACTCGTCCGGGTTCTCCGGGTAGTGTTGCAGAGCCTGCGCGACCCGGTAGGCATAGAAGTGTAGCTCGATCGCAGCAGCTTTGTGCAGGGCGGACATTTCGGCAAGAGGATAGCATGAGTATGTGGCAAGTAGTGGCTGAGGACAGCGCACGTAGGTGATAAGTAGCGGCGAGCGCTTCAGCCCGCGTGGCTGCATATCAGATCGGCCGAATAGCGCCCCGGGGGCGCCAGGTTCCTTCTGCCCGAAACAAATTGAGAAGTGTAATGTTCAGAATCAAATCGTATCTAAACAAAGTTCGGAAGGCTCCTAGCAATGATAGCGGAGGTGCATTGTGGCCGATGCGACGCCTGTGCACGCTCGAAGAGGCCAGCAGCATGCGATCGGAGGGACCTCCAAAGATGAGCCTGGCGGGCAGCCCATGCAACATACCCTCCACCCCGCTCACAATTAGTTCTGCTCTCCCATGCTCGTGCCGCCGCCTCCAGACTCTCTACCGTCCGGAGCATCTCCAAATATACTAACACTACCTCTTCCTCCCATCGGGCCTTTCTGGCGTACCCCCGAAGCCATACAACCCGATACACTGTGTCAATCTGGTGAGTCGCTATGTAGGTCCGTATGTAAATTGTGGCTTACTCTCGTCAGTCCAGGAACCGTCGGACACACCCGTCTCGACATCGAGGTACCAGAACCAGGGGAGGTGCAGGTGGCTGAGTCCACGAGTGGTACTCTCGATGATTGCCGTGTTCGCGGTGAGGTCTTTATTGCGGTCTATGGGGCGGAATCGGGCTGTCATGCGGCCGAGCTCCTCGGCGTCTGCGGGCTCGGCCGGATCATAAAGGCGGAAGAGAGAGGCCCGTGCAGCCTCGTAGACCCGCGCATTGGAGAGAATACCTGCATCAGCAACATGCACGTCGTCGAAGCTGCGGAGCTTCTTCCTCTGCGAGTTTGCGGGACGGACAGAGGTACGATAGAGGTACGACTTGTAGCCAATCCCGACCCGAATGGCGTGTAGTGCATCATTGATCTGCCCGACGCGCAGTTGTCGCTCGGATTTGGCCAATGACCGAAGGCCGTACGTGGTGCAGGCGTGTGCTCCGAGGGTAGAAGGAAGGAACAGCTGCGCTCGCTCCGCAACAACGAGGACTTCTTCTGCGTCGTCACCGCCGGCATCAGCCCCGAATGCCGTCAGCTCATCCTCATCCCACTCCGACCCGAGAGAGGATGCGTCCCTTGGGACATTGAGGAATGCACTAATCGCATCCGCCGTCAGAAACTTCCGCGAATCCTTGTGGAAACGCTCGATATCACGGATTAATTTGCTGCGCATCTGCTCGAGCGACAATCGGTCGCCAACGGGGCTTGCGGGGAGCACTGCGCGAGCCTTGGCGGCAACTCCAAGCCTTCGTCTCTGTCAGAGCGGAATCGGGTGTAGTGTCAACCCGAGGGACTTACTTGGACTCCTCGAGCTTGAGGCCCGTAACAATCCACTTCGCGACCCCACCTGCGTGCCGCGTCGGTTGTTTTCGGCCTCCACTAGCTCGAGCTGGATCTGCTGCTGAGTCGGAACTACGGCGGCCAATGCAGACATCAATGAGCTCTGAGTAGAGTCGCGCGGGTCAATCACTCTCGCTCACGTTTAACACTTTGCACTTCGTAGATGTCCATTGCCTCATAGTTATTATGTCGTTCACGAGCCGCATCCTCGGCCAGTTTCGTCCAGGCTGTCACTTTCTCCGCCGATGTAATGTTTGTAAGATCGTCGAAGGCCTGGATTGCCGGCCCGACCTTCTCGCAAGCGGTCTCCCACTTTCGGGTGAGCGCCACGGCTGCTCGATGACTGCTTGAGAGGGGTGATTTACGGAGAGGACACAGCTCTCACCAATTCGTGTCAGCTTATACCAATTCGAGTCGTTCATGTGCTCGTCGATGAACTCCTGCCGATGGCCCGTAGACATTCCGCGCGTGCTTCCCGATACATCGTTCGTGTTGATCCACAAGGGCTCGATGAATTCGATGAGCTGTTGCCCAGCCCCAGGTATAAAGTTCGGGGAGAACCGAGGGTAGCATTCATGACGATGAGCGTGCACGTGGAACTGCCCAATCCCCCGGTGATTGTCAGGTTCGGCGGGAATGAGAGCTCAGGGCTGTTATCGAATCGCCAAAGCAGGTGCTTGTAATAGAAGCACCAAACATCGTACAGAACTAGAATGAGGAGAATTCCGCAGAGGAATTCGGAAACCTGGAACAAACAGTAGTCCATGTTCTTCTGCCTGTGGCAGCGGATGTCAGTATCGGGCGGTCGGGGCGATGAGGGAACCTCCTTACTGTTCGCCTTTCTGGAAGTCCACGACGCAATGGGGTATAAAGAATCCGTGACGACTGCAGCAGGCCGCACCTATACCAGTGGCCTCTAGGGGTGCTCGCTCGGCTGCTGCTCCAATAACTGCACGATGCTCGTTGCATTCCAATTTCTGCCGAAAAGAGTTAGATCAGATCAGCTGAAGTCACTTCTGGTGAGCAGCGCACCTGTCGTTTGGGCTTGCATGCCGTTTTGAGATGAGCCTTGTATGGATCGGCAGTGACCATGAAACCATGACCGTCGGAGAAGCGAACGTCATCTTCGGGATTCTTCATCTTCATGTGCTGTGCGCTGAAGTTGCCGTCCATGATCACAGAGGCAGCGTGCTTCCAGCTGGTAGCGTGCCGTCAGCCCTGAAGTGTCTCTCAAGGTATGTCACACTATGCACCTGTCTGCATCGTTCTCCCAACCGGGGCCATGTTCACACCCGGCCGAGGGCAAGCGGGGCATTTGATGGCAAATGTGCCCGGTCCCGGCTCCGGAACCCCAGGATAGCCGATGCCAGCTAGCTTGCGGGCCTTCAAGTTCCGCCATTGTCGTGACACACGGAGAAGATCACGGTATCGGTCCTGCGGGTGCGACCTGTCAGTGCTGCTGTGTCGGGCGGTTTCACAAAGCCACTCACCGGGACCATGTGAGGGAACGTGTCACAGGTGACGCGTCGTAAGTGGCTATAGTAGGAGAGGGTGGATGTTTTGCATTCTTTATTGGTAAGCAAAAAGTCATCTAGGACACAGAACGTGAATGCAGTCTGGGGTCGGCGCCAGGTAGCCGGATACAGTCCCATGCGCATCAATTGGATATCCCGTGGGGGCGCATTCGCGCAAGCGCAGAACACTACCGGCAGCTCGTGAACTCCGTTGACGTCGACTATGACCATCGTGAGGGTGTATCCATACCGGGGTCTGCCTGCATTCTCCGCGCCGTTGGTGGGGAAAGGTTCCAATACTTCCTCGCCGATGCGTGGCATGTCGTACGCCTCGTCAGCCTCGACATCAAACCGAGTAGCATCCATAGCATCTTGCTCCTGATCCTCCTCAACTCCGTCCTCTGCTTCTTCGTCAAGAGTACCCTCACCCTCCGCTGGGATCTCAGGAACGACACTGCTGGGATCGAGCTCGTCGTGCTCCATCCCAGCCTCGGCAGCCGTCCGCTTGTGTCCTCGAACGTCGGGGAGGTCGTGATGGGATGTATCTGGATCCCGCTTGCTGGAACGGCTGGGAAAGGGGGGACGGTGGGGGACCCGCGTGTGTCCCCTCGGCGGCATGTCGCGCCCGAGCGATCTCGGGCGGATGGTCGGGCGGATGGTCGGGCGATCCAATCTCGGGAGTATGATCCACCCGGGTGTGTGTGGGGGAGAGCTGTGGAGCGCTGTGCGAACGACGCAGAGACAGTCGAGGCATCGGGGAAGATGCACGGCGGGGCGTGCCACGTCTGGGGAGCGGAAGAATGGGTCGGTGCTGACCGGTGACGGGATTGTTTGACGTGTCGCTGGGCACAGCAGACTGCACATCTCTCTCCGCCGACGGCACCTCGCCGCTCGCGGTTTCAGCCGCGATTGCTGTCAGAGACCGGCATGGGGATCCGCCATGGCCGAGATGGAGATGTACGTCGACAGTACGAAGCCATGCTGCCCGCCAGGACCGCTCGCTCCAGAATTCGACCCGATGCAGCGGGAGGACCGAATGAGCATCCCGGAGACAACCTGCACACGTTGCCACGCCGCCCATACACTCGAGGCAACGCCATAACGCAGCTTTACCACAGCGACATAGAGCCTCGTCGCCGCCGCTCTCCATGTCATACAGCTCTTTGAGGTAGGTTTCCCTGCGCGTTCTAATCCATTCGCGCTGGTAGTCGTTTGGTCGCTGCAAGTAACGTCAGGCTAGAGTTCCACCCGAGCGACAAAGGCCGCACCAGCTCACCATTCGTGATGTACTCGGAAATGGGATGTTGAACGTGAATTGCGCAGCATCATGTCCGGGGATGGGAATAGTGGAACCGGGCGGTAGTGGCATTCCCGCAGGCCGCACGCGGGGCGGGTCAACATCACCCGAGCGGGCTGGACGAGCTGTAGGGGGTCGTAAAGCATAACGAGGGCCGCGGCGTGTTTTCACAACGGTTACCTCCCTTTCGGCAGTTTGGTGATAGATCTTCAGACGTATACCGCGCGGGGCCATGGTTGCGATGAGGAGGCCAGGGTGGAGGAATTGCCCTCAATCACAACGCTCGAGGCTATACTTATGAGCACGGCATGCAAATGCTGAAATCACTTACCGACGATGTTATGGCACAGGACAATTGCCCAGGCGGCCCAATGCAGACTTGAATGGTTGTTTCTCATTGAGTCCTTCGTACATGAACATCTCTACTATGCATAGTAGTCAGCGCGCATGTAAGCCACCACAGGAACGTCGAAGTTGCGATGCACGGCTTCGGTCATGAACCACGAATAGCAAAGGCGGTCTCCGCCGACGTGACCAACGCCGTGTTGGAGCAACAGGCTGCAGATGGGCGCGATCGTGCCTGGCTTGTAACCTATCTGTATCCCGATGCTACGCAGGACCAGCTCGGCACGATCGTATGGCCCAATAGACATGAGGAGATCGAACCACGGCGGCGAGCCGCTGGTATCGCGGTGGAAAGGTGTGGCTCGATTGCTGATCACCTGAACACTGTTGAATACGGTAGGCCAGGTCCTGAGGGCGACTGCAATGGATGGGATGTGACTCATTCGGGCCAGCGACTCCTTGCCGGCCGCGTACATTTCGGGATGCACGATGCGCAGAATGGCGCTAACCAATGCGCCGCAATCTCGCATGTGTCGCGCCCATTGCTGCCCTGGAACGGAACGAAGGGTGCGACTAGAAGACGGCTCAAAGCGGGAACTCTGCAATGCTTTCAATTAGGCACAGATCGAGCGATTACGAGGTTCTACGAACCTTGTGGCCGACGGCATACCCACCTGGAGTTGCCAGCCAGCTTCCGGTGGGCCACTCCTGACCTTCATGATAGAATGTGGGAGCCACACGCCAGCGAAGCAACGGGTTCGCACCCTCCTCAGGAATGCTGCCTACGGTTTTTAGCTCGTCCTTGAGGTAGGTCGTTGCCGCGAGAGCATCGCGCTGCATGCTGTATTGAGTTCTATCTTCACTGCACGTCAAGAAACACGCACCTGACGTTCCTTCGATAGGATGCTTGGAAGGGCCCATCCAAGCACCTTGCCTGACTTGTCGACGATGATCCCCGGTCGCATGAGGATGGGTATATCGTTCGCAAGGACGCTATCTACACCGCAGAACGGCAGGAACCTCTCCAAAAGAGCATTCTCATATTGTGCGTTAATTCCCCTGGGTTTCTTCGACATATATGCGCATAGGTCGTCTGCATCCCAACCCAATGGAACTAATATCGACGTTCATTAGTAGTGCGTAGGGCAGTAGCGTAGGGCGAAACATACAGCGTACCTCTGAATTTCCATGCAGCTGCCAGTACCTTCGCAGCTCTGATCATATCATGATCCAGTTGCGCCGACCAGGTCTTTCGGCGAGTGCCTCCGAGACGGTCAGCTGCCTTCCAGGCCTTTTCACCCTGACGGACAGCATTGAATAGGTCGAGTAGATATTGTGACACCTCATCGATATATTTCCAGTGTGACGACGCTGGATGCGCTGGATGCAGCAGGTCCTCTTCCATGAATATGGGGCGTTCGGAGCGGTGTTGGTAGAGTTCTTCGCGGTGGTTTGGGCTGGGCACAGCGGGCGCCGCGTGTGTCGCTCTAATAAGCGCACCTCATGCAGCCTCATGGCGGCCTTGATGTGAGCGCGTGGACATTCCAGCCTTCTCGTCTCTGCATCGTAACATCTTTACCTCGATCTCGCATCGATGTTGAACGCCCCGGCTGCCTCATGGACATTCAACGTCGATCTCCCGTGTCCTGTGATCGACGTTCAGCATCCTGGGAATGACTGCTCACGCTGCGCAGCCGCGTACGCATTCGTCGCACATTAATCTATCGTACGTATACCGCGAGAGGCTCAAACATCACGCTCACAGTGCGATAGACAGGATGTCACAGGCTCAGGAGGTCATCCGTATATATATCACAGTCGACTGGGTGGTCTACATAGCGACAAAGCACCACACTTGTCCATACCTGCTCTGCTCACATCACTGCACCGACATGTCTCAGGACGGCAACGACATCCCGGTCCCGGCTCCTGACGCCACCGACGACTCCGACGTCGCGTTCACACCGCGCGAGACCGACTGCCTGCGCGCCGCGTTGGACTCCTGGCCGAAGAAGTCACGCGACGAGAAAGCTGCCGCGAAGGAGGAGCTCATCACAGACTTCCTCAAGGAGCGCAAGATCGAGCCGAAGAACCCCTGGGCTCGGGGCTACCTTCGAGGGGTACGTGCGGTGTCGGTCTTCCCTTTGTGCACATCGGGTTTCTGTATACTCGCATAACTGATGCATATTGAGCAGAAAATTGGAATGTGGCTCTCCAATCGTTCTACTAACCGGGACAATCGTCTCCCAAAGGCCCTCAAGACGGCCTGGACCGGCCGCGAAGTGTTCAACATCCAGGAAGACCAGCGGATCGCCGCTCGGGCGGAAGAAATCCGCGAAGACGGCAAGATACGCATCGCCGCGCTCATGGTCGCACGCTCGGAGATGTGGAATGACCTCACCGACAAGGAACAGGCTGAGTATGAGGAGAAGGCGGACAAGTGGACCGACGAAGGCCCCGACCCCGAACTTCGGGCGCTGTGAGTCGCGTTCCTCCGGGTAGCTCGGTCCGCCAGGAGAGTACTCACCATGTGTCGCATAGTATTGCCGAGAAACGCCTCGCTGACTGGATCCAGACGTTCGTACTGTGGTGTCACGATCAGTGCGGTGCTCTCGGGCGGTTTGAGTTCTGCGTCCTCGACAAGGCCGATGACATGACGCACGGAGTGTGCGCACTTCTCGTTGCGCATCGTACGAGCAGCTGCTGATAATCTGGTTCTTTTAGACATGATATTAGCATGATCTGGCACGCCAGCGATCGCCAGGTCCCGACCTACGACATGTGGCGAGTCAAACACCCAAAGCGCACTTGGGAAGACTACTGCTCCGCATGCTTTCACCCGGAGAAGCACCGAGACGACCCAGACGCCCCACGGGCCGCCCCTCCTCCTCACGAGTTCGCGTTCTTTGACGACGGGACGCCCATTCTGCCGCCGATCACGCAGTTTCGCCACGGCAAAGACATGAATGTCGTGCTGCACGCATTTTTCACGCTACATTGGGGTGCGTATATGACACATAGGCAGTCTGTGCGTGGCTGACAGCAAGTGCAGCTGCTGCGTCTGGCATCAAGGACACGCAGGTCGCCTGGACAGCCGTCGCCAAGAACACCGCGCAGTTTCTTCCGACCGGTGCCTTGCCAGACGACTTCGTCTTCCAGAACCCGATGCGTGTCATGGCGAAGCGCGTCAAAGAGCTCTGGGAGCACATCCTCCACCTCCAGACGACCGGCGAAAGTCGGGAAGAACGCTTTCACTGGACGCACTGGTGGAAGCGTGTCGGTCAGGGCGAGGATGCGGGTGAACGTCTTGAGGCGACCTACGGGACCACGCCCCGCCCGAAGCACATCGTCAAAGGGACCCGGAAGGGCCACGCCGCTCGAGCGAAACGGGCCCCCCCCAAGGGCGCTTTTGGCCTGGCAGCGTCGGGCGATGAGTCGAGCAGCACTGAGGAAGAGGCCCCGGAGAAGGTGAAGGGCGGCAAGAAGAAGAAGTCGAGCAGCAAGAAGAAGGCCGACCGCACCAACGCGCAGGCCGCGAAGACCACCAAGAACAAAACACCGGGCGAGGGCCAAGGGACGGCCAAGGTGGACGTCAAAGGGAAGGGTAAGGCTAAGGCGGCCGACGAGTCAGCGAGTGCAGAATCGTCGGGCGTCGGTTCGGGAGGCGAGCAGGAGCCACAGCTGCACGATGAGGACTCCCCGGACAGTCACGAGGAGGAAGAGCCGGAGGAAGAGCGGGAGGATTTCTTCAACCTTGACGTCTCTGACCCTGATCTCCGCCCCACTGCCAATGTGCCAGACGGACGCGATGCCGAGGGCAACGCCATCGCTGGGCCTAGTCGCCCGAAACGCCGAGTCTTGCCTCGGGCGATCAACCCGCCGAAGAACCGCACGGGCATCTATCCGCCCGAAGCCGAGGCCGATCCCACACCCGAGCCCGATCCTGCCCCACGCATCGCCGGTCCGTGGGATGACGCTCCCGTCGGGAAGAGTGGGCTGGCAAAAGCGCGCATGCCTCCCCGTCGAGCGATGTCAGACGCAGCGGCGGGACGGCCTCCCAGCTGGGTCGAGAACGACCCGGAGCGCATCGTGCCGTTCCTGTGGGCCCTCAACGGCGAGCCCGCATGGCGAAACTTCTTGAAGAGCTGGAAACACATGGTGAGTCGACGTCAATGGTATCTATGCTCTCCGCAGCTCACGTGTTCTGTAGTTTCGTCGTCGCGCATACTTGCGGGATCCTGACGTCAGTGAATGGGCGAACTGGGATTCCGATTGCTGGGGTGTCCCGAGTCACTACCATGCGACGAGGGACACTTGGGCAGCTGTAACGGACTGGATTTGCGAGCATGCGCCGTCTCCCACCTCCTCAGCGTCGGAGACACAGCAGTGGGCCCTCGTCACCGGGCTAGCCTTGCGCGACATCTACACGGGAAACGAATGCGAACCCGACCCCGATTCCGAGGTTCCCGGCGGCGGTCCCGACTATCTGCGCGGGACCCAGTCGCTCCTCACTGATGCTCTGGACATTATCCTTCCCCTTTGTACGACCTCTCAGCATCCAGGCGGCGATTTAATTGACGCCGCCCTGCCGCCCAGTTTTTCTGGACCTGTCAGTCATAAGGCCAGCCGCATTATGGGCAAGCGCGGTGCCCCTCCCGGTGTGCGCGCCACGAGCCTCACTGGTAAACTCGTCCGCAAATCTCAGCCCTCACAGCGCACTGGCAACACATCGGCGGATGAGGTCGAGATGGCGGTCACTGGGGCCATCGGGTCCGGTGCTACTTCGGCCGTTGTGCCCGCTTCGTCCATCTCCCGCGCAGGAGTTCCTGGCCCACGTCGTCCTCTCCGGCTCTCATATGTTGACCTCTCGGGGACATCATCGCGTCGCTCGGCCGTCACTCCCAGTCATCAAGCACCTCCTACCCCTCTAGCATCCGAGGACATGCAGAAACCTGGCCCTACCACGATCTCTCACAGCCTCGCCCCGACCAACAACACCCGCAAGCCCGGTGCTCCCAAGACCACCAAGAAGAGCGGTGCCGGAGCGAAGACGAAGACGAAGGTCGCCGCCAAGTCGCACAAGCAACCAGTGCCCGAGCCTGAGGTCGAAGAAGACATCGAGATGGCGGAAGACGCTCCTCCCACTTCTCCTAGCCCGCCACCGCTCCGTAGGTCCTCGCGGAAGAGGAACTGATGAGGGATGGCCGGGACTTCTCAGGGCTCCCAACGGGGATCGTGTCGCCCTCGATATGTCCTCGTATATCTCACTCCCTCGCTGTGTACTTGTACCGATTGAGACTTGCATGTATTATTACCAAGTCCATACGCTGTTATGTTCGTATACTAGTTGCTTGGTTCGTCTCTCTCTCACATATTGAGCGCGAGCGGGCTAGTATGTGTCATCATAGTACGGCTGCAATCCGACCTTTGTCCGCGCTCCCAGGCGCATGCTTGGCAGTTTGAACGCGAACTGGGAGATTACACCGGGTGAATCGCCGCACGTCGGGCAAGGTGTCGGGCGGAATGCAAGGTGTCGGGCGGAATGCAAGGTGTCGGGCAGAATGCAGGGCTCCGGGCGGAGTGCAAGGCGTCGGGCGGAATGACCCAGTTCGGGCGGTCTCTGCATCTTCGGGCCGCCAGAGTTCGGGCGGACGACTATCAAACATACTCCCGTCGGACCTCATCGGACAGAGCTGGGTGGTCCAAGAACAAGCTACTATTATCGCACTACAACAGCAGTCCGCATCGTATGGTACCAAACGTCTGTTACGTGCGTCCGTCGTACAATATCAGCCCTCAGCAAGCTCGCCGTCTTCCATACCCCCGCCACCGGAATGCACCTCGTCGGGCCCAGCCGGGCTCATTGCGGGCGGGGCATTCCCAACGCCATGTCCTACGCGGTCTCGATCTTCGGAGGCGGCACGAGATGTCGAGCGGGAGCTCCCGCTCGACGACGCATACGCGGACAGAGCGTGCAAACCGTCCGACCGGGCGGACACCGCATCTTCGATGCTGGGCGGGTCCACAGAACCGGCGGATGGAGACTGTAGCCGCGAGCGTTCCAAGGTGCGAGAGGTGTCGGCATCATCCGTGCTCTCGCTACACATGGCGGGCGGGTGAACCTCATGCACCGATGGCAAGCGGCCGGGTGATGGCACCCGAACGCCTTCCAACGGCCCGGTAGGGCTCCCACCGACCTCTGTCAGGACGGTCGTATCCATAGGTGAGGCGGGTGGGCTGTTAAACGGATACATTGTCGTTTCGCACTGGCCGTCATATGCGGGGGTTTGCTGCATGCCGTCCATCGGGTCGTCATTCACGGCGGAATTCTCGGGCGGACTGGCGCCAAGAGGTACGAGGAGAGGTGCCACTGCCATGGCCAGTGGAGCGATGTATTCGTCTTGGGCATGTCCCCCGACAGTCCCGGTCGAACTGTGCCACCCCGGATGGGACGACGCGCTGTGGGCCAAACGGGCTTCAAGAGCGCGTAACTGCACCCGCAGCCGACTGATTTCCGCCGACTTATCCACTGTCTCCCGCAGTAGGATGTCGCGGTCGCAAGCGACAGTGCGGGCGTCGACGATTGCGTCGGAGAGCCGGGTCCTGATGCTGTCGAGCTCCCGGCGGGTCTCCTCTCTCAACGCATCATGTGCGGCCTGCTGGTGAGCGATAGCCTCCCATACCGCCGCCAGCCGGGCGTCGAGGAACGTGTTGCTCACTAGATATGCCGACCACCTGACCACCCACGTTTCCGGGGCGCATGCGAGAGCCCGACGGGCGAGACGACGGCCCCGCTGCCACGGCAGCGGGCGATTGCGCGCACGAGCTTTCCATCGGATCCCAATCGAAGTCGGGTGCATATTGCGCAGTGCTGAGCTCCGTCAAAGACCCCGTATTCTGGGTATGGTCCTCCCGGGTGGGCACCGCGACCCCATCGGGCCGTTCACGTAGGATATCTTCTACGTTGCGCAGGTTTTTCCAGGACCCTGGGCACTCAGTCAACAGCTCTACCACCATCGATAGGAGAAACACTCACTTGGCGCCTGTGGGACTGCGCTGCTTGCCCGAGAATCCGCCCGAAGACGCTTGATGGGGCGGCGTTCGGCCGGGTCATCCACCTCGCCCGCACTGTCGTCGCCACTCTCCTCGCTCTCCTTGTCCTCATCTTCGATCGCGGGCTTGCTAGGGGCAGATCGAGCTCTTGTGCGATGTCTGCGTGCGGCTGGGGCCGATGGGGCTCCTGGGGCAGGGGTTTCATCCTCCATGTCGGACGTCGGCGCGGTCGCCCGACGCTTCTGGGCGGGGGGAGACTCGGCGCGACGCCGCTTCGCGCGTTTCTTTGATGGTTCGTCGTCCTTTCCGCGGGCGTGTTCGCGAGCGTTTTGAAGGCCGTCCAAGAACCACGAGGGGGGGTGAAGTCGCCTTTGAGATTGCTAAGCACATCGCATGGGTGAGATGACTTAGCCGTCGCGGTGCGGGCCCATTGGACCAGAATCCAGCGCCGTTGGTCGTATGTCCACTTGGGGCCAGCATCGGGCGGCTTTGCAACAAAGCTGCATCCCACGCTCGACTTAGTGCACCGATTGCACGCGACGCCGTGCACTAGGTTGATGCGGCAGGACTGTCCAGCCGCACTGCATCTCTTGCATTTCAATGGCTAAAGGACAGGTAAGCGTCAACAAAATGAAAGGACGGCTCTGCAACGAACCGTGATCAACCAGGCGTCGACGATAGCCTGGGATGTCGGATCCCACGTCGTGTCGGCCGCGAGGCCAGGGGAGGGCGATGCAGGTGATGCACTGATGCGTGCTGGGGCTGGGGCTGTGGTGGCGGGCTTAGACTTGGTGGCGGGAGCCGCTTTGGCGGGAGCTGCGACCTTGCGCTCAACGGATGGGGTAGGCACAACCGCTGGAACGGCCGATTGGGACAGGTGAGCCGCACGGGTGCGAGCTCGCGTCCTCCTGCCGGCATCCCGGTCATCTCCTGCTGTCGCCCCCTCGCCCTCACGGACCGATGCCGCATCTCCGCTCCTGCTCGGGTCGGTCGTGGGTTGCTTGCGCCCGGCTGAGGAGTGTTCTTGACGACGGGGCCTAGAGTCATCCCCGTCGAGCTCCTGCGCTGGTGGTGCCTTTTCGGGGACGGCTAATGTGGGAGGTGAGACATCGGTGTAGTGTGATGAGTAGAGGAAACGAGGGCGAGAATTCGATAACATACCTATGTCCATCCACCACCCACTTTCCTTGAGCCGGAACTTGTAGGTCTCATCCCTATAAAACAGCCCCCCCCTGTCGTACGAGTTGTTTGGTTTGACGGCCTCGTAATTGTATTTGCGTTCCCTCGCGGTGTACGCCCGGTTGTGCTCCACGAGAAAAGCGAGGGCGATGGGTGGAACAGGAGTTTGCTCTTTGACGTGGCGTACCAAGTCCTTCAGCCTTATCAGTTCCTCGCGGGCCTTCACCTCCCATTTTTCACGTTGCGGATCGTTGAGACCGGGACGGGCGAGCCAGGCCGAGTGAAACGTGTCGCAGACGTCGCGGATCCTAGCAATGCGAGTCTTCTGGTCCATGGCGATCGCAGGGAGTAAGCTTGACGAGGAGTGTGAGACGAGGAGAGGAGGCTGCGTAGCGTCGAAGAGATACTGTGGTGTACTGAAAGCCGGAGTTCGCAGTACTTAGTGTTCGACGCGACAGCACATCCCGCCCGAAATCGTCCGCCCGAGTTGCCATCACGTGGCCGTATGTTGACCTTGCGCCCAGGGCGCTTACCCGCCTGCCAGCCTATCTGTCTCCCCGCGCGCTGTCAACTCTTGCTGTTCCTGCTTGCTCCCCGAAATTGTCTCACTCGAGTGGAGCGTCCGTACGTTCTGGGTCCCGCGCTCGCTGTGCATCTGCAGGCCTCACAACTGGTAAGCGAAAGTGAAGGGTTTACTCTTCATGTCTTATGCTCACGCAATTCTAACGTGCCAGGTCCAAATATCATGGGTCGCGGAGGGATAAGACGACCTGCACCCAGCCCCTCTTTGCCGATCGCTGGCGGATTCTCTGGGCTCCCATGCGAAGACCTGTGCGACACTGCAATGTCGGTAGTTCCAACTCGCGATGACGAACAGCACCCCGGTAAGTACTGGTTATGCTTATCGCAGCTTTTCATCTCAACAGCTTTTATTGCAGCCCACTACCGCGCTCACGCGTCGCCCCTGGGGTCCCCGATCGACGCCGCGGGCATGAGCGACGACATGGATTTGTCGCCCATTATGGGGTCTATGGGCCCTGAAGATGAGCTGCTATCCTCGCCCATCGCTATGGCCCTGGGCTCTCCTACATCCGCCGGTTCGCTGTCCCCCATTCTCGTAGATGGGGAATTGTCCCGTCCATCCACTCCCAGCTCCGCCCGCCAGGCACAGGATTTCAGCCCCATCCTCGCTGCGATACCGCTTGCAAATGAGCAGCGCGCCGTCGCAAATGTATTACCGCCTGTACTGGTAAACCGACGCACATCGCGCAGCGAGCAGATCGCACCCGCCCGACGCGATGGGCCCGACAGTCCCGACGTCCGCGCGAATCCGCCCGATGGGTTTGGCCCGATCGCCCGAGACAATCCGCCCGACATCCCCCTGGCCCCGGGCGACCCTATCGCCCCGAAGAGGTCGGCCCGTCCGGTCAAGCCAATCCGGCCGCAGGTTCCCCTCAACAAACCAGCTCGCAAGCGGGCCTTGCAACACGCAATGTTTCGTCAATCGCCCCGCGTCCCCGTATCTCATCGGACGGCAGTCCGGCCGTCCCGTATGATGAGGCGGCGCATGCGCAGGTGGTAAACGGTGCCGTGTTGATGAATGAGCATGGTGCGCGGCACATGGGCTTCCTACGTGTGGAGCGCGGAGCTTGGAACTCGGTGCTGGAAGCGTGTGAGGTGTACAGAGCGCATTGTGCGACGATCGATTGGGGGCAGTGGTGTATGTACAACGATACCCTTGAATGGGTTGGTAACAGCATGTATCCCGATCATGTCTAGGATAGAAGTCATCTGCATTGATGTAGCACTTCTGCATCTTTGAAGTGTCCCCTTCAGCTCACGTCTTCAAAATGAAGAGCATGCCTGTAAGTTGCCCATTACAGTTCCCTGTATGCACAGAGTGGGCTTGCAGAGGGTCAAGGAGTTTTCTGTTCTGTGAATACTGGTCATGGAATTTGTGCATGATTCAGGTTCACTGCCCAGCTCAATGCTCTAGTCCCACACATGGTGGCTATTTACTGCAAACAGGCTGGAGGTTCAATATGCTGCTCGATTCTCTGGAGTGCGCTCGTTCGACCTGCAGACATGCCCGAACATGCCTAGAGTCATCCCCGAACATGCGCTCGTTCGACCTGCAGACATGCCCGAACATGCCTAGAGTCATCCCCGAACATGCGCTCGTTCGACCTGCAGACATGCCCGAACATGCCTAGAGTCATCCCCGAACATGCGCTCGTTCGACCTGCAGACATGCCCGAACATGCCTAGAGTCATCCCCGAACATGCGCTCGTTCGACCTGCAGACATGCCCGAACATGCCTAGAGTCATCCCCGAACATGCGCTCGTTCGACCTGCAGACATGCCCGAACATGCCTAGAGTCATCCCCGAACATGCACTCGTTCGACCTGCAGACATGCCCGAGCATGCCTAGAGTCATCCCCGAACATGCACTCGTTCGACCTGCAGACATGCCCGAGCATGCCTAGAGTCATCCCCGAACATGCACACGTTCGACCTGCAGACATGCCTGAGCATGCCTAGAGTCATCCCCAAACATGCGCTCGTTCCTCCCATATACCTGGCTGGCCTTGATATAGGGCTAGCTGAGCTGAGCTCCGATCACTGTAGCCCTATAGCTCCCTAGGAAGTTGCTTCCAACTGACCCCTATGCCCCAGTAGACCATCTGAGACCTCCAGTCACGACTATACTAGTCCCGCATGCATGCCAGAAGACCAGCGGAGCGTCCAGGGAGCCTGGAGTATTGCCCTAGAATATGCCATTGAACAGCCCATATATATGCCACAACACATTCTATGATCATGTCTGATCATATCACATCAGTGGCCATATGTCAGTTTGTATGGGTCACTAACATAGGGTACATCTACTGAGCTATGTGCGGAGCCATGGCGCTCGGTAGATTTTGAGACTTCCGCACGCACCTGAGTAGCCGCAGCACGTCCAAGATTGGCCTACATGCGAACGAGCGACTCCGGTTCCCCATCGCTCGGGAGTCCTAGCGGCGGCCAGTGGGATCGGTGGAGATGGCAACGGCCGACATCGCGTTTCACGAGTCGCTTTCGCGCGCACTCGTCAGTTGTCACGCACGTCCAGCAGACAAGAGGCGCAATGCTTACCATGAGTCTTCCCGAGGACAGAGAAGCTGGTTTCTGCGCGTCCGACCGGCCTAGGACGCTCTGCTGTCATGGAGAGTTGTGCCGAAGGATCGGGTCGACCGCGCAATGCCTCTGTCGGGGCTCAGGCTTGCGGCGGGCAGCAAGCATAGCATCTCGCTGCGAGGATACACGGGCACCGTGAACAGGTCAGAGCGGCTTGAGGAGCCCTATATAAACTTGAATCGCACAGTTTCTGCTCGCCGAACTGGGATAGGCATGACCGCGAGATGCGTATTAGTGTCCGTAGATAAGCGCGGCGGGATGGCAACAGGGTCAGAGAATCAGGGCAGCGTGTGCCTGCGCTGTGAATTTATGCATTGTCTATGGGAGCACAAAAGCTGGGTAAACGACAGCCTACTGACAAGAGCAGACGGAGACGAACCTGAGTGAGTCAGAGACCTGCTGCCTTCTCGCTCATGGGGTGACCTGCCATCCTAACCCGCACGTCAAGACAGCGCCCAGGTTCCATTCGCGATGGGAGGTGCCAGTAGGCCATTACTCTGACTCTGAGCGTGCCCGGTAGGATGGCGAGCGAGCGGTGAAGATACGTCAGGGTAGGCCGAGCCAAGTTGTTCAGAGCACCAGCTGTAAGTACAGACACAGAGACAAGTTCGAAGAGAGACGTAAGTAGCAAAGTGAAAGGATTACGGTTCCAGCAGCGTAGCAAATCCGGATGTAGCGGGAGGAGGAGGACTCAGGTTGGACTCAGGAGGAGGAGTCCGAGGAGGCTGGAGGTCCGAGGAGGCGACTGTGGCCAGTAGATCTTATCTTATCTTATCTGTGCCCGCCGCACGACCTCCCACGACGTCCTCACTACCGACTACGATGTCCTCGACGACTCAGCTATGATGCACACTTCCTCTCTCCTGCGCTACTGAGCGGTGTGTTTTCTTCTTAGCCCATTGCTCTACTGTGGACACCAGGACATCAGTACACAATGCCGCTGTCCGCCACTGACTCGCATACTTCCTCGACTCCTCCGACCTGGCGACCCAGGTTCCCTGAAAGCGAACAGCAAGCTTAAGGTGGTGGCGATATTGACAACAGCAAGCTTGAGGCGGCGAAGCAGGAGCTTTGCTCTGTTGCACGAGTAAAAGCTGAATTTTGGCGGTCTTCTATGTTGCTGCGCGGCGACCTTCCGTGGTACGTCCCATCTGCCGCCCGCGTATGTCCCACACCATACACCCGTCTGCTACCTTTTAGGAGCTGAATACTTGAGTGGGTTTGCCCCCCGCGTGCAGTCAAACATGGACACGACGCCATAGACGACGAGCGGGTCCATGATCTCAGCCTCTGCAACGTCGTTGGGGGTGATACAACGTCGCGCCGGATTTCAGTCCGGGAGGCTGCCTGCCGTCCTCAGTCAGGTACTCAGTAACTCACGAGGGACACAAGCTTGCTCGAACGGGACGTGATGTCGGACTCTTGCACAGTTGGTCCCGCCAACACCTTTGCTGTACACCCGCTGCTTGAAAGCAATACGTCGGTGGCCTTCAGTAACTCTCTTCTGTATATAACTTCGCGGTCGTCTTCGGCTAGTCTTGTAAGGGCACTTCGGCGTGTTCGTTGCCTTTGAATTCGGACTGGGCCAGATCCACTTCGCGATGTCTCTACTGTCACCTCCCGACTTCAGCTCATACTCCGTTACGGTCCCTAGGCACTCCCAAGTGTACTTATATGGGCCGTACCATGGGTCTTCGCCCTATCCCCGCACGCTGTCTGCGCCATCTGATGTATCCCCGCTGTCTCGCACAATTGCATCGCAGTCAACCGTCTCCCTCCCGGTATAGTGTGAGCAGGTACATATGGGTCCTGATCATAATATGGAGTCCATGAGGCAGCATCCACTTCGGACTTCCTCGAGACCGTTTTGCTCGACAAGAACGCCGGGTCTGAATGCGGAAAGCGGACACAATCCTGGCCCGACGAATGCGCAGCATGTCAAGGGAAGGTCATGGTCACGCACCGCATTAAATGTGGTCTTCGGGACGTTTGACGCACACGGGTACGTACGGCATCCTAGGACGTGTGCGCTTCTTGCCGCCATACATACATTGACTCGCGTAGGTCCTCCGAGGTGCTCGATTCCCTTCTTTCCCTGCACGCCTCTGCTCAGCGCCATCCATTACTCAAGGCCACACCTCCCGCTTCGCGACATGGCCGACGCCCTTCCATCGCAGTCCCAGGCCAATCTACGGCTTCCAATCGAGGTCCACGAGCGCGTCATCGACGCGATATTCGACGACCGTTATAGCCTCGTGCTGGATGCTTTGGCTATGCTCTCCAGCTGCGCACTCGTCTGTCGCGCATGACGTCCACGCGCACAAAGGATGCTCTTCGAGTACGTCCTCCTTCGAGACAAAGACGCCCTCTTCTGCCTTGCGGAGCTTATCAACGCATCCCCGGAGCTCGGAACTTACGTGCGCAAGCTCGCATTGCGAGGATACCTGCATGTGCCGTACAGTCTTGTCGTATTATTCCTCACGGCTCTGCGCGGAAAGCTCCCCAACCTGTCTGTGCTAAACATCCAAGGCTTTGACGATGAAGAGAGGGCTGCGAACCCACTACCGGAGGCCCAGAAGGAGCTCCCGACCCTGCCCATCCATCGATACTTCCCGTCTCTGGTGAAATCCATCTCGCATATCCACAGCCTCAGCCTCGTGGCGGTGAAGTTCCCATCGTTCGGAGACTTTGCTCGTTTCCTTGCTGCGCTTCCCAACCTCACAGATCTGTTCTGTCTGCGGGTTTCCTGGGCCGTCCTTGGACAGGAGCCAGCATGTATGGCGAAGCGTAACCCCCGCGACTCTGGCAAGACGTTCTAAGGCTGAGCTCGGGTCCAGGTATCCTGCGGATCAACACACAGGTACCCGCACGAGAACCCGTAGGTAACGGATCATACGGGTTTGGGTTTTTTCAGCGCGGATCAGTAACGGATCCAGATCGAGCTTGCGGTCAGGGCGCCGATCCGTCACAGGTATCGCCCATGAAGAACGCGAAGGACAACTTTGCTTGAGCTACTAAGTACGACATCAAGTACAACATTGCATAGCGCTAGTCACTCATCGCCTCCAGCTCCGGGACGTCTTCATCACTGTCGGAAACCCCGCCGCCCTGCCACATGTCACTCTCAGAACGCTCTCCTGATTCCGAGGACCTGCCGATTACCAGAGCCTGCAATGATGCTGCAACCCGTTCCCAGGGGCCATCCGGACGTAGAAACACTTCACGCCGAGCTTCCGCGAGGAAACGGAGGTTGTCTTCCCAGTGCTCGGCGTCGAAGTCGACACAGGGAAGGTCCTCCCAGTAAAAGATCTCCTACGTGGTATAGATAACAGTCAGCGCTGCAAGCGTGGATGGTGGAAAAGACGGAGCGAGACTTACTGGAGGATAGAGGGCACGCCAAAGGGTTGCCAGCTCGCGGAGATGTTCCTCGAACGATGTCTTCGGATCGTGGATCCAAGCGGCCTTCTTGAGAGTGCAGACCAAGGCACGCGCCAGGATCTGCGCGAGTGGCTCACGGCGATAGTTCAACGAGCCGGCGGCGTGGTAGACGGAGACAAGATCGCGAAGGAGCTCACGCTGTGCAGACGTGACCCCGATGCGGCTCATTCGCGTCCCCTGGATGGCGCGCAACCACCCACATGCCTGCCAACGAGGGAAACAGACCGGCTCCGCGGTGGGAAGGAGGAACTGTATTAATAAGATCAGCAAATGCATGTGAGCCGGTAAGTGAGACGCACCGTAATCACATCGTCGGGACCTTCAACTGAGAGCACGAGCATTGGAATGTCGGTAGCGGCGTTCAGGGAGAAGGTGTCTCCTCGAAGGTACATGTGCGCAGACTGCGCGGGTGTGGATGTTTGTCTCGGGGTAGCACGAATGGCATCGGCAGAAGGGACTTGGAGTAGAAGGGATGTGTGGGATGTCGCGGGGACGGGAAGTCTTCTTCGATCCATGACTTGCGAGGGGAGGGGTATCGTGATTGCGCTTGTGCACAGCGATCACGATTGTGACGCTGCGAGACTTCTGTGATCCCGACAGCCAAGCCTGTTCGAGTCAGAGATAACACACATATGAGTAATACGGGCCCTACCTGTGCGGCGCGCAGACGGGACGAACAATAGAGGCTTCACGAGGACGAACGCGAGGCATCCATCAGTGCGCCCTGGGCAGGCGCTGGGCCGCGTGTGATCGAGATAGTGATCATACGGCCAGTATCGGCTATTTCGGCGGGTTGAAAGTTGCATGGGGGCGGATTGGTGATAAGTTGCAGATCAGTGAGTCCGGAATGTGGTGTGTAGGAATCGAGGATGTTGCAAGTAGAAGAAAGAGAGTGCATACCTGCGTAAGCTGAGAGTCGACGTGGTGCAAGAAGCGGCGAAGAGCGCTTAAGTGTCAACTTAGGTTGCGCTGTTTGAATAGGCCTTCGGACTCACATATAGCTTGCTCACAATGTTATCCTTTCTGTTACATCTCCATGCTCCCTCGGACCAGCCTGCAATCGCGTCGGCTCTCCAGTTATTTCAACTACTTAGTAACTCCAGGTCCCATCGGATTGTGGCAGAGTCGGCCGTCCCGACAGACCCGCCACCACTGCGGCTACGCTAGGCCGCAGCATCCCTTGGCGAGCGACGATGTTATCTTGTTGGGCACAGGGTTGAACGAATTGCGCGCCATGTCGTGCTCGGTAAGGTACGTTGGATTTGTCAAAGGAGGTGGAGAACCGTGTGGAGGTGTGGCTAACGGTACCGCCTGACTAGACAACAATGAAGTTACGCTGCGATGGCAGCGCACGGCAGACGTCCTCGAGGCAAACCAGTACGCCGCCTCAGGATCAAAGGGACAATCTGCGGCTGAAGGAGGCATGCCCGGATCGATGAGTGAGTGAGCCTGACTCGGAGGACCCAGTCCAACGATGCTGGGGCCGAGTTGACTGATCTTGACGGTTTGCAGCGATTTTCGAGTCCGACCCGATTGCTTAGCTACATGGAACAGATGGCGTCGTCGGTGGACGGGGCTCTATGGGCTAGGAGCGACGAGGAAGGTCTCTGGGGCACGACACCTGCCTGAGATTTAAGGAGCGTTGTTTGGATCACGTATGGTACGCTCACCCGCTAACGACACGCCATTACCCCTCTGACAGTCCTCCTCATGTCCTCCTCAGGCTCTACCACCAACAAACGGCGTCGCAACACAGATGCTGCTGCGCCAGATGCCCCCGCGGCTGCCGCCAAACCCCCGGCCTCGAAGAAGACAAAGACAACCAGGAAGAAGTCCTTTCAAGCCCCAGAGCCCTCCTCTCCGTCCACCACGCTCGCTCTCAGCCCCTCAGACGCGTTGACGGCAGCAATCGCCGGTGCCAAGAAGTCCCGCACCAAGCGGCCCACCGCGACGGAGAAGAAGGCAGCCTTCCTCGCCAGGTTTGGTGGCAAGGAACCCGAAGAGGTTTTGGGTAAGCACTTCTCTCATATCACGAAGATGTACGCTGACGCTTCGTATCTACATCAGATCTCATCTCTGCAACCTGGAGGTCCGAGGTCTACGATCACTTCCACCCGCCCACCGTTGCACTTGTACGAGGCAAGGTCCTCCATGCTTTTGTGTGCAAGCGGTGAGTCCATCCGTCTCGCTTCCGGGCAGACGTTGGCATGGGCAGAAACTGACTAGGGTTTGTTGCAATAGGGACTCCTCCAAGGTCCTGCATCGCGCGGACTATGAGGATTCCACTGGAAACCTCGGGCGCCATGTCGATGCCTGTGATCCCGTCCCCACAGCTCAGACGGACATGATTGAGGCCTACGCAAGTGGCGTCACATACTCCCGCGCAAAGTTCCGCTACACGACCGCAATGTGGTGCGCACGCCGCCACCGTCCGTTCACCATCGTCGAGGACCCGGAGTTCGAGATCTTGTGTCGAATGCTCTACAACAAGGTGGAGATCCCGTCGAGATTCACGGTCTCCCGCGACGTGCATACTATCCTCGCGTTCACGAAGGTTGCTGTGATCAAGCTCTTCATGGTATGTCATGCTCCTCTTGCCTGATCTCCAAGCTTGAGATCTAACTCGCTTCTTGCAGGATCACGATGGGAAGATCAGCATCACGCTGGATGGCTGGACCTCCCCGAACGTATATGCATTCCTCGGGATTACCGCGCATTGGCATCACCAGGGCGCGGTCCGCGTTATCATCCTGGACTTTGTCAAGTATGTGCTGATTCTTCCCTCTCTTCAAATCGCCGAGAGTGCTAATGAATTGCCTAGGCTCCTCAAGAGTCACACGGGCAAGTACCTCGCGGAGAAACTCGTCGAGTGCCTCCGCGAGTATGGCATCGAGAAGAAGGTGATTGTGCAAGTTTTGCTCGTTGCGCAGAGCTTTGCTGACGATATCCGGCATGCAGATACTCGGAGTTACTTGCGACAACGCCGAAAACAACACCACGATGATGGAAGAAGTCGAGAAGCTTGCTCCCACCATCCGCGGCCCCCGTGTCCGTGTTCGATGCTTCGACCACATACTCAACCTTGTCGTGAAGGTCCGTACTTGTTCGCATCTACCGGCGGCGAGTTGTTCCAGCTGACCTCGTCTCCTTCATAGGCTATTCTATCTCAGTTCCAGAAGAAGCGCGTGGCTGGCCAGGAGAAGGCAGCCCAGCCTCTGGCGGAGGACGATGACGACGATGACCTCGAAGCCCTGAAGGAGCTCGATGAGATCCTCGCGGACAGCGAGGACATCGACCTCGGAGACATCGGAGACGTCGACGCCCTGGGGCAGGAGGACGACGATGACGAGGACGACCCGGACCGTGAGGCCGCAGATCAAGAGCTTCTTGACGAACTCGACAACTTACCGGAGGTTGTTGTGCCGCGCAGCGAGCTTCGTCGTGGCCAACTAGCCCTAGAGAAGGTGAGTAGCTCGCGGCTAGCGACCTATATGTTTCCTCTAACATACCATATAGATCCTCACTCTTGCCTCAAAGGTCTGGTTCAGTCCGACTGTCCGCGAGGAGCTCGCGAAGCTCGCTGAGGCGGCTGGACTGAATGCGACTGTACTTATACGGCCGGTCAAGACTCGGTGGAATACGGTGACCGAGGTCCTTGCACGCGCGCGTGAAATGCGCGAGGTTCTCTATCAGCTGTGTGACATGGCCCAATTCAACGCGAAGGGCAAGAAGGGCATGCGGCTTCGCCGCTACATCCTCAGCGACGAGGAGTGGACGATCATCACACAACTTCACGGGGTCCTTGATGTGAGTCTGCCACTGTCGCGTATCCATGTTTTTGATACTGAAGAGTCCACGCTGATATTGTTTGACGTTTGCATAGGCATTCTTGCACGCTACCCACGAGATGTCTCATAACACAAAGGCCCTCGTACATGAGGTCATTCCGTACATGGATATCCTCACAGAGTTCCTCGACCGAACCGCCGACCGTGATAATCTCCTTCCGATTATCCGCGCCGCTGCCCAGCGTGGGCGTGCAATCCTCGACAAGTATTACTCCCGTACTGACGACTCCATTGTATTCCGCATCGCCATGGGTAATTTCGTCTTGTATCGCGCTCCCTGAGGCGTAACTAACATGTACTTATTCATGTAGTCTTGCATCCGGCATACAAACTCGAATACTTCCGCAACCACAATTGGCCCGCGACGTGGGTCAAGGTCGTCGAAGACCTCGTTCGTGACGAGTGGGAGACCTACTACAAGCCGAAGGATGGTACCACTACACAGGCGTCAGCACCACAGCCTCGACCCGGGCATCGTAGTGCCCAGAATGCGTCCTCATCGTCCTCGGTGAGTACTCAGATGTTGGCAGCACGTTCCATCAATGATGTTACTGATGCCTGATACGCAGACGACTCGCTCCCTGTTTGCCTCCATCCATGAGCGGTCAGGCCATGCGGCATACGATGCTCTCGACAACTATCTCAACACCCCCGTCAACCTGGCCGTCCAGGATCCCCTCCCGCACTGGAACGCCTTCCTTGCGGGCTCTATTGATGCTCCCCTTGCACGTATGGCTCTGGACTACCTCACGGTACAAGGTGTGTCCGTTCTTCCCATCAGGAGAACCCTTCCCCGCAATATTGCACTCCATAGGCTATATAGCGTCCGTTGTACCATTGCCACCCCCCCTTTATATTGCGCTCTATAGCCACCACTATCCACTCTGTAGCGCAATGTAGCACAATAGTGACGTCCCAAAATAGCAATTTTGTTCTGATCTCCGTCGGGTTGCTTGTTTGATCACACCGCCATCGCCATAAAGATGCTCAGGTCAACGGGATGGACAAATACAATTGCATGCAACTCAGAACTACTACATGGGTAATATAATCACAAGGACGGCGAGGGCGGGCTGGTGGGTCGAAGAAAAGTACGCCAGTGAGGCGTGACCAGATGCAATGGTGCGAGGGCGAGGGTGCAACGAGGTCGAAGACGAGATGAACAAGGTCATACTGACGGGCGAACAAGAAACGAGGGGATGGAAAGTGGGCCAGTGGAGTAAGGGACGCTGCAGTCAAGGTACAAGAAGGAGCGATGTAACTGAGACCACCGAGTGCAGAAGAGACTGAGCGTGCCAGCGAACAAGAGCAGGGCAGAACGAAGACGGGAGAGCAGGCGGCCGAAGCAGTCAGACAAGTAAATTCTGGCGGCGTCGACAGGCAGTCAGTCGGAGCGGACAAGCCAGTGACTGAGCGAGAGTACGCGCGGCGCAGGGCAATGGACAAGGACAGTTTGAGTAGTGGAATGGAGTTGGGCGGGATGGCTTGAGCGCAACGGTACGAGAGGACGAGCTCGAATGGGCGACGGGCGGGAGAGAGGCGACGGGAGGGACTCGGGAGAGAGGCGACGGGCGGGACTCGGGAGAGAGGCGACGGGCGGGAGAGAGGCGGTGGGCAAGAGCAATAGGGCATACCGTGATAGCGGCCGGCATGCTCCTGATGGTCGTGAGGGAACATGGGCCAAGAAGAAGGTGAGGAGGGACACCGGAAGGTAGACTTGAGGTTGAGTACTTGAGGCAGCAGATTTGTGGACGGCGACCAGAAGGCAGCAAAGCGAATAGTGGGAACTGACTAGATGATCAGGGCAGAGTATTGCGCAAGAGTGGACTTGGCTAGGCGAGGGTATGAGGGCGGGATGAGAGCGGGATGGTCGTACAAGGCGGTGAGCTCGACTCTCGAGCAACGAGCTGGTGGGCCTGGTAGGAGCGCAAAGGCGGGCCGTGGCTGTTCTTCGCATGCGCCTGATATGCCTTGAAGTACTTGCTTGAGGGCGGGGGTTGGCGGGGCGAGAGAGCATGGAGATGGTAGGGAAAGACAAGGAGAGAGAGCGAAAAAACGACGAAGTCCGTGGCCCAGAGATAACAGATCAGTCGGCGCCTGCCAGCTCCGACGATCTCCGACTCCTTCCGAGACTGCGGAGCTGCTACAATGCATGTCTCCGCTGTGATTCTAGTCTTGCTGTGACGTCTTCGAATGCTTTCAAGGGCTTGTCTCAGACCTCCAACCGTGTAGGAAGACTTTCAGCACAATAACGCGCTGTTTGATGTGGAGCACACTCTATAGCACAATAGTGTGCTATAGAGTGCAACGGGCTGCAACGAAATCGGGTGGCTGCAATGGCCGATAGGCGCCGAAACCCGGTCTCCCTGATGCCCTCGATGCCTACGCAGTATAACTAACTGTATGTTGTTCGTCACAGCAACATCCTCCGAAGCTGAACGTGCGTTCTCGCGCGGTCGTCTCACAGTCTCCCGTCTCCGCCACTCTCTCTCGGACAGCTCCGTCCGCGCGAGCACCGTCCTTGGGTCCTGGGCCCGGATCCCTGACCTTGTGCCCCAGGGCGAGATACTCGCATCTCTTGATCCGTCTGGGGTGAAGGACAAGGGTGCCCCTGAAGTCACGGTGATCAGCGACGACGAAGTCGAGGATGAGGAGGGTGTTGAGATCCCGCCAACCTCAGGTACGGAGGATTTTATGTCGGAGGCCGGCTCTGCGTTTGATTAGACCATAGTATCTCACGTTGCTGCACTCGTGTCTTTGTTGTGCTGTGTCATGAACTTGCACTTAGTGTGAACTTGTACCCTTCGATTGAAATGAACATGACTTCTACATCCGTACGTTCTGCAGTATCGAGACACACTGCCTTCAGCCCCAAAATGGTGATTTCGAGGCACGGACATGGTGTCACCGTGTGACTCACTGCCCTTTCAATGTCCTCACAGCATCTCATGTGCTTGTCTTGCTACTATCTGCAGCTTTAATGACCTCTCACGAGTCTCCCTACCCTGCATATGATGTCACAGTGGAAGATACCTGCATATACCTGTGAGTTGCAGGTTGACCTGTGAGTTACGGGTGTTGCTCGGGTTGTGCGGATCAATACCCGCACGGATCCAGATCAAGATTCCCAGAGCTGTCAATACCTGCGGGTACGGATCTGATCCGTGCTCAGCCTTAAGACGTTCCTTCCGAATCTCAAGAAGCTCGCGGTATGTCTCCCGGTCTATCTCGGTACAGCCTGGCACTGACTATGTAGCGATGAAGTACTATGCCATGGATGGGGAGGGCAGGCAGAGACTGCTGTCCGCGCTTAGCCCCTCGCTCCTCGAGGTGCACATCACGTTCCCCAGTGTGCCCCCCGCTCAGGTGCAAGTGGAGAAATCTGGTGAGTCATCGGTGGTTACTCGAGAAGCAAGCGCGGCTTATCGTTCGTTACCGTGGCCAGACCTCGAGCAGAAAGCCCCGTCACTTGCACTGGATCTACGCTCCTTCCCCTGCATGGATCGTGTCTTTTGCCTCCTCGCGCCATTTACGCAACCGCATGATCGAACGCTCCAGGCTGTACAGGACACGCTACTCTCGTGGGTGCCCGAGGGTGGCAAGAAACTAGGCGGTGGACCGCCAATCGAACGACTCCTCTATCTTCGACCATGGGGAAGAGATCTCTTCAAACGGGAAGAATATGTTGCGCTCCTGCGTGCCATCGGCCCCGTCGTAGAAGCAGCGCTATGCACGCGGGAACCTCCCGAGGGAGGCCTCGGGAATCCGACTGGCGGAGACACTGACGCACACACTGAGACTGATCCCTGCAAGGCAGAACTTGTTGTGTTGGATCTCGGAGACAAACTGGAGTGGGAGGACTGGTGGAGGGCCGCTATGACAGAGTGCTTTCCGATGCTCTCAAGGTGGAACAAGGTGGACCTGTATACAAGTCATGCAAGTGCGTTGGGCTCATATCTGTGTCATACGATAAGCCACGACGCTGACGGGTCGCAATATCTGCAGCGGACCCAACAGGTCGATGGCAAGATCAAGACAGCACTCCGCAGGATTATGCCGACCGCATGCGTGCTATCGCGGAAGCTCGCCGCCGCCTCAAGCAGATGGATAGATTTGTCGCCACGCGAGGTGTATTGGTACGCCGAAGGTGGAAGTGGAAGCGCAATTAGGTACAGATTATCTCTAGTCCCTTGGGCGGCACATCATCGACTGACCGCGATTCGCTACAGACCGGTATCTGTCAGCGTCTTCGCAGAGCCGACCGGCGTTCACAAGTCTGTCCGTTGTTGCCACCGTGACGTCCCCCACCTGTTCATATTCACCTAGCTTGCACCTCACTTCTTCCTGCAATCGTTGGCCGTCCGACCACGTCGGTGATAGCTCGGTCTCTCTCATGCCATCCCAGAAACATTCAACACGTCCCACCTTTGTTCGCAGGGATGCGTCGTCTCCGGATCATCTCAGTCATGCTCGATCATTCTCCTCTATCTGCGCTCTATAGGTCACTGTTCCCTCACGATCCGGAAGACGTATTCGGTACAAGCGTCTCGCCCGACAGTCCGTCTATCGGTTGTACATAGTATACCCTGGACACAACTCGCCAACATACTGCACGCTCCGCATTGCGACCAGAACACATAGCATGCAGTTCCACACCTGATCACTCTCTCCGCCCTCAGATCCTTACGACGAAGTCACTATTGCGAGACGGACAGGCTGCTCAAAAGTGTTGGCAAAATAAGGGAAGAGTACAGTTTGTGCTCGATGTACTTATGGTGCGCTCACATCAAATCCTGTCATAGACAGCTCTCCTTCCCTTCAATCACCCCTCCTGCATCTTGCGCACTCCCCGTACTGCACTTCCGCTCCCTCACAGTCACCCGAAACCACGTCTGCCACGAGCTACGGCGCTCGCGCGATGGGCCACCCTGCGTGCACGACGCACATTCGGACTCGCAGAGACTTCCTCCATCTTCGGGGTGCGGCAGGAGCACCTGTAGGGCATATCCCGACCCCGCCCATCTCCCCATGATGCGCCGTGGTCACCCTTCCTCTGCATCGTGATGGAGTCCGCCCGACACTCGACATTGACGGTCCGAGGAGGTCTCGACATCGCGGCTCTTGTGCACTGCATGAGTCGTACAAGAGCCCGGCGTGCAGCCACAGGCGGCTCGTCGCGCTGAGCCGAGGTGCGGGTGGAGTTTAGTCGGGATGATGCGTGAACGGAGGGTCCGAGAAAGCCGAATACAGTCGAGTCTCCGATAAAGAATACTCTCGGGAGACACCCAAAGTCGATTCGTTATGGGGGATATTCGTTACCGGAGGCTGGTTTGGCGGGGAAGCGCCCATTTGGGAGCGGGTTTTGCATGTCCAACTCGATTCATTATCGGAAATATTCGTTACCGGGTGTTTCGTTATCGGAGACTCGACTGTATTGCGAGACAGAGATCTAGGAGGAAAGCGGTTGGAACAGCACGCGAATATACTGTTGAGAGCCATATAACGTCGCCCAGGTCGCCTCCAGAAGTACATACCAAGTTCCCGTGGCTGAGCAGCGTCTAGAGGGCGTTGGGCTCCTGCACGCAGTGCGCCTCGAAGTCTGCGAGTACGTACTGTGTTGTCGAAGGAACCGATGTGTACTCCAGGCTGCGCCACTATGTCCGAGTGTATGCGCATGAAGACATCCTGCTGCCAGTGGTGGATAGGAGGGTTAAAGGGCCGTGGGAACACTTACGTCAGCGGGGGAACATCGTCATCGACCTCCGCCACATGCGTATAGATAGCAGCCTGTGGTGTCAACAGCGATCCTGAACGCCATGCTCGACGTATATATATCTGCCCGCTGCTTGCTTCAGACCCACCGACTTCGTTTATCTCCTCATCGTTCTCGCCGCCATGTCGCACATCCCCGCAGACGTCGCCGACACCAAGCCTATCGAGCACATCCATCCCGACAACTTGCCCACCAAGGACCCCGACAATGTCGCCGTCGCCCTCCAGACCCTTGTCACGCAGTCGCAGCAGCACGACGACGTGAAGAACAGCATGCACGCTCCGATGCATCAACTTGCCAGCCTCCCGCTCGTGCACAGGCTCTTGCCAGGACTCAAGGACCTCGCAACGCAGTACCATGTCGGCAACTACGTGATCGTCCGCGCTACTGGGGAGAGGATCTTCGAGAGCATGCCGATCTATCCTCGGTGAGTCACTAATTACGCGTGGACTCGGTCGGCTGGGCTCTGCAATGCGAGACGTGTGCGGCCGTTTCCTGGTGTGTCAGAGGTTCCATCGCACCCATCTCCATAGTCAGGACGCGTGTTAGGTGTACACGATACACGCGAATCCTCGACCTACCGTCGCCTCCGAGTGGCCACATGGGCGAGTCATCAGCCTGATGCGATTATGCAGGAGGATGGTGATGCCTTGGGCTCGATGGGGACCCTCGGATAGCATCTTCAATTGCAATGCTTAGCCACCACATCGGGTTTCGGTGAACGGAAGACTAACTACCGATTCTTTACAGACTTGGCATGCATCTACTCTTCTACGGCGGCACACAGATCAAGCTTCTGCACAACCGTTCAGTCGAGTCGGTCTTGCGAGACCTCTCCGTAAGGGTACGCCCCTGTGACATGTTGGTCGAGACAAACTATGATGCTGATGCCTTCCCTTAGCAAGGGAAGGTGTACGACTCACCGGAATCTGTCAAGTCCATCCCGTCGTTCATCGAGACGTATTCCATCGGCCTGGACGAGCTCGAGCAGCCGGACATCACGAAGTACAAGTCCTTCAACGAATTCTTCTATCGGTAGGCGATATCCCGAACCTCGTCTTCTGGCCCGCTCAGCATCTGTTTACAGGAAGATGAAGGCTGGGGCACGTCCAGTGGCGAACACCGCAGACCCGAACGGCTTCTGCAGCCCGGCGGATTGCAGGCTGACCGTGTATCAGACTGTCACCGCCGCTACGCAGTTCTGGTAAGTGCCAAGTTCTGCACGCAGCACACTCATAACTCACGGTCGCCAGGATAAAGGGGAACAGATTCACTATTCCGGGGCTCCTCGGAGTCGCGCCGAAGTCAGAGGAGGCGCTGATGTTCGAAAGCGGAAGCGTGGCTATCTGCAGGCTGGCTCCCCAGGACTACCACCGGTTCCACAGCCCGATCGACGGGGTTGTGGGCGACACCACCGACATACCCGGACAGTACTACACAGGTGTGTTACCTCGGCTCTGTCGGAGTGCTTGTACTGAGCGCACATGTGCAGTGAACCCGCAGGCGGTCAACGAGCCAGGCTTCGACGTCTTCACCGAGAACAAGCGTTCGGTCCTCTACATGACGCACTTGCAGTCGGGTGCGCCGGTCGCCTTCGTAGCTATTGGTGCTATGCTGGTACGCATACGAGAACGCGCAGCTCTTCCCGCTCTTACTACAATACTTATTACTTCCAGGTCGGATCTATCGCGTGGACGAACGGAGGCAAGAAAGGCCAGGCCGTGCAACGCGGCGAAGAGCTGGGGTACTTCGCGTACGGCGGGAGCACCATCGTCGTGCTCTTCCCGCAGGGTCTGATCGAGTAAGTCTTGTCCTTTTCTTTGCTTTGCGATTATGCTGACGCTGCCTCAGGTTTGACGACGACCTGCGCACGAACTCGGCGGTCCCGATCGAGACGCTGGTCAAGGTCGGGGACTCGCTCGGGCGCAGTGTGCTCCCTACCGGGGGCTTCGATGCTGCGGCAGTCGTCCGAAGCGCAGATGCGTCCGGGGGGAAGGTTTGAGACGCTCAAACGGCTGGCGGACAAGTGCCATATCGCATCAGTGCAGGATTGGACGTGGACTTCGCAGATCAGCTATCGGACTGTTGTACGCTCGCACATGGACGCGCGCAAGTGTCGAACTATTGTACGATATGTATGTATGTACCCTATCTTTCCGAGTCGGATAGTGATCATCGAATCGCTATCTTCCCTGTCGATGCGGTGAGGCCTGGGGACAACGGTACGTAGGGGCCCGCATAGCTTGTGTCGGATGTTCTGACGACAGAGCCCAGAAGTGCGCTCAAGAGCCAATCCTGACTTACCGCAGCACCGTGTCCGGCTTGCTCGTGTCTGGAAGCAGGTTTGAACTCGAGTCACCGCGGCCGAATAGGGCACGCTGCCGAAGCGTGCATCCTGCAGGGTCCTCAGGCCTCAGTGATATGATTGCTCTTTCTCTGCAGCAGACTGTCCCCAGTCTCTTCAGTCTACATCCTCGACATGTCAGGCGTACTACAGCAGGACATCCTCCCGCAGAGCCTGGACTCCGTTCCTAGTGCGATTGCCATCCGGAAGCTCACCCTGAAAACGAGTGGCGCGATTGCCAGACATGTGCTCGATAACGACGTCGAGGTTCTGGGCGTCGCAGTTCGTCTATCCTCGAGCGGCGCCGTCGATGCCGTTGCATTCGCCACTCCCAACGTCGTCTTCTATCTCGACTCCGGCGGGATACCCGCGTCTATGAACAATGCCAGAACGGAACTGGAACGCGTGCTCGACGACCCGCGCTGCGTCCTTGCGGGGTTCGGGATGGCGCGTCTTGCACTGCACCTCTATCGACACTTCGGCGTCCATGTGCAAGGGGTCGACCTTGCGACGCTGTTAGCGCGGTCCAGGACGCCGCAGACTCCAGCCGAGTTCGCCTCCGACAAGATCCACCCTCGTGTCAACAAGCACCGGATTCATGCGCTGTGGTATCATCATGAGGAACGGGATGTGTGTCTGCGCGCGTGGCTTTCAGCTGTGTATGTCCTGCATTCTCATCACGCTTCCCAATGTTGATCACCATCGTAGGTTGGCACAACACTCGCTATCCGCCATTCAATATGCCGCGAAAGTGCAGACCCGGAACCTCCAGGACGTGGAGCTGCGGTGCCTCTCGGAGCTTGTCATGAACGTCGAGCTGCTGGAAGCGGAGCGACCGACGCACATGGAGAACGAGTTCGAGCATGTGGAGATGGACGGGGACGGGCAGCTTCGTGTTCGGAACGCTCGGTTCAACACCCGCGTGCGCCCCAGCAGACAGGTGTGTAGTTGTCACTCCTTACTGTGTCCGACTGTTCATGACGGAGACGACTCGGACTCTCGCAGACTTCTGTGGTCCTGGAGACGGCGCACGGACAGAGCGTCATAGGTCACGCAGTTCGGTCGGAAGGGAAGGAGACGGGCATCAAGGTCGTCGGGGGCAACTTTCGCGGTACAGTCGAGCGTATCCGAGTCATTGGGCGCGAGGAGTCCACGAATGCGGAGCTCGCGCGCGACGGATTCATCCTGCTCGTGCTTCGTGGGGAGATTGTGTCGCTCACGGAGTCGGCGTTCATCTGCACGCTTTGGTTTCCTCCCAATACGCCGCCGCAGAGACCTTCCAGGGTTCGAATCGGTATTAGGGACACCGCGATCCAGGTTCCTGGTGCATACATGAAGCTCAATGCTTCGCAACGGGAGGTTGTTGATGCGATGTGGTGCGACGACGAGCCGCTGGTGGTTGCTCATGGTATGTGTACTTCATCCTGCGTTTGAGAGGAGTCCTCTCTTCTGACGACGTCCTTTTAGGGCCGCCGGGGACGGGGAAAACAACGACTATCGCTGCTGCTTTGGAGAGATGGGACAGGGATGGGGAACCCGTGTGGGTCATCGCTCAGTCGAACGTCGGCGTGAAGAACATTGCTCGCACCCTCATCAAGTACGCCGTCGACTTCAAGCTCGTCGTTTCGAAAGAGTTCTATGTTGAATGGTGGGTACCTACTTATGTTCCCCTTGCCATGGCTTTGCTGACTTTCTTTTTTGGTGCAGGCATGAGCATTTGTACGAGAGTATTCGGGAGCGCCTCATTCGCTCCGATGATCTCTTCTCCGACCCCGTTAGTACTGAGCGCAGGCTCGGCGGCTCGACGACTATACTGTGCACCATCTCGATGCTGTCTAATCCGGCTCTCGACAACTGTGGTGTGTTTCACATTGCCCCTGTAAACCGGCTGGTCGTCGACGAGGCTTCGCAGATTGATTCGTTCGAGCTCATGGTAAGTTTAGTAGTTACACTTGCATCATCGTACACTGACGGCGTTAATCTAGCATTTGTTCCACAAGTTCAAGCACTTGGAAAAGGTCTGTATGTTTGGCGACCCAAAGCAGCGTAAGTCTGCAACATACGCAATATTCGCTATCTATTCTGATAACTCGGACTGCGAACATTCAGTGCCCCCGTATGGGCAGGAGACCGCCCCGCAGATGAAGACCATCTTCGACATCAAGCATCTCAAGCCGTCTGCGTATTTCCTTAACACACAGTATCGAATGCCGATCCCGCTAGGCCGGTTCATCTCCGAAGAAGTCTACAACTCAAAGCTGCAGTCGGTGCACAGGATCGCCGACAAGTCTTGCGTGTCCTTCGTCGATGTGCGGAAAGGTCGGGAGCAGTCTGTCGGCTCCAGCTGGAGGGTAAGTACCTCTTTTAGGGCGACGAGTTGTTCATGAGTGCTAACTATGTCTCACAGAACGCGGAGGAGGTACACGCCGTCGTGAACGTTGTCAAGAACTATTACAGAAGTCTCGACTTCTGCATCATAACGCCCTACGACGGGCAGCGCGCAGCCATTGCTAGACGACTCGAGGCCGAGAACCTCCCATGGGAGTGCGTCTACAATGTAGACAGCTTCCAAGGTACGTATTGATTCTATTACTCTTTCCGTTCCGTGTCGCTCAATGGTCATACATCTCTGTCGACGCCCAGGTCATGAAGCGGCATATGTCATAGTATCTACTGTTCGAACCACCCGTGCCGGATTCCTCAAGTCACTCAATCGCATGAACGTCATGCTCACGAGATGCACGACGGGAATGGTGCTCGTGACCAACCGTAACTTCCTGTGTACCGCGGGGCGCGAAACCCTCCTCGGCAAGCTTGCGCAGCGCTGGGGTACGCGGAGAGACCTATGGGTCGACCCTCCAGGGCTCTCAGATCGCAGCGCAAGCCTACCTGGCGTACCGGGGATGGCGGCCCCAGTCGTCTCGTCCTCTTCAGCGCCATTCGATCCGTCTGCGAAAGGATCCCTTGCCAGACTCGTTCCTGGAGCATGGCCGGGAGCCAACTCTAACCATACTCCATCGCGATCAGGTTCACATACGTCGTACCACGAGACCGTTCCAGCTGCGAACCAAGCTCGCGGGCGGGCGTTGCCCGAGGCCGTCCGATCCGTAGAAACATCTCACTTCGCACAAGGGTCTGGCGGCCAGCTCGCTTCTCCTAGTCGACAGGGATCTGACGATGTCCCGGAACGCGCACCGAGAGTACAGCCTTCGATGGCTGTGTCTCATGCTTGGACGCATTCCGGCATGAGAGGCTCCGGAGAGCATTTCCCTACGTTGAATGGTGGCGTGGCTCCAGGTAGGCGACCCGAGGCAAAGGGCAGGTGGGCCGCAGGGTCGGAAGCGTGCAAGCTGTGAGCGACTTCAGAGCAGTGTCCTTCGAGTGAACACGATCGATTGTATATGGCGGGGTACTTACTTGCGCAGAGGCGGATCCTGCACACAATTACAATTGAAGTAAGTATCGCAAGTAACAAGTTCGCTGATGGTTGCTTGAAGCAAGACGTGCAGGGGCGCCTATTGCCTTGTCTCGCACCACCATCCTATGTCCAGCAACCATCCACCGTGCACTCTCTAGGTCGACATAACTCGACCACCTCGACGTCGTAATGATCCTTGCAATTCTTCGGAGCTCATATCAACGATCCAAATACAGCGCTTGTCCTATAGGCTGGAGTATTGCACGCTCGGTCGGACGATTCGAGCACCTGAAGCTGCAACGTCGGGAGTTAGAACTGGGTGGATTTAGGGTGGCTGTCTGTCTGGTTGGAATGGATTGGATATACAGTGGGTCCTAGGTGAGTGAGGATCGCTCCGAGCGTCGGCGCGTGGCTCCCCTTCGGTATCGCTACGACTTGGTATCGTTCACCGGGTTTACTGGGGCTGGGTTGGCTTGGAAGCTCCGAGTCCTATGTGACACAAGTGATTCCCAGACTCGCCTCCTATGCGTCATATCGGGATGCCAACCGCGACCGTTCGCACCATTCGTTGAACTGCAGGACAATGCCCTCTCGCTACCCTGGCCCCCGCCGCTATGGCACACGATACCTGCCGCGCGACTCAGGCTCTCGCTCCTTCGACGTCCCGAGCGACGATCCACCAGGAAGGCTTAGTCGATGGTGAGAGCAAATTCATGTGCTTTGTAACGAAGTAGTTGATCGTGCTATAGGATGTGTTATGGCGTCTCATCCCCTACCGCGGCAGCTGGGAGATAGCTTACCACGTAATCTACTCGTTCCCAAATGTCCTTCACTGCTCCTCCAAGCGTGACGTAGGGGATGGCGAGAGTGGCCAGCGTTTCATATAAGACCTCGTTGTATCTCCATGGATCCTCCAGCGAGCGCACTCCGTCGTCCACCAACCATTCAGCTACGGGCTCCAAGACGACTGCATCCGCATGTCAGATATGTACCGCTGCAGTTTCGGTAAGTTTCACGTACTAAAGAGCGACTGTCGGTATAACGGCAAGACCGCTTTGAAGGTCTCGTCGTTCACAAGCTTTCGTCGTCCCTCCTGCGTTCCACTGGCCACTGAGGTGCTTGCGTATACGATGGAATCTACCGCAGACCTGTCGCTCAAGACAGGTAGGTGCGGGAGGCCCGGTTCAGAAGCTGACATGAACTTGAGTGCCTCAGCTTCCGCCTTCAGCTGAGCCAACATGATCGCGTGTTGCATTTCAAAGCTGCCGGTGTCGTTTCGTGTGAACCCCTGAGTCTTCATCACGGTCCTCGCAACCTCCTTGATGTACTGAGCTGTGGGAATCTGCAGTCGGCGAGCAAGGGCGTCGCATAGTGTGGTTTTACCGCTGGAGGACGGTCCAAGAACAAATATCGCGCTGTATTGGATGACTGCATCTCCACCTGAGCACGGCGCACAAAATTGCGAGCTCAGCCGAGTTTTTGGTTCGTGAAAAGAGAGGACTCACGATGAGCTGTGGCATCAGACATGTGCACGACAAGGTTCGTTATTCCTGCCCGTATCCCGAGTCCATATATACTGAACTCTTCGGCGCTGACAGTGTTCCCAGAGCCAAGGTTCCTTGGTGCTGCGGTAGTTGCAGGCGCCGCCAGGCTCGCGAGAGTCTTTTTGCGACTCTTCCTTGCCTCTCGACCCTTACGACCGCGCTTCACACGCACTGCGGCGACCTGGACGACCATGAGCTATGTCGCCCTCCGAACAAATCCCTCTCCAGACGATACGGGATGGGTCTTCTCTGCGCGTCTCCCGCCAATGCCAAAGCGCCCTGGCATGGGAATGCACGTCGCCTTCACGGCAGAGGCGATCAAGCTAGGCTGGATCCTGTTTCCGACCAACCGCATATTGCACTCGGACGACACTTCAAAATTTATACTCGCGTCCTTCGACGGGCTACGCTTTCCTGACAAGCCGCCGTCGACAAACAGAGAATATAAAATACGCGTCTTCAAGGCCGGCTTGCATCTCAACGGTGTGGAGTATCGGTTCTATGGCCATAGCAACTCTCAGCTCGTGAGTCTCATCGTATCATTGCTAGCGGCATCATTTTCACCGTCTCTCCAAGCGATCGGGAAGCTGTTTCCTGCGAGCCGGCACGGACCAAGAGCTCGAACGTCGCATCAATACCTACGGAGAGTTCGGAAAGATCAAGAACGTCGCAAAGTGTACGGTAGTATGTTCTGTACATCGTCGATAGCTCACCGCACATCGCGCAGGCGCAAAGCGAATCGGGCTCCTGTTCTCAAAGGCGGAGATCGACTGGAACCTCGATCCCAAGGTTACGGAAGACATTGACGACATCATCGTGAATGGCGAGAATTTCTCGGATGGCTGTGGGTTGATTGGTCCCAACTTCGCCCGACTCCTCAGCCGTCGCAAGCGTCTCGTCTTCCACGGGCGTCCGTATACACCGTGTGTTATCCAGATAAGGTACGTAGTATCACTATGATGCAGGATCGCTGGTGAATGCTCACATTCTCCACATAGGTACAAGGGATACAAGGTATGAGCGACCGCTGTCTACTGATAGCTGTTTCCTCACGTCGTCGAGATAGGGTGTAATGATGCTTCACCCCGAACTGAACAAGCAATGTGTCGCGCAGTTCAGGGCAAGCCAGAAGAAGTTCCGTGCTACAACAGACAACACCTTCTCGGTCGTTGCATACTCGGTGCCATACTCGTACGCCCGCTTGAACAACGAGATCGTCGTCCTCTTGTCAAGCCTTGGGATACCCCCTGATACGTTCCTCCAGCGCCAGACCCAATACCACGAGTGGATCCGGGATGCAGCTACCGACTGGCAGGTTGCGTTCAATATTCTATGTGCGCTGAAGCAGTACGAGGCGGCGGAACGCCTCCTGCTGGACGGACTAGAGTCTCCTGAAGTGCAGAAGAAGATTCGGTCGGTGCAGATGTCAGAGATCGGCTCCTTCAAGAAGAACGACAAGTTCCGCGCGAGGATGATCATACCTAAGTCGCGATTTCTTTTCGGCGTCTGCGACCCTTACGGTGTTTTGAACGAAGGCGAGGTCCATGTCCGGGTGTCCGTTCCTCGCAAGGGGGCTACTACGCTGAAGAACACTGAGGTCCTCGTCGTACGCAATCCATGCTTACATCCCGGAGACTGCCTGAAGCTATGGGCGGTCGAACATCCACGCTTGTCGCATCTTGTCGACTGTATCGTCTTCGCTTCGAAGGGACGCCGCGCAGCACCGGCGATGAGCGCGGGAGGTGATGTCGGTGCGCGTACTCCTCCCCATCCATCGCTCGGTTGGCTGATCAAGTCGCAGATGGCGACGAGTATACGGTAATTTGGGATCCTGACTTCGTACCTCGGAAGGTCGCGGAGGTACGTATCACCGGAATGTGATGTGTTGCCTGCGCTGAAGGCCCATATTTCACAGTCTTACACGTACCCGCCCTCAAGGAGCACACCGTACTCAACGTGACTAGGGAAGATCTAGCGCGGCACTTCGCGTCGTACAACACGTCAGTTGCAGGTTACTCTTGGCTATGGCTGCCCGCTGACAAAGCTATAGCATGGCTCTGGCACGGATCGTGAACCTGCATAACAAGTGGGTTCGCTACAGCCCCAAAGGCGCAATGAGCGACGAATGTCAAGATCTGAACGCCCTCCACTCTCTCGTCGTTGATGGCGGATCCGTCAAAATCCCCGATCGTCTTTTGCATCCACCGAGCGACCCGGCAGTCCCGTTTATCCTTGATCAGCTCCGAGAAGCCGCGAAGGCGTTCCATGACGAGTTCATGCAGGGGGCTGCGGCATCTGGAGAGCAACACACTCACGAAGTGGAGTCTGAGGCCCTGCTGGTCGGTCTGCTGACCTCCGACAAGCTGGCGGTCTCGGAATACGAGCTGGCTATGATGGCGGTGCGACTCGACACATCAGCTGGACATCCGTAGGCACCTCGGTCACGTCGACTTCAGCGCCTTCTCCACGGCGGAGAAGCATGCCTTCAGCTTTCACCTTGGGCTGACCCCGCAGACAGACCCGTATGTCTGGAACAGGTGTGCTCCATCATGCGGACTTATGCAAACTGTCTCACGTACGCTGCAGCCTCATGCGCTCGGAAATACTGCAACCGCGCGACCTTGAGGATCGCAAGCTTGGCGGACCGCTACGCCTGCAGAAGCTGTACTGTTCCTCACAGCAAGGTCGAGCAGCATTCTTTGAATACCTGCGGGAAGCAACCGAGAATTTCGAGCGACGACTGCTTATCGTGAAAGTGAGCAAGAAAATACTGTCGCTGCCGATTCAGACTTCTCAACATATGGCAATTACAGACTGACGATCGCTTCTCGTTCGGAGTGTTCCTGCGAGGGCCCATTGCTTGGGACAGTGATGTATGTCCGCTTTATTGCCAGTCATATAGTTGATACTGACCTCCAGGACTCGCACAGGCTGAAATTGACCAAAACGTGGCCGTGTGTTCATTCATGCCGAAGGCGTCCACCCTCATGTCGACGTACTGGCAAGGGACGCGAGGATACCGCCTTTATTGCGGCGACAACGTGCTGCAGCTCTTTGACAAGCAGAGAGCGAACAGCTTCATCTTCATGACTCGCCCCCCGGCAGCATCTGGCGCTGATCTCGTCACCAGTATCGCGTTGAACAAGATATCGCAGCGAGTACAGCAGGTTCGGTGTCTACTCTCTCTATGCGTTCACCGTGTACTGACAACCCCAGCAATGCGGTCGTGTCTACCGGTCACCTGTCGTCACCCTCGAGATACACGTTGTATCATGTCGCGATAGAATTGCCCATCAATCCTTCGATCTTCGATTCGAGCAGTACGTGCTTTAGCATCTTCATCTTGGACTACCGACCCTCATATATTCATGTTAGCATGCAGACTGAAGAGACTCTGAAACGCTTCGACTATACCAAACAGACATTCACATACAACTCCATCGCGACGTATGATTGGGGTGCCGACAACATCGGAAGCATTATCTTCGACTCAGTCACTCCTATGGACGTAGCCCGGCAGATGCTCTCCCGTCTCGACGACTCGCAGCTCCTCCGTCACTATAGCATCGCTGTACAGCACCGCGTCGAGACCCATGTCTTCGCAATCTTCGACCTCCTGCTCAGTCGAGACGAGCCTGCACTGGAAGACATTCGTCATTGCATGGACTCCTATCCGTCACTCGTCTACTGCATGTTGAAGAAGTACATCCCTGAAGGGCCGGCAGAGCTACCAGAAGAGGTAGCTCCTTGTTCTCCATCCATCATTCGGAATGTCCTCCGCTCTGCGAACGAGATGGGCATCGCTGCCCTGGCTGCATTAGAGCGGCTCGGCACCGCAATAGAGGCCCTGGATCTGAAGACCTACCTCGACCTTCTCTGGTCAGCGGCCCTATGTGTTCGCTCCTCCAAGCTCGTCCAGGAAATCCTCCTTGTACTGCATGAGTCCCGCAGCAGCCTCCGGGAGTCTAGTCCCGCCCTCGAGTTTGCCCATAGGCATGCTCTCGGGGTCGTCTTCGATAGGGTTGAAGAAGCCGCGGACACATGCCCATGCGACGACTTTGGGAAGCCGAGGAAGCAATTCACGCGGCCCGCCAGAGCGAAGCTGATTAGCCCACAACCGCGGCCTGAGGAGGAAGGCCCCACGTCAACAACAGGCGGACGGCTCAAACTATCGCCGAAGTTGGCGAACCCCGCGCTCGACGGACCACAGCGACAGCGCACCGTGCTGTACGTGTCTCCGTCCGTCGTCCCGACCGCGCACTCGAGCGTCTCGTACCCCGTCGCACCCCACGCGTCTCGGACGCTGTGATCTCGTGTTTCGTGCTCCTACGTTAGCTCTGGAACTCCTGCCTCAACTCCCCCACTGATCCTCACCCGCCCGCGTTGAAGTTCAGCCCGCCCGGTAGTCGTGCGCATACTACACCTGGGAACGGTCGCGCGGGCAAGACCCAGGAGACGCAGGGAAGGTCAATGCCGACGGAAGTTCAGGAAAGGGTGCGGAGGAGGGGACTGCGCTGATGTCCAAGCCAACGACGCGGGAGCCTCATCAGTCTGCGCAGCTGGCTCGACACCGTCCGCGGATCGCTCAAGTTTTGGGCAGAGCTGTGTTATCGCAGTCACGGCGACTCTCACTCAGGAGCTGGAGACGCGCTGCCGCGAGAACTGCAAGATCGAGGAACGCCCTGCATACAATCATACAACAGCCATCTGTATCGTACATATTGCGGCGCCCAACAAACTGCTCTGTCCCAGGACGAGAGGGTCAAGTGACCGGTTCCGATCACACGTCTGGACCCACGCCGTTCATCCTCCTCCAGCATAGCCCTTCCAGCGATCACGCCGTCGACTTCGATAGTCGACGACCCACACGACGGTTGCTTATCTCTCTGTCAAGTCATCTTGGACGAGCTGGGCAAGGATGCTCTCGCTGAAGGTTTCAAAGGCAAGATCTGTGAGGTCCGCGCCCGAAGGGTGTCAACGCGCGCTGGCTGCGCATGGTCGTCTGCGTCGGTACGTGCCTTTGGTTGCTTGTACAATCTCATACTGACCATCACCGCAGGATAGGAGCCTTGGGTTCAGACCTGTTCGACCATGACGGCGTAGACCGCGTGGGCACTTCACCATCAGCGAGACGACCGCCATCTTCTCGAACTCAATTCATGTCTGCAGGTGGTTCGAAGTCTTCGAGTCCTCTCAGTCTGTTCTTTACGCACGACACGATGCGACTCCTGCGACTCTCGCTGCCGATGCGACCATATGCACCGCCTGTGCACTTAGAGAGCATACAGCCACGGCTGTCCGCGTACAGCCTGAGTTTATGGTAGAATTCGATTCACCGTGTGCCGTGTGAACGCTGGCGTGCAGCCACTTCTACTGCGCTCCCTTATGGAGACGGTCACGCTGCACGCCCGAGTACTGAGGGCATGCAGCAACGGGTACAAGCAGCGGCCTGCGAGAGGATGCGCATATGCGCAACATGTCAAGTGAAAGTTAAAGTTCACGGACCTCGTGTCATACACGGTTACGTACGGCCATCCCAGGACGCGCCTCTCACCGCTATACATGTCCTCCGAGTCCTTGATCCCCTTCTCCTCCTGCGCATCCGCACTCGATTCTGTCCTCTGCTCACGCCTCTGCCCTCACGACATGCTGGATGCCCTTCAGTCTCTGGTCAAAGCCGAGCCACAACTCCCGATCGAGGTCTGCGAGCGCGTCATCGAAGCTGTGTACGATAACCATTACGCGTTTGTCTCAACGTCTTTGGCTACCCTCTCCAGCTGCGCACTCGTCTGTCGCGCATGGCGTCCGCGCGCCCAGAGGGTTCTCTTCGAGTTCGTCCTCCTTCGAGACAAGGACACGCTATATCGCTTTGCAGAGCTCCTCGACGCATCGCCCGAGCTCGGAAGTTACGTGCATATACTCGAATTGCGAGGAGATCTCCATGTGCCATACAGTCCAGCTGTATTGTTCCCCACAGCGCTGCGAGGGAAACTCACCAACCTGGCTGAAGTATACATCATCGGCTTTCACGATGCCGTGAAGGCTGCAAACCCACCACCTGAGGGCCAGAAGGAGCTCCCGTTCCTACCCATTCATCGATACTTCCCATCCCTGTTGACGTCCATCTCGCATATCCGCAGGTTAGACTTTGTGGACGTGAGGTTCCCGTCGTTCGGGGACTTCGCCCGCTTTCTCAGTATGCTTCCCAACTTGGAAGAACTGGGCTGTTCCCGTATTTCCTGGGCTGTCCTCGGCCTGGAGCCAGTCTGTATGGCGAAGCGCAGCTCCCACGACTCTCGGAAGATGTTCCTGCCGAACCTCGAGATGCTCGCGGTATGTCTCTAGAACAGACACGGCACAGGCTGGTATTGACTCGCATCGAAGTGCTATGACATGGACGAGCAGGGCAGGCAGAGATTGCTGTCTGCGCTTGGTCCCTCGCTCCACGTGCTGAGAATCAAGTTCCCTAACAATCCCCCTGTTGTGCGCATAGAGCCTCCTCGTGAGTCATTTTAGGTTGTCCAACCAGACATACATCTCACTATTCGTTCTCATGATCAGCTGTCGAACAGGAAACCCCCTCACTTGCTCTAAATCTTCGCTCGTTCCCCTGCTTGTATAATCTTCTCTTTGTCCTGGCACCGTTCTCCCAGCCAGATCAAACTCTCCATTCTCTCCGGCACACGCTTGTCTCATGGATGGCCTCAAGCGACGATGTAGTTGGCGACCTATCGCCTACCCAACGATGCCTTTACCTTGCACCGGTGTGGAGAAGTGTATGCAAACGGGAGGAATTTGTTGAGCTCCTCCGTACCATCGGCCCCGTCGTAGAGGCAGCGCTATGCAGGAAGGAAACTGCAGAGGGCGACCTTCAGGACCAGACCAGTGGGGATACCGACAAACGCCCTGAAGCCAATCCTTGCAGGGCATTCCTTGTTGTGGATCGTCTCGGCGACAGGCTCGAGTGGGAGGATTGGTGGAGGACAGCGGTTGCAGAATGTTTTCCGACGCTCTCGAAGTGGAACAGGCTCTATGTGTATGCAACTCAAATTTGTGAGTACGCCTCTTGTTCATGACAGATTCAGAGAATGTTGTATTGTCCATGAATCTGACCATTTGAGATATCGACAGGGAACCCACAATATTCATGGAAAGATCACGACCTAACTCCGCAGGACTACGCCAACCGCTTGCAAGCCATGGCGGATGCACGCCGCCGCCGCCGCCGCCGCCACTCAACGCGAGACGCTGTCAAGACATTTCTCGCCTCTCGGGGGGCACTGATGCACGTAAGGCAGAAGCGCAAGCACTACCAGGTAGGGATCATCGCTCGTGACAAGTGACATCGACTGATCAGCTTGCGTAGCCGACTTGCCTCAGACGTACACGAAGCCTCAGGAGCTCATCATCTCTCCGGGGACGCACGCAGAACGCGTTCAAGACCCGCATCTACTCCGTCTTGATGTCCAACGTCCTCTAGCTATGTCTCTCCTCTGGTTGTGCTCCGCGGACTCTCTTCCTACCATCATCATTCTTGTGTTGTCTCGTCTCGTCTCGTCTCCTCGCTCCAAGGTTATATGCACTATCGTCTGCTCATTTCTCGCCACATCGTCACCCGTTCAAAACCCATACATGTCAGCCCCTCAAATCGCTGCTCCAATGAGCGGCAGTAGTATCTTCATGCCTCAGATGTCGGTCGTCTCCCTCACATGTCCTATATCGCCCCGACTTCCCGACCAACACGCGAAACTTCCAAAGTCTCCATATGGCTCCCGGACACTGGTGCACCGCCGAGAACCGTTCTATCTCGCCCTAAACCCCTTGCTCGCCCCGCAGAATATTCATGTCGCTCATCGTGTCCCGCAGTCACTCATCAGCAACCACATTGCACGTCACAATACGCGTCGCGACTCGTGCAGCTGCTGCAACATGCCTCAATATCCGCCGCCCGCCCATGACAGACAGACGGCCTCTTCACAGTTCCTTCCCTACATTGCTCCCTCCATTCCCAAAGGCATTCATCCTGCGTGGCTGCTGAACGCTGAAAACGTCGGACCCCAAGACAAACCTGCACCGCGATGACGAGAACGTACTCCATGTATTATGCCGTACTCGAGTACATGTGCGTAGCATCTGCGTCGCGTCGAGCTACACGCTAAACTACATCGAAGCCCGCCGTCTAGACTGTCGTGCCAGTAGACCAACACTACCTGTACCTATGCACCCTCTCGCTCGCCTGGCACCACCCGCCGCTATGTTCGACTCTGCGTCCCTCCCCGCTAGCCTCGCGACCCGGACTCCACCACAGCTTGGAGGGCAGGACGGTTCGGGTTCGCCGTTTCGCCGGGCTGGACCTGTTTCCAGCGCACAGACTCGTGGTCGGTGCGATCACGGTGGAGCGGACGCGACCGTATGGAGGACTCGACACCCTACCATGCACCGAGGATCGGACGCGCGAGGCTGTCTGTGCCGTGCTGCGTTGAGAGCCACTGTGACCGTATCGGATGAGCGATCAGCGCGGCTGCAAGTCTCGCAGTGGGCCTGCGACGCGCCGCGGCTGCTCGCCTTCTCCCTATCCGCGCATCGCCCACCCTGTTCTCCACGGAGAAACATGCGAACACGCCTGCTCCGGGCGGATGCTCAGTGCGTTGTCCGAGTCGTGGATCAGTGCGAGTTCCATGTTCTCGTCCGCGGAGAACATCCGAAGCAGTTGCCCAAGCTAGCGGTGTCGTCTACGTACTACATCACCATCGTAGACATCGGACGGTACATCCAGGTGCTTCTCCTGCTGATTTCTGAGCTGACGATGCCATGGCGCAGGACTGTTCGCGTGGGCACAACTAGCAATCGAACGTCCGAAGCGGGGTGTCTAAGCTAGCGCTATCGCCTACTTACTACATCGCCATTGTTGCCATTGGACGGTGCGTCGAGGTGCCTCTCGCGCTACGTTCTGAGCTGACAAAGCCATGGCGCAGGACCGTTCGCGTGGGCATAACGAGCAGTCGCGCATCCAGGCCGTCTGCGCTTCCTGGGCTTCTTGACACTCGGTCGGTGAGCGACTGAAGTCCACTCTCCTGCGGAGGGTCCCAGCTTGGGCAAAGGCGTACCTGCACTGAAGAGCGGATGCTGCGACCACCAGCACCGCGTTCACGGCTCGCTCGCGCTCGCGCCCGGCAGCGGTCACGCGAGTCCCGCGGAAGAGAAGTGCGATGGAGACCGCGGGCCCGTTCGAGCTGCAGTCCGAGCGTCCGGCGGGACGACGCCTCCCAGAGCGATATGTCGAAGGATCCGGTCGTGCTTGAGGTGGGCAGCAAGTGTGCAGTGGCGCTGCGGGGCAGCGTGAAGTGATTGGAGCGGATCGAGGAGCCCTGCATGGATCTGGCTTGCGCAGTTTGGACTAGCCCAACCGGAGAGGCATGACCACAAAACGTGTACGAGTATTGACGCGGACGGGTAGATTTGGGTAGAGGCAGCGGCAACATCAACGGCCACTCGCACGTCGTCGTCGAGGCCCTCCCCTCGCTCGACACCACGACCCCCACGGACCCCACCAAGTTTGCGTTCTTCAAGGGCCTCAACGACAAGGCGCAGGGCGGTGTTCTCTCCGTTGAGGTCGCCGGAGGTCTCCCTGCTGGCCCAGCGTGGCGGGATCAGACATGGGTCGGTGGGGCCGACTTGCATGCGATTGCACTGAGAACGTACACGCAATTGAAGTCAGTAGTGGGAGGGAAGAACAGCAACTCAACTTTGTGACATAGTACGACGGTCTGTGTGTGAACTTGAATAATGCAGCCAGAGCATTGGTCGAATTCAGAATGGCCGCGTGTCGAGGCCTTGGGTGGAGAAGAGAATCTGAACACACAGTATGGAAAACAAATGGATCGAGGGAAATACGCAGCAGGGGGGCGGTCAAGAAGGGCACGGGAGAGACGAACCTGGAGACCTTTCGCCATCTTGCTACTACAGTGACCCGCCGTCCTACACCTCTGTCAAGGCCGCGTCCGTGTTCAATCCGCAATGGCGAGCTGACACCGAGAGCGTGCCCGGTGCTGATGATGCGTGGAGGGTGGAGAGCGTGTGAGCCGAGCAACGGCGAAGATAGATAGGTAAGTCAGAGCAGACCGGGCCTTGTGAGGACTCCGCAGTTGTAGACGCAGCCGTCGCCGAGGAGAGACGGATACACGAGCACTTGCAGCGGAGGACGTTATCTTATCTTATCTCTGCGCGCCTTCTGACGTCGTCCACAATCCTGAAGTGCTCCTCTCGTTCTGCTCGCAATGGCCTCTGCACAAGTTCCGTACCCTCGACCGTCTTTGAGACCGAGCTTTCCCGACTGTGCCGCGCCTGCTATAGCCTGCCATTCTACAAGTCTCTGCACGCGACAACGAGTCCTCCTGCTTGCTCTCCAGGCCGGGGCTGCGCTTGCGCCCTGTGCTCTCCACTTGCTCCTTGGAACTCTGAACCCTCACATCTGCACCCCATCTGTCTCAGTCTTCGCACTTCAGTCTTTCGCAACGGAGCGCGTGAGCTGCTAGAGAACACTCACAAGCGGCGCTGGTCCTAATAGTCGTACTGGGTGGACGACATGCGTCTGCTTGCTAGGAGGCCGACTGCCGCTGGTACTGAGTACAGGGTGACGGCCCCAGGGTACTTAGTATAGGTAAGCCCATATCCCTGTCTTGTTGACTCATCAGTCATACTTACTGAATCCAGCCCCGACCATTCCCTCTCTGTATCTGCCGCTTCGTCCCCGCTGTCAGGCCGATTTAGAAATCTCGTCTGGAGCCCAACTGTGCGCGAAGGTGTGACGCTGCATGGACTCAAGATTGCGCCGACTCGGAACGAGGTTGGTGAAGTTATCGCAGCATGCAGGTACGTCCGCATGGTCGACCGGCTGCAGCACACTCGCTTACTAGCTCCGGTTTCACGCGAAGATACAGAGTGCGCAACGTACTCGAAGCGCGTGCATCGTTCGCCGAACAGCCCTCATTTCCCTTCTGCCTACCACTGTCGCCAGCTTGCTCGGATGCAGCCTCGACTGCGCTTCCGCGACACAAACCTAGTGGTTGGCTCACGCTGTGCTCAAAGTCCATGCGCTGGCATGCCCGCCGCATCGGGACGGCACACACGTCGTACTAGTACGTGCGAGTCTCTGCTCCTCCATCCCTGTGCTGCATTCTGTCGTGTCATGCTCTCGTTCCCCCTCTTGTACGCGTCTCTACGGCCGCTCGCGCCCGGGACTCCAACTCCTGCCTCGAGTCCAACTTCCCCGCTCAGCCTCGCCCGCCTGTCGACTGCACTGCAGAAGTCGGCATACATGGCGTGGACCGCTTCTGAGCGACCGCATGCTCGAGGCCTAGGAAAGGACCGGGAAGGGCGGCACAGACGGACTCAATTCCGCGCAGTGCGGACTACTCCGCTGCTGCCATCTCGATCACTGCAGAAATCGGTAGTCATCAGCGCATCCGCCGTCACGCTCGTCGGGGATGATCCAGAACCAGCACTGTGTTTGCTCCGATTGGCGACGGGCGTCGAGTACATAGCTGGAGAGTCGTCGCGATGAGACCCCTCATTGCCTCGCGTAAGATCCTCGTCGGTCGGTATTCCATCTTGCGACATACGGAGTACGAGGCGCAGACCGGGCGTTCCTCGTCGTTGACACTCATCTTCAATGAAGTAAGGCACGAAGGAGAAGACGGATAGAGGGAGACGGATGTCGGATCCTTCTGCACCGCTTGGCTACGGACTTCGATGAACATCTGCAAGATGCGCGTTGCGCGCTGGTTCAAATTCGAATCCGGCACCTACGCCGCCTCCGGTCGCTCTCCTCCTGTGGGTACGCCGTCACCTTCGACGATCGGATTGCGTGATAACGTGTATCATTCCTCCTCAGATGTATCGGCGCAGTACTAGTACATACTACGCACGGCCGCGGCGGCACTGCAGGATAGTGCTCAGCCGATCTCTCTATACCGGGACATCCCCGCTACCCGTCATCGGGCCATACCTGAGCGAGGACGATGCCACGATGGGGCTTGACTCCCATCTCGTACTCTCCGACACAACATACACTCGGTAGAGGGCGACCGGTTACCACATGGACCTGGGTCTCTTCACTCCAGTCCGCACCACCAGGTAGAGCAAAGGACAAGTATCGCATGACTGCACGTCCTCGGTATACCGTACACTTATGTCATGTCATGTCGTTGACAGTACTCTGTGCCTGATCGCCGCTCCAACCTCTTGCGTCCTCCCCGTACTACACCCTCTCCCTCAGTCACCCTCGAGTCTCGTAGACGCTTCCTCCATCTTTGCGGCACGGCAGCAGCAGCAGCAGCCAAGCGTGTTCAGCGCGACCATCCTCTGCGCGAGATGTCCCGGTAACCCGTCATCTGCGTGGTGAGGAAGTCGCGACGTTGTGCTGAGGGCGACCGTGCAGCACCAGGATGTAGGCGGACTCGCACGTCCGGGTGACGGAGTGCATCCATCCGTGGTCGAGCGCCGCGTCCTCGGTTGCCGAACAGGGCGAACGGGGTCTGCTCGTCGACCATTGCTCGACGCTCTGGTGACTTCTTGAAGCCGAGGCTGTCGTGTTTTGTCTGCGGGAATGCGGTACTGCCACTACGGGCGGAGGAGCCGGGCGAGTCGGAGCGACTGTACTAGCACAACAGAGGCAGGGGGCGTTAAGGGCGAGCAAGGTCGCTGAGAATGATCACATGAGGCGCACCATCATTTGCGCATATAGTCGGCGAGAGACTGTACAGATTTGGTGGGAGAGATGCGTCGACGCGAGGTGTAGGATGGCATTGCAGGCCGTGCATTGCAGAGACTAGGAGGAGGAGACTGCTTGATCGGTACATGTGGTGTCGTCCCATTGCAGAGTCACGTAACTTCGTCCTTACATACCTTCGACAGGATCGTCTCTCCGGCTGCATAGTGTCCGCGAGGGCGTTCAGCTCCTGCACCAGCACCGCGAAGTCGAAGGAACCAGTGTGGCCTCCGCGGTGTGAGTCGATGCATCCGACGGCGTCCTGCTAGTAAGAGAGGCGTCCCGATGTTAGTCTGATGTCGCCTACGCCGACGTGGATGACACAGCAACGCGCGAGGGACGGGAGGACGTCGGATGGCGACGGTGGGATCTTGGATGATGAGGGTCCAGCGGCCGAGCTCATCTCAAGCATCTTTCAGAACGAGGCCGTCACGGGCTACCGGGTCTAGCACGATGAGTCGTGACTCGGGGTTTCGTGTCCTAGCCATTTTGAGATTTTGGCATGCGGCTGGCTCTCCAAGGCGGTAGCTCATGCCTGCGGGGAGGGTCGCAGCTGATTGATGCGAAGCGAGGAGTCAGTACAGACATCATCTGTTGTAGTTGGTGCCTACCTCACCTAGGACGTAACGACACGGGAGGTACGGTGTCGCGTGTGGCGAGTTGCGTATTGCCTGACGTTCGTCGTTGGAAGGAGAAGCTAAAGCCTTACCAGCATGGAGATACTAAGTATTGTCCGAGCTTGCTGTGATGGCTGAATCGCAGACGACTGCAAAGACGAGCAGGGACGCAGAGGTTACGTAGCGGGAGTGTATGACTTACTGCGTCTTCTCCATGATACCAAGTCCTCAGCACACTCAGTGTTTCCTCGGGTACTAGCGTGAATCGGTCACAAAGAAGAGTCACATGCTGTGGTGGTCCCTACAACTGTACTTGGTCTTCGTGTGGGTGCTATGGGTACGCCGCGGCTGCGGCTCCTAGCGAGGGAGGGAACTGGCAGCCACTGATGGCTCATAGGTGTACTACCGGTCCGTTCCTCATACCAATTCCGATCCTCGAATCCCTCCTTTCCGTGACCATCGCCTTGTCCTCACTATCCGCTCGATCCACGAGCTCACGCGCTGCTCTCCACGGCCGCGACACGCGTATCGTACATTTTGCCGTCTGCTCATCCCGACCCCACGCTCAGGTCTCTCTCGAATTCGTACATTCCCGCGTCCTCGCCGCCGGCTCGCGCACACGCGGACTCCTTCCCCGCTGCTCGTGGCCCGCCCGAAGTGGATATGAGATCGCATTGACGAAGTCCGCAGATGAGGCTCGGGCCCGGCGACTACACCGACAAAATGCAGGAGAAGGCCGAGCGTGAATGCAGGAGGAGGAAATGGTGTGGAGGAGCGCGCTGCGCTGAGGGCAATGATCACAACGCGGGAGCCACATCCGTCGGCATAGCTAGCTCGACACCTTCCCAGGTTCGTGCGCAGGGCTGTGGCCTCGTGTTCGTGGCGGCTCTCACTCAGAGGCTAGAGGCGCGGCCAGGGAGCCGCGAGAATGACAGAGGTCCCGCATACATGCCTACGGCCGATCAGCGCATCGTGCATATCGCGGCACCCGCCAAAGTGCTCCGTCGCGGGACGAGAAGCTGCCAGCGTCGTTGAGCAGTGAGACCCTGCCAACCGCAGTGCAACATACTGAAGGCTTTGCGAGGGAGAAATTACTCCATTGTACCTCTTGCCGCCTTTCCCCGCCTACCTCGCGTCGAAAATGCAATCGTGCTACTTCAACGGCTGCAACCACTGTTGAAGTAAGCAGGCGGGCGGGCATGTCGGGCGGGCAGTTGGGCGGGCAGTTGGGCGGGCAGGTCGGGCAGGCAAGCCGGAGCGCTCGCGCACAGCGGGCCCGCCATCATGATTACAGGTTAGATCTGATAACGTTTTTGTATATCTACCTAGCGCGTCGCTATCGAAGCCCCCGCGCGTTTGCGACGCGGGCTCCCTGCTACCCCGGAACGACATCTTGTTCCAACACAAACGCGCTGTACAGCCCTCTGCTTCCTCCGCTTCGTGCCGTTCCCACCTGGGTCCTATCAGAAGAACTTTGAAGAACACCTGAAGAACACCCCACTCCCCTGCTATGTCCGACTCTACCACACAGACCGTCGAAAACCGTCGCTTCCCGAAGCTCAACGATGTCAACTACGTCGAGTGGGCGATGCGCATGGAGGCCGACCTCGTCCGTCGTAAGCTGTGGGATGGCATCGTCGAGATCACGTTGGACGGTGATGTGCAGGATCCATCCCAGTGGCAGGAGGAGTACGAGAAGAAGAAGATGAAGAGATCGGTGCAGAGGATGAACGAGGCAAGGGCGGAGATGATTATGCAGGTCGATGACGGTCAGTTGTCACACATGCGATCGCGCGATCCGATGGAGATATGGGAGATGCTGGCGAAGGTGCACAAGGCTCGCGGTTTTGCGACGCAGCTGGCGATGAAGAGGCAGTTCTTGACGTCGAAGAAGAAGCCCACGCAGTCCATGCAAGCTTGGATTGGTGAGATTCGGAGCATGGCATTTAGGATGGAGGAGACGGGCATTGCGGTCGTCGACCAGGACAAGATTCTCGCTGTCACTATGGGTCTGCCCCCCTCCTACGACGCCGTCATTATTGCCCTCGACTCAATCCCTACGGAGCAGCTCACGCTCGAAGAAGTCATCCGACGGCTCCTGAACGAGGAGGTTCGGCAGACCAGTGTGTACCCCCTTCCCCCTCCACTCCCACCCCAGACGATGGTGTCGCTGCCGCTGTGCTATCGACGGAGAAGCCGAAGATCGACCGCTCGAAAGTCCAATGCTACTTCTGCGATCAGATGGGGCATTTCAAGCAGGACTGCATGGAACGAGCCAAGTGGGAGGCAGCGACTCGGAAGACGAAGGCGGCGGGCCGTGCAAACACGGCCATACTGGCAGGCAATGTGGACACATACGATGAGGTGGGAGGTGCTTGGTGATTGAGGGGGTGTGCGCTCGCGCACGGCTTGAGGGGGTGTGTTGAAGTAAGCAGGCGGGCGGGCATGTCGGGCGGGCAGTTGGGCGGGCAGTTGGGCGGGCAGGTCGGGCAGGCAAGCCGGAGCGCTCGCGCACAGCGGGCCCGCCATCATGATTACAGGTTAGATCTGATAACGTTTTTGTATATCTACCTAGCGCGTCGCTATCGAAGCCCCTGCGCGTTTGCGACGCGGGCTCCCTGCTACCCCGGAACGACATCTTGTTCCAACAACCACAGCTCCGGCGGACCGCTTCGTTCGCGCTCCTCCTGCCTTTCCTTCCAGCGAATACGTCGGCGACTTCGGTAGTGAACGACCGGGACGACTGTTGCTTCTCTCTCCGTCATGTCATCATGGACGAGCCGGGCAAGTATCATCCTCGCGCACGGCCATATGCTTCGTGCCTCGGTGACCAGATGTACTGCTTTCCTGTGCGCTCCAATAGCAATCAGGTATGTCCGTCCCCGTACATGTTCTGCGTGCGTCTGAATCCCGAATCCCATGCGTGCATGGCGTTGTATCTACCTCTGGTACGATCCCGTTCAAATTGCACTTCATACCAGAGCTCGGAGGACCGAGGGCACAACACTACGAGCACGGGCTGCGAGAACAAACACGCAGAACGTCGGTTCGCGGACCGCCGGAACTCGTGTCATACACGGATACCGCCATCCTAGGACGTGTGCGCTTCTCACCGCCATACATAGACCTGCGCAGGTCCGCCCAGTTCTCGATTCCCTCCTCCTCCTGCACATTCCTGCTGGGCTCCGTCCTCTGCTCAGGTCCACGGCTCACAACATGACTGACCTTCCGTCTCCAGTCAAAGCTCAGCTACGACTCCCAATCGAGGTCTGCGAGCACGTCATCGAAGCCGTGTACACCGACTGGTACTATTCCGTCTCAATGTCTTTGGCTACCCTTTCCAGCTGTGCGCTCGTCTGTTGTGCATGGCGTCCACGCGCCCAGAGGGTTCTCTTCAATTATGTCCTTCTTCGCGACAAGAACGCACTCTACGGCTTCGCAGAGCTCCTCGACGCATCGCCGGAGCTCGGAACGTACGTGCATACACTCGAATTGCGAGGATACCTCCATGTGCCATACAGTCCTGCTGTGTTGTTCCTCACGGCTCTGCGAGGGAAGCTCACCAACCTCGCTGTACTATACATCTACGGCGTTCACGATGCCGAGAAGGCTGTCAACCCACTACCTGAGGGCGAGAAGGAGCTCCTGTTCCTACCCATCCACCGATTCTTTCCATCCCTGTTGACGTCCATCTCGCACATCCGTAGGTTAGACTTTGCAGACGTGAGGTTCCCGTCGTTTGGGGACTTCGCCCGCTTCCTCAATACACTCTCCAACCTGAAAGAGCTGTATTGTTACCGTATTTCCTGGGCTGTCCTCGGCCTCGAGCCAGTCTGTATGGCAAAGCGCAGCTCCGCCGACTCCAGGAAGATGTTCCTGCCAAATCTCGAGATCCTCACGGTATGTCTCCAGATTGATCAAGGCACAGGCTTGTATTGAATCGCATCGAAGTGCTTTGACATGGACGAGCAGGGCAGGCAGAGATTGCTGTCCGCGCTTGGCCCCTCGTTAGGCGAGCTGTGGATCAACTTCCCTAACAATCCCCCTGCTGAGCCAATACATCGTCCTCGTGAGTCGTTGTAGGTTGTTCAGCCGAGCATACATCTCACGATTTGTTCTCATGATTAGGTGTCGAACAGGAAGCCCGCTCACTTGCTCCGAATCTTCGCTCGTTCCCCTGCTTGGATCGTCTCGTTTGTTTCATCGCACCGATTCCGCAGCCAGATCAAATGCTTGAGTCTCTCCGGGACATGCTCGTCTCATGGGTACCCTCAAGCGATGATGTCTTTGGCGACGTATCACCATCCCAGCGATACCTTCACTTTGGACCGAGGAGTAGACGTGCATTCAAACGGCAAGACTATGTTGCGCTCCTTCGTACCATTGGCCCCGTCGTAGAAGCAGTGCTATGTAGGAAGGAAACTGCTGAAAGCGACCTTCAGGACCACGGACCAGTGGGGACACCGACGACCGCCCTGAATCCGATCCTTGCCGGGCAGGCCTTGTTGTGCATGCTCTAGGGGACAGGCTCGAGTACGACGATTGGTGGAGGACAGCTATCGCAGACTGCTTTCCGACGCTCTTGAGGTGGAACAGGCTCTACGTGTATGCAACTCAAATTTATGAGTACGCCTCTTGTTCATGACAGAGCTCTGTTCAGAGAATGTTGTATTGTCCATGAATCTGACCATTTGAGATATCGACAGGGAACCCAGAAGATCTATGGGAAGATCACGACCTAACTCCGCAGGACTACGCTGACCGCTTGCAACTTCCGTGGCAGACCTCGCGGAAGCACTCCGCCGCCGCCGCTCAACACGAGATGTTGTCAAGAAATTTCTTGTCTCTCGAGGGGTACTGATGCACGTAAGACAGAAGCGGAAGCGCTATCAGGTAGGGATCATAGCTCGTGACGAGCGACATCGACTGATCAGCTTGCGTAGCCGACTGGCCTCAGACGTGCTCGAAGCAGGAGCTCTTCATCTCTCCGGGGACGCACGCAGAACGTGTGCAAGACCCGCATCCGATCCGTCTCGACGTTCAACGTCCTCTAACTATGTCTCTCCCCTGGTCGTGTTCCGCTGACTTGTTTCCTACCGTCACCATTTCTTGCGTTGTCTTGTCTTCTCTTCCGGTTTGCCCCCGAGGTTATACGAAACTACCTATTTCTCGCCGCATCCTCACCCTTTCAAAACCCAGATATGTCAGCTTCTCGCCCCGCCAAACATTCGCGCAACTCAAGTTGTTCCGAACTCGCTGATTGGTGACTGCAGTGCGCGTCTCAACATATGTCGCGCCTCGCGAAGATGCTGTCGCACACCTCAACCTCCGCCGCTCACTGATGTCGGACTGACGGCCTGTTCACAATACTAACATCCCTCCAGGCATTAATGCCGCATGGCCGCTCCATGCTCAATTTGTCAGACGCCGAAACAAGCTTGCACCGCAAAGACCGGAATATCTCACACATACCATGCCGTACGTAACTACATACATCCTCGTTGCGCCGAACTATATACTGAGACCCAGATACCGAAGGCAGTCGTCTGACTGACGTGCCGGCAGACTCACTCCACCTGTACCTCTGGTCCTCTGCACCTCTGGCCCGCCCTGCGCCGCCCGCAGCTACATCTGACCCCCAGTCCCTCCCCGATCGCCTCAAACACCATCGCAGCTGGGAGGACAGGACGGTGCAGGCTCGCCGCTGCCCCGGAATGGACTGCTTTCTGGCGCACAGACACGGTGCGATCACGGTGCGATCACGGTGGAGTGGACGTGTGGAGGGCTCGACGCTCGACGATCCACAGAGGTCCGGACACGCCAGGCTGCCGCAGCCGCCCGAAGTGCAAAGACACTGGACCGTACGAAGACAGTTGGGCAGCAGCGGTCCTAGAGCGGAGACGTCCCATCAGCACCGACTGTGATTCCTCCGTCCGACCCACGACTCGCCCATCCCGTGCTACAAGGCGAAACCTGCCGACTCGGTCGTCTGCGCGCACTGGGTGCTGAGATCGATGCTTTGTGCCGCGGAAAACGTCCGGAGGCTGGCTAAGGCAGCAGTCGTCGCAGTGACTCTCAGACAGCGGCATTGTCTACTACCTCGTCACCTGCGACGGTACGACGAGGGTCTTCTCCCGCTCCTATCCCGGCCGAAGAATCCATGGCGCAGGGCTGTTCGCGTACGCATGACTAGCTGTCGCGCATGGAGGCCGGCTGCGCATCCTGAATGCCCGGCGGGACTTAGCTGGACTGGTCGACGAGCGACTCATGTTCTCCGCCGCTCAGAGGGTCTCAGCGGTGGCTGAAGGCATGCCTACAATAAAAAGCGGAGGCTGCGACCACCAACACCGCGTTCGCGTGTCTTTATCGCTTGCGCTCGTCAACGGTTTTGCGGAAAAGTAGTTTGACGGTGACCGTGAGCCTGCCCGAGCTGCACTCTGAGTATCCGACCGGCGTACGACGCGTCACGGAGAGATATGGAGTGGTGTGCGAGGATCCACGAGCGGCGTGGAGCGAATTGAGGAGAATATGTGAATATGGATCGCGCGGTGTGGACTGGCGCAACCGGAGAGGCATGACCAGGGGACGCGTACGAGTGGTGACGGGTAGCGTTGTGTCGACGGATACTTGTGCGGCGGGATTGGACATGAGTCGGCTGGGCGACCAGCCTGCACATGCGCTGGAAACGTATGCGCAGTTAAAGTTGGTAGTCGGAGGGAAGGATAGTAAGTCGACTTTGTGACCCTACGAGGAACGGTTTGTCCGTGAATCCTGTCGGAGTATTGGCAAATTCCAGAAGGGCCCGTGTCGAAATGATGGGTGGAGAAGAGAGTTGCAACACGCAGTAAGGTACACGAATGGACCAAAGCAAACATACAGGGAAGGGACGGTCGAGAGTGGTGCGAGACAAGGCAATAGGCGCCCTGCACATCTTGCAGCAAACAACCATCAGCGAACTTGTTTCTTGTGATACTTACTTCGATTGTGATTGTCTACAGAATCCGCCTCTGCGCAAGTAAGTACCCCGCCATATACAATTGATCGTGTTCACTCGAAGGTCGACACTGCTCTAGGCTGCCACAAGTCGCTCACAGCTTGCACGCTTCCGACCCTGCGGCCCACCTGCCCTTTGCCTCGGGTCGCCTACCTGGAGCCACGCCACCATCCAACGTAGGGAATTGCTCTTCGGAGCCTCTCATACCCGAATGCGTCCAAGCATGAGACACAGCCATCGAAGACTGTACTCTCGGTGCGCGTTCCGGGACATCGTCAGATGCCTGTCCATTAGGAGAAGCGAGCTGGCCACCAGACCCTTGTGCGAAGCGAGGTGTTTGTACGGATCGGACGGCCTCGGACAACGCCCGCCCGCGAGCTTGGTTCGCAGCTGGAACGCTCTCGTGGCACGACATATGTGAACCTGATTGCGATCGAGTATGGTTAGAGTTGGCTCCCGGCCATGCTCCAGCAACGACTCTGGCAAGGGATCCTTTCGCAGACGGCTCGGGTGGCACCGAAGAGGACGAGACGACTGGAGCCGCCATCCCCGGTACGCCAGGTAGGCTTGCGCTGCGATCTGAGAGCCCTGGAGGGTCGACCCATAGGTCTCTCCGCGTACCCCAGTGCTGCGCAAGCTTGCCGAGGAGGGTTTCGCGCCCCGCGGTACACAGGAAGTTACGGTTGGTCACAAGCACCATGCCCGTTGTGCATCTCGTGAGCATGACGTTCATGCGATTGAGTGACTTGAGGAATCCGGCACGGGTGGTTCGAACGGTAGATACTATGACATATGCCGCTTCGTGGCCTGGGCGTCGACAGAGATGTATGACCATTGAGCGACGCGGAAGGGAAAGAGTAATGGAATCGATACGTACCTTGGAAGCTGTCTACATTGTAGACGCATTCCCATGGAAGGTTCTCGGCATTGAGTCGCCCTGCAATGGCTGCGCGCTGCCCGTCGTAGGGCGTTATGATGCAGAAGTCGAGACTTCTGTAATAGTTCTTGACAACGTTCACGACGGCGTGTACCTCCTCCGTGTTCTGTGAGACATAGTTAGCACTGACGACCAACTCATTGCCGGGAAAGAATTGCGCTTACCCTCCAGCTAGAGCCGACGGACTGCTCCCGACCTTTCCGCACATCGACGAAGGACACGCAGGACTTATCGGCGATGTTGTGCACCGACTGCAGCTTCGAGTTGTAGACTTCTTCGGAGATGAACTGGCCTAGCGGGATCGGCATTCGATACTGTGTGTTGAGGAAGTATGCAAACGGCTTGAGATGCTTGGTGTCGAAGATAGTCTTCATCTGCGGGGCGGTCTCTTGCCCATACGGGGGCACTGAATGTTCGCAGTCCGAGTCATTATCATAGATAGGGAAGATCACTGATGTTGCACACTTACGCTGCTTTGGGTCGCCAAATATACAGACCTTTTCCAAGTGCTTGAACTTGTGGAACAAATGCTAGAGTAACGCCGTCAGTGTGCTTAAGATGTTGCAAGTTTAACTACTAAACTTACCATGAGCTCGAACGAATCAATCTGCGAAGCCTCGTCGACGACCAGCCGTTCTACAGGGGCAATGTGAAACACACCACAGTTGTCGAGAGCCGGATTAGACAGCATCGAGATGGTGCACAGTATAGTCGTCGAGCCGCCGAGCCTGCGCTCAGTACTAACGGGGTCGGAGAAGAGATCATCGGAGCGAATGAGGCGCTCCCGAATACTCTCGTACAAATGTTCATGCCTGCACCAGAACGAAAGTCAGCAAAGCCACGGCAGTGGGAGCATAAGTAGGTGTTCACCATTCAACATAGAACTCTTTTGAAACGATGAGCTTGAAGTCGACGGCGTATTTGATGAGGGTGCGAGCGATGTTCTTCACGCCGACGTTTGACTGAGCGATGACCCACACGGGTTCCCCATCCCTGTCCCATTTCTCCAAAGCAGCAGCGATAGTCGTCGTCTTTCCTGTCCCCGGTGGCCCTGAAGAAAGGTGATGAGACGTCAAAACATATGTAAGATGACAGGAGTCACAGAACGCCTCGCACGTACCGTGAGCAACCACAAGCGGTTCGTCGTCCGACCACATTGCGTTGACGACCTCCTTTTGTGAAGAATTGAGCCTTGCGTATGCAGCGCTCCGTGCGCCCAGGTTCGTCGTATTAGCCCCACCCCTTGCAAGCCTCTGCGGCGCCGCCTGAGTAGGGAACCAGAGCATGCGTATGAATCGCGACTCTGTCAATGACCCGATGTTCCCGCAAAGCACCAAAAGGATGAATTCGTCGCGTGCGAGCTCCGCATTCGTGGACTCCTCGCGCCCAATGACCCGAATGCGCTCGACTGCACCGCGAAAGTTGCCCCCGACGACCTTAATGCCCGTCTCCTTCCCTTTCGACCGAACTGCGTGACCTATGACGCTCTGTCCGTGCGCCGTCTCCAGGACCACAGAAGTCTGCGAGAGTCCGAGTGGTCTCCGTCATGAACAGTGGGACACAGTAAGGAGTGACAACTACACACCTGTCTGCTGGGGCGCACGCGGGTGTTGAACCGAGCGTTCCGAACACGAAGCTGCCCGTCCCCGTCCATCTCCGCATGCTCAAACTCGTTTTCCATATGCGTCGGTCGCTCCGCTTCGAGCAGCTCGACGTTCATGACAAGCTCCGAGAGGCACCGCAGCTCCACGTCCTGGAGGTTCCGGGTCTGCACCTTCGCGGCATATTGAATGGCGGAGAACGAGTGTTGTGCCAACCTGCGGTGGTGATAAACATTGGGAAGCGTGATGCGAACGGACGACATACACAGCTGAAAGCCAAGCACGCAAACACACATCCTGTTCCTCGTGATGATACCACAGCGCATGAATCCGGTGCTTGTTGACACCAGGGTGCATCTTGTCGGAGGCAAACTCGGCAGGACTCTGCGGTGTTCTCGTCGACCGCGCAAACAGTGTAGAGAGGTCGACCCCTTGCACGTGGACGCCGAAGTGTCGATAGAGGTGCAGTGCGAGACGCGCCATCCCGAACCCCGCAAGGACGCAGCGCGGGTCGTCGAGCACGCGTTCCAGTTCCGTTCTGGCCTTGTTCATAGACGCATGTGTCCCGCTCGAGTCGAGATAGAAGACGACGTCGGGAGTGGCGAATGCAACGGCATCGACGGCGCCGCTCGAGGATAGACGGACTGCGACGCCCAGAACCTCGACGTCGTTATCGAGCACATGCCTGGCAATCGCGCCGCTCGTTTTCAGGGTGAGCTTCCGGATGGCAATCGCGCTAGGGACGATGTCCAGGCTGTGCGGGAGGATGTCCTGGTGTAGTACGCATGACATGTTGAGGTTGTGGACTGGAGACGGTCGGTCGGCTGCAGAGAAAGAGCAATCATATCACTGAGAACCCTGCAGGATGCACGTTTCGGCAGCGTGCCCTATTCGGCCGCGGTGACTCGAGTTCGAACCTGCTTCTAGACACGAGCAAGCCAGACACGGTGCTGCGGTAAGTCAGGATTGGCTCTTGAGCGCACTTCTGGGCTCTGTCGTCAGACCATCCGACACAGGCTATGCAGGCCCCTACGTACCTTTGTCCCCAGGCCTCACCGCATCGACGGGGAAGATAGCAATTCGATGATCACTATCGGACTCGGAAAAATAGGGTACATACATACATATCGTAGAATAGTTCGACACTTTCGCGCGTCCATTTGCGAGCATACAACAGTCCGATAGTTGGTCTGCAAAATCCACGTCCAATCCTGCACTTATGCGATACGGCACTTGTCCGCCAGCCGTTTGAGCGTCTCAAACCGTCCCCCCGGACGCATCTGCGCTTCGGAGGACTGCCGCAGCATCGAAGCCCCCGGTAGGGAGCACACTGCGCCCGAGCGAATCCCCGACCTTGACCAGCGTCTCGATCGGGACCGCCGAGTTCTTGCGCAGGTCATCGTCGAACCTGAGCCAGCGTCAGCGCATTCGTCAGGAAGGGAGAGCACCAGACTTACTCGATCAGACCCTTGGGGAAGAGCACGACGATCGTGCTCCCGCCGTACGCGAAGTACCCCAGCTCTTCCCCGCGTCTCACGGCCTGGCCTTTCTTGCCTCCGTTCGTCCATGCTATAGATCCGACCTGGAAGTAATAAGTATTGTAGTAAGAGCGGGAAGAGCTGCGCGTTCTCGTATACGTACCAGCATAGCACCAATAGCTACGAAGGCGATCGGCGCACCCGACTGCAAGTGCGTCATGTAGAGCACCGAACGCTTGTTCTCTGTGAAGACGTCGAAGCCTGGCTCGTTGACCGCCTGCGGGTTCACTGCAAATGTGCGCTCGGTACAAGCACTCCGACAGAGTCGAGGTAACATACCTGTGTAGTACTGTCCGGGTATGTCGGTGGTGTCGCCCACAACACCGTCGATCGGGCTGTGGAACCGGTGGTAGTCCTGGGGAGCCAGCCTGCAGATAGCCACGCTTCCGTTTTCGAACATCAGCGCTTCCTCTGACTTCGGCGCGACTCCGAGGAGCCCCGGAATCGTGAATCTGTGGCCCTTTATCCTGGCCAGCCATGAGTCACGAGCCTGCTGCATGGAGTGGGCCGGCTTACCAGAACTGCGTAGAGGCGGTGACAGTCTGGTACACGGTCAGCCTGCAGTCCGCCGGACTGCAGACGCCGTTCGGGTCTGCGGCGTTCACCACTGGGCGTGCCCCAGCCTTCATCTTCCTGTGAGCATATGCTGAGCGGGCCTGAAGACGAGGTTCGGGATATCACCTACCGACAGAAGAAATCGTTGAAGGAATTGTACTTCGTGATGTCCGGCTGCTCCAGCTCGTCCAGGCCAATGGAATATGTGTCGATGAACGACGGGATGGACTTGACAGATTCCGGCGAGTCGTAGACCTTGCCTTGCTACGGCGAGACATCAGCATCCGAGTTTGCCTCGACGGAACCCTCACATGCACGTACCCTGACAGAAAGGTCCCTCAGGACTGACTCGACCGAACGGTTGTGCAGTAACTTGATCTGCGTGCCGCCGTAGAAGAGTAGATGCATGCCCAGTCTGGAAACGGATCCTTGGTCAGCATACCGCCCACCAAGACCCGACTGGGCGCAGGGAATAGAGGAATTAGTCGGAAGCTGGGGTTTGAGGGTCTCCAGGGTCTCCAGCGAGCCCAAGGTACCTGCTCCTCTGTCGTGTCGATGGTCTCGACCACTCCCCACATGAACATGCCCTTAATCCCGGCGAGGCCAGAGTGCTGCTCATACAACTCAAGTTACCGAGTTCACTCGCTTGTCTACTCGGGCGCAGCAGTTTCGAAGAGGACCGCATCTTCGATACGAAGACCTCATCCGGACGCTTTGGCTCCCCCACTGAATGGAGCGAACTCAAGTGGCTGGAAATTCGCGATCCGAGGGGAGCTCAGACATTTATTCGAAGAATGCTGTCTTTCTGCTCAGCAACGTCAAACTGCACAGGATGTCGACAGGGATGTATGGCCAACGTCCACCGTCGCCCGCGTAAATCACGCTCTCCTCTCGCTGTTTCAATTGATGCTGGCCGGATGGCATGAACATTGCCAGCTCCTCCGCATCCCAAGATCCCGAGAGACTGCAACCATATATCGCAACAAGGATCTATTCCGCTCGTCGAGGTGTGAGTCCATCCCTGTCCGCGACTACGCTCGCCATCTCCTGCCGTCCTCATGGGGAATGAATCATACTTAGATCCAGGACCAGACTGGGTGCTAAGCGATACTGGATACGCCAGCTATCCGAAGGTTCACGGCTAGCTCAAGGCACCACGCTGCACCTGTCTGACCACATCAGGCAGTTGGCTCTCCAACATGTCCTTCTCGTCTGCCCGCAGCAAGGCGAGAACTCGCGTCTGTCGTGTGCATCCCGAGCACTCTCCGATGACCATGGCGCTCAACCCCGGGGAGCGGTGCGAGCGAGCAGCTCATGCGACTCAAGTAAGCGAGTGCTTTTGCTTGCGACTCCTCATGCACCGCCATAAGCACTGACATTGGTCGAACTCTCTCTGTGTTTGACCCTGTCCGCGACTATTCTGCGTCCCGAGTCCGCCAGACCCGTCACCCTATACTGCCACACGGACCTCTTCCTCGCGTCGCGGAGGCAGACCGCGGTTCTATGGCCGCACACGTGTGGCCCGGCCAACGGGTGATTGCAAGTAGAAAGTGTAGGATGAATGACTCACCGAGGATAGATCGGCATGCTCTCAAAGATCCTCTCCCCCGTAGCGCGGACGATCACGTAGTTGCCGACATGGTACTGGGTTGCGAGGTTCTTGAGTCCTGGCAACAGCCTGTGCACGAGCGGGAGGTTGGCAAGCTGGTGCATTGGGGCGTGCATGCTGTTCTTCACGTCATCGTGCTCCTCCGACTGCTTGACGAGGGTCTCGAGGGCGATGGCGACATGGTCGGGGTCCTTCGTGGGCAAGTTGTCGGGATGGATTTGCTCGATAGGCTTGGTGTCGGCGACGTCTGCGGGGATGTGCGACATGGCGGCGAGGACGATGAGGAGGTAGACGAAGTCGGTGGGCCTGAAGCAAGTAGCGGGCAGATATATATACGTCGAGCATGGCGTTCAGGATCGCTGTTGACACCACAGGCTGCTATCTATACGCATGTGGCGGAGGTCGATGACGATGATGACGTAAGTGTTCCCACGGCCCTTTAACCCTCCGGATCCCCTCGTCGTGAGTGGCCATACTAGTTACTATGTCGCCTTAAAAAATTGGTGCCCAAGTACTGCCCGAAGGCTGGTTGGGACGAGATTCGACAACGCCGGCCGCTGAAGCTTAAGCCCTCCCCACCGCCAAAGTATTCCCCTTCCCTCAGGCGTGGGTATCCTATACGACGGAGCAGAGCTCGAGGACATCAGGATCACCTACAGATGTCTATATTCACCAGCAGGATGTATTCATGCGCATACACTTGGACCTAGTGGCGCAGCCTGGAGTACACATCGGTTCCTTGGACAACACAGTACGTACTTACTCGCAGACTTCGAGCACATGCAGGAGCCCAACGCCCTCGAGACGCTGCTCAGCCAGCGAGACGAGCGGGAACTTGGTATGTACTTCTGGAGGCGACCTGGGCGACGTTATATGGCTCTCAACAGTATATTCGCGTGCTGTTCCAACCGCTTTCCTCCTAGATCGAGTCTGTCTCGCAATATTCGGCTTTCTCGGACCCTCCCGTTCACGCATCATCCCGACTACACCCGCGCCTCGGCTCAGCGCGACGAGCCACCTGTGGCTGCACGCCGGGCTCTTGTACGACTCATGCAGTGCACAAGAGCCGCGATGTCGAGACCTCCTCGGACCGTCAATGTCGAGCGTCGGGCGGACTCCATCACGATGCAGAGGAAGGGTGACCACGGCGCATCACGGGGAGATGGGCGGGAACGGGATATGCCCGACAGGTGCTCTTGCCGCGCCCCGAAGATGGAACAAGTCTCTGCGAGTCCGGATGTGCGTCGTGCACGCAGGGTGGCCCATCGCGCGAGCGCCGTAGCTTGTGGCAAGACGTGGTTTCGGGTGACTGTGAGGGAGCGGAAGTGCAGTACGGGGAGTGCGCAAGATGCAGGAGGGGTGATTGAAGGGAAGGAGAGCTGTCGATGACAGGATTTGATGTGAGCGCACAATACATTGAGCACATACTGTACTCGTCCCTTATTTTGCCAACACTTTTGTGTAGCCTTTCCGTCCTGCAATAGTGACGCCGTCGTAAAGATTTGAAGGCGGAGAGAGTGATCAGGTGTGGAAAAGCATGCCGTGTATACCGGTCGCGATGAGGAGCGTGCAGTATGTTGGCGAGTTGTGTCCGGGGTGTATGTATGACCGATAGACGGACTGTCGTGCGAGACGCTTCTACCGAATACTTCTTCCGGATCGTGAGGGAACAGTGACCGATAGAGCGCAGATAGAGGAGAATGATCGAGCATGACTGAGATGATCCGGGGACGGTGGGACGTGTTGAATGTTTCTGGGATGGCAGGAGAGAGACCGAGCTATCACCGACGTGGTCGGACCGCCGACGATCACAGGAAGAAGTGAGGTGCAAGCTAGTTGAATATGAACAGGTGAGGGACGTGGAAACAACGGACAGACTTGTGAACGCCGGTCGGCTCTGCGAAGACGGTCGCCTGGAGAGCTGGCGCAATGCGAAAACTTGGCACAGCTGACAGCTCCCGGTCTGTAGCGAACCGCGGTCAGTCGATGTTGTGCCGTCCAAGGGACTAGAGATGATCTGTACCTAATTGCGCTTCCACTTCCACCTTCGGCGTACCAATACACCTCGCGTGGCGACAAATCTATCCATCTGCTTGAGGCGGCGGCGAGCTTCCGCAATAGCACGCATGCGGTCGGCATAATCCTGCGGAGTGCTGTCTTGATCTTGCCATCGACTTGTTGGGTCCGCTGCAGATATTGCGACCTGTCAGCGTCGTGGCTTATCGTATGACACAGATATGAGCCCAACGCACTTGCATGACTTGTATACAGGTCCACCTTGTTCCACCTTGAGAGCGTCGGAAAGCACTCTGTCATAGCGGCCCTCCACCAGTCCTCCCACTCCAGTTTGTCTCCGAGATCCAACACAACAAGCTCTGCCTTGCAGGGATCAGTCTCAGTGTGTGCGTCAGTGTCTCCGCCAGTCGGATTCCCGAGGCCTCCCTCGGGGGTTCCCGCGTGCATAGCGCTGCTTCTACGACGGGGCCGATGGCACGCAGGAGCGCAACGTATTCTTCCCGTTTGAAGAGATCTCTTCCCCATGGTCGAAGATAGAGGAGTCGTTCGATTGGCGGTCCACCGCCTAGTTTCTTGCCACCCTCGGGCACCCACGAGAGTAGCGTGTCCTGTACAGCCTGGAGCGTTCGATCAAGCGGCTGCGGAAATGGCGCGAGGAGGCAAAAGACACGATCCATGCAGGGGAACGAGCGTAGATCCAGTGCAAGTGACGGGGCTTTCTGCTCGAGGTCTGGCCACGGTAACGAAGGATAAGCCGAGCTTGCTTCTCGAGTAAGCACCGATGACTCACCAGATTTCTCCACTTGCACCTGAGCGGGGGGCACACTAGGGAACGTGATGTGCACCTCGAGGAGCGAGGGGCTCAGCGCGGACAGCAGTCTCTGCCTGCCCTCCCCATCCATGGCATAGTACTTCATCGCTACATAGTCAGTGCCAGGCTGTACCGAGATAGACCGGGAGACATACCGCGAGCTTCTTGAGATTCGGCAGGAACGTCTTGCGAGAGTCGCGGGGGTTACGCTTCGCCATACATGCTGGCTCCTGTCCAAGGACGGCCCAGGAAACCCGCAGACAGAACAGATCTGTGAGGTTGGGAAGCGCAGCAAGGAAACGAGCAAAGTCTCCGAACGACGGGAACTTCACCGCCACGAGGCTGAGGCTGTGGATATGCGAGATGGATTTCACCAGAGACGGGAAGTATCGATGGATGGGCAGGGTCGGGAGCTCCTTCTGGGCCTCCGGTAGTGGGTTCGCAGCCCTCTCTTCATCGTCAAAGCCTTGGATGTTTAGCACAGACAGGTTGGGGAGCTTTCCGCGCAGAGCCGTGAGGAATAATACGACAAGACTGTACGGCACATGCAGGTATCCTCGCAATGCGAGCTTGCGCACGTAAGTTCCGAGCTCCGGGGATGCGTTGATAAGCTCCGCAAGGCGGAAGAGGGCGTCTTTGTCTCGAAGGAGGACGTACTCGAAGAGGATCCTTTGTGCGCGTGGACGCCATGCGCGACAGACGAGTGCGCAGCTGGAGAGCATAGCCAAAGCATCCAGCACGAGGCTATAACGGTCGTCGAATATCGCGTCGATGACGCGCTCGTGGACCTCGATTGGGAGCCGTAGGTCGGCTTGGGACTGCGATGGAAGGGCTTCGGCCATGTCGCGAAGTGGGAGGCGTGGACTTGAGGAATGGATGGCGCTGAGCAGAAGCGTGCAGGGGAAGAAGGGAACCGAGCACCTCGGAGGACCTGCGCGAGTCAATGTATGTATGGCGGCAAGAAGCGCACACGTCCTAGGATGCCGTACGTACCCGTGTGCGACAAAAGTCCCGAAGACCACATTTAATGCGGTGCGTGACCATGACCTTCACTTGACATGCTGCGCATTCGTCGGGCCAGGATTGTGTCCGCTTTCCACATTCGGACCCGGCGTTCTTGTCGAGCAAAACGGTCTCGAGGAAGTCCGAAGTGGATGCTGCCTCATGGACTCCATATCATGATCAGGACCCATATCACACTATGCTGGGAGGGAGACGGTTGACTGCGATGCAATTGTGCGAGACAGCGGGGATACATCAGATGACGCAGACAGCGTGACGGGATAGGGCGAAGACCCATGATACATATACACTTGGGAGCGCCTAGGGACCGTAACGGAGTATGAGCTGGAGTCGGGAGGTGACAGTAGAGACATCGCGAATTGGACCTGGCCCAGTCCGAAGATAAAGGCAATGAACACACCTAAGTGCCCTTACAAGACTAGCCGAAGACGACCGCGGAGTATACAGAAGAGGAGAGTTACTGAGGCCCGCCGAAGTATTCGTTTGAGGCAGCGGATATGCAGCGACGGTGTCGGCGAGACCAACTGTGCAAGAGTCCGACATCACGTCCCGTACGAGCAAGCTTTTGTCCCTCGTGAGTTACTGAGTAGAACCTGACTGAGGATGGCAGTCAGCCTCCCGGACTGATATCCGCCGCGACGTTGTATGACCCCCAGCGAGCGTTGCATAGGCGGAGATCATGAATCCGCTCCTGAGCAACTGCACGAGCAACATGCAGAATGCGGCTGGGAAGCTCGCGCTGGACCGCGAATGGTCGCACATACACCTCATCCGTCGCCCGGACGTGCGAGTTCCGCCGACATCCTGGTGCCGCACGGTCTCCCGCAGCACAACGTCGCGGCTTCCTCGCCAGCCAGATGATGGGTGACGGGGACATCTCGCGCAGGGGTTTGTCGGGCTGGACAAGCTTTGCAGCTGCTTCTGCCGCGCTGCGAAGGTGGAGGAAGGATTTACGAGATTCGAGGGTGGCTGATGGAGAGGGTGTGTAGTACGGGGAGCACGCAAGAGGTCGGAGCGGCATCAGGGACGGAGTAATGTCGATGAAATAATATGACATGAGTGTACGGTATACCGAGGACGTACAGTCATGCTATACTGGTCCTTTGTTCTGCCTGGCGGTGCAGACTGGTCTTTCGACACTGAGAAGGGCGCATTTTGGGTGAGTGAGGAGACTCGGTCCATGTGGTAACCGATGGGAATCTACCGAGCGTATCTAGTGTCGGAGGATACGAGATGGGAGTCAAAGCCCATCATGGCGCCCGTCCTGGGGTCGTCCTTGCTCAGGTATGGCCCGATGACGAGTAGCAGGGATGTGCAGTGTACGGAGAGATCGGCTGAGGAGTACCGCTGCAGGCATGCGTAGTACTGCGCCGATACTTGGACTGGATCAGCGCGATGCGCTGGAGATACACATTGACCCAATGCGATGGTCGGCCAGCAGGTTGAAGGCGACGGCGGGAGCACCCACAGGAGGAGAGCGACCGGAGACAGCGTAGATGCTGGATTGAGGACGTGGACGCAGCGCGCAGCGCGCATCCCGCGGAAGCTCATCGAAGGTCGTGGCGGGCCTAGCGGTTCAGATAAATCCGACGTCCATCTCCCTCTATCCCTTCATCCCCCTTCTCCCTCATGCCTTACTTCGTTGAACATGACTGACGACGACGAGGAACACCCGGTCTGCACCTCGGACTCCGATTGAGGGAAGTATGTCGCAAGATGCGATGCCGACCGACGAGGATCGTACGCGCAAGCTCTTATCGGTCTCCCCGCAGCGCCTCTCCAGCTATGTGCTCGACGCCAGTCGGAGCAAACACGGCACGATGGCGTCCTGAATTTGGATCGCCGAGCGTGACGGCGGCTGCGCTGATGACTACAGATGCCTGCAGCGATCGGGATGGCAGCAACGTAGTCTTCCACGCCGCGCGGAGTGGAGTCCGTGTGTGCCGCCCTTCCCGGTGTTCTCCTATGCCTCGGGCGTGCGGTCGCTCAGGTGCGGGCCACGCCCTGTATGCCGACTGCCCTCCCCCCGGAGCGCCGTGATGTCGAGCAGGTCGTTAGGATGTAGTGGACGGGCGAGCGACGCTGAGCGGGGAAGTTGCAGTTGACGCATGAGTTGGAGTCCCAGGTGCGATTGGCGGTAGGGACGTGTACGAGAGGGCGCAGGGAGCGTGATATGATGGAGTGCCGCACGGGGGTAGGAGAACAGAGACACGTACAACTTGAGTGCCGTCCCGATGCAGCGGGCGTGTGTGGGCATGGCCGAAAGACTGCACGCTGCGAACGCTTCGCCAACCTCGTCCCGAGTCAGCGCCATCTTGAGTCCATGCAACGCCAGAGTTCGCGCACAGACTACGGTTGGGGACAGCTCCACGAAAACGGACCCCATGCGAGATTGTCGAATCGGCCTATCAGGGAGAACAAAGCAGCAGATGCAGAGAGGGCAGGGTCGGGGCTGGATTGAGTATGCCTGACGATCAGCAATACAGGGATACGGACATACCTATGATTGATTCCCCGGGGCCGTCACCCTCTACTCTTTACCAGCGGCAGTCGGCCTCCTAGCAGGCAAGCTTGTAAGTGTTCTTCAGCAGCTCACGCGCTCCGTTGCGGGAGACTGGAGTGCAAATTACTGAGCCAGACGGGGAGCAGATGTGAGGGTTCCGAGTTCCAAGGAGCGAGTGGAGAGCACAGGGCGAAGAGTACGCCCGACCTGGGCCTGCCGGAGAACTCGTTGTCGCGTGCAGAGACTTGTAGGAAGGCAGTCCATAGCAGACGCAGCGCAGTCGGGCAAGCTCGGTCTCAAAGACAGTCGGAGGTATACTACGGGAGCAGGACATCGCAAGCAGAACGAGAGAACTTCAGGACGTGGACGACGTCAGAAGGCGCGCAGAGATAAGATAAGATAACAGCTTCCGTGCTCTTGTCCTCGACCCGGCGCTGCAGTCGTTACCACACTTGCTACTCCTGTAATGACCCTCCCATTGCTCGCGTATCGGTCTCTCCGCGACGACCTACCAGGCTGCGTCAACAACTGCGGAGTCTTGGCAACGTCCGGCCGCTCTGACACACCTATCCTCACCGCTGCTCTGCTAACATGCTCGCAACCCTCAACGCCTCATCAGAACCGGGCACGCTCTCGTTAGTGGTCGACTATCTCGTCGTTGCGAATGAAACACGGACGTGGCCTTGACGGGGGGCTAGGACTGCGGGTCAGTGTAGTCGCAAGATGGCGACGGGTCTAATCTCAGGAATCAGGTTCGTCTCTTCCACTCCCTCTTCGATCGTTACCTCTGCTGTATATCTCCTTTAAGCACTTGTGGCTCGTACGGCGCGTTGATATTCTCTTTTTTGCTTGAAGTTTTAACACGCAGCTATCTCGGAGTCGGTCAATTCTTCAGTTCGAGTCACGAACAGACCCGTTCATCGCAGTGGATCATGAAGTAAGTTATTATCCTTTGCTGTGACTATTGACTTCGATTGCGCATATGTTCCCAGCACAAGCGCAGGCTGGTCTACCCACCCGCCCGTCTCCCTTCCTGCCATGCCAATCTCTGTCGACGCAACGCAACCCGTCGCTACTCGTACGCGTCCCATGGTCATGTCTCTCCGGTGGGGCTAGTCCACACAGCGCGATTCAGATACACATAGACTTTTCGATCCGCTCCACGCGGCTCGTGTCTCCTCGAACTCCACGCTCGCTGCCCACCGCAAGTCTGAACCCGGACGGGTGCCGCCGATGTCCTCGCACGAGCCTCCGACATATTTCTCCGTGAGGCGTCCTTCGCGGGCCGGACACTCGAGCCGGCGCACGGTCACCCTCAAACCTCTCTTCAGCGGGACTCGCGTGACCGCTGCCGGGCGCGAGCGCCAGCGAGCCACGGGTATTCATCCTGAGAGGACGAATGAACGTGGTGCTGGTGGTCGCAGCCTCCGCTCTTCAGTGTAGGTACGCCGTTGGCCACAGCTGGGACCCTCCGCGGGACGCTGAACTTTCAGGGGCTCACCGACCGAGTCCCAGGTTATCCAGGAGCTACAGACGGCCTGGATGCGTGACTGCTAGTTGTGCCCACGCGAACAGTCCTGCGCCATGGCATCGTCAGCTCAGAAAGTAGCAGGAGAAGCACCTCGACGTACCGTCCGATGTCTACGATGGTGATGTAGTACGTTGACGACACCGCTAGCTTGGGCAACCGCTCCGGATGTTCTCCGCGGAGGAAAACATGGAACTCGCACTGATCCACGACTCGGACGTCGCACTGAGCATCCGCCCGGGGCAGGCGTGTTCGCATGTTCCATCGTGGAGAACAGGGTGGGCGATGCGCGGATAGGGAGAAGGCGAGCAGCCGCGGCGCGTCGCAGGCCCACTGCGAGACTTGCAGTCGCGCTGATAGCTGTTCACAGGTTGATCTCCACGCCTTCTCTCCCAGACCCACCCCGCCGGCCCGCTGTCTTCGTACGGTCGCAGCGGCTCTGAACGCAGCACGGCACGGGCAGCCTCGCGTCCGGTGCCCGGTGCATGGTCGGGTGTCGAGCCCTCCATACGGTCGTGTCCACTCCACCGTGATCGCACCGACCACAAGTCTCGCTGAAACAAGTCCATCCCAGCGACGCGGCGTGCCTGAAGTGTCGAGTCCTCCAAGCTGTGGTGGAGTCCGGGTCGCGAGGCTAGCGGGGAGGGACTCGGGAGTCGAACATACTAGCGGCGGGTACCTGGTGCCGGGCGGGCGGAGGGTGCATAGGTACAGGTAATGTTGTTCTACCGGGACGACAGTCCAGGCGGCGGGCTTCGATGTAGTTTAGCGTGTAGCTCGACGCCGAGTACGGCGTAATACATGGAGTATATATCGTTCTTCGCGGTGCAGGGATGTCTCGGGGTCGGACATTTTCAGTGTCCAGCAGCCACGCGGCATGGATGTCTGTGGGAAGGGAGCGCGAGATGTAGGAATTGTGAAGAGGCCGAATGTCTGTCATTGGCGGGCGGCGGATATCGAGGAATGTTGCAAAAGCTGGGCAAGTCGTGACTTATAAATTTGTGACGTGCGATGTGGTTACTGATGAGCAACGTGAATTTGCTGCGGGGCGAGCAAGGGGTTTGGGAGAGATAGACGGGTTCGCGGCAATGCACCGGTCTATTGGAGCCATCTGGAGACTTCAGAAGGTTCGCGGGTCGGTCGGAGACTCGGGATATTTTTGTACGGGTACATGTGAGGGAGACGGTCGGCATCTGAGGAATGAAGATAGTACTGCCTCTCGTTGGAGCCGGGAATTGATAGCTGACATATGTGGGTTTTCAACGGGTGACCATGTGGCAAGAAACAAGCAGACGATGTTGCGAATAACCTCGGGACGAGGAGACGAGAGGAGAGGAGACAATGCAAGAAATGGGGACGGTAGGAGCACAGTCAGCGGAACATGACCAGAGGAGATACATAGTTAGAGGATATTGAATGTCGAGACGGAGTAGATGCGGGTCTTGCACACGTTCTGCCTGCGTCCCCGGAGAGATGAAGAGCTCCTGCTTCCTGTACGCCTGAGGCAAGTCGGCTACGCAAGCTGATCAGTCGATGTCGCTTGTCACAAGCTATGATCCCAACCTGATAGTAACGCTTGCGCTTCTGTCTTACGCGTAGCAGTGCCCTGCGAGAGGCGAGAAATTTCTTCACAGCGTCTTGCGTTGAGTGGCGGCGGCGGTGGCGTGCTTCCGCCATGGCTTGCAAGCGGTCGGCGTAGTCCTGCGGAGTTAGGTCGTGATCTTGCCATTGATATTCTGGGTACTCTGCGGATATCACAAATAGTCAGCTTTGTGGCATTGTTCAACAGAGACCTCTCACAAACAACAGCCACACTCACCGATATGAGTTGGATACACGTAGAGACTGTCCCACCTCGTGAGCGTCGGAAAGCATTCAGCGACAGCAGTCCACCACCAATTCTTCCACTCGAGCCTGTCCCCCAGATCCTGCACAAAAAGGCCTGCCCTGCAAGGATCGGTTTCAGGGCGGTCGTCAGTGTCCCCACTGGTGTGGACCTGAGGGTCTCCCTTGGCAGTATCCTTCCTGCATAGCGCTGCCTCTACAACGGGGCCGATGGTACGGAGGAGCTCAACAAATTCCTCCCGTTTGCATACACTTCTCCACACCGGTGCAAGGTAAAGGCATCGTTGGGTAGGCGATAGGTCGCCAGCTGCATCGTCGCTTGAGGCCATCCATGAGACGAGCGTGTCCCGGAGAGACTCGAGTGTTTGATCTGGATGCGGAAACGGTGCGATGCGACAACCGAGACGATCCAAGCAGGGAAACGAGTGAAGATTCAGAGCAACGGAGCCGGCTTCCTGTTCGACATCTGATCACGAGAATGAATAGTGAGATGTATGTCTGGTTGGACAACCTAAAATGACTCACGAGCATGTTCTATTCGCACCGCAGGGGGATTGTTAGGGACCTTGATTCTCAGCGTGCGGAGCGAGGGGCCAAGCGCGGACAGCAATCTCTGCCTGCCCTGCTCGTCCATGTCATAGCACTTCGATGCGAGTCAATACCAGCCTGTGCCGTGTCTGTTCTAGAGACATACCGCGAGCATCTCGAGGTTCGGCAGGAACATCTTCCGAGAGTCGTGGGAGCTGCGCTTCGCCATACAGACTGGCTCCAGGCCGAGGACAGCCCAGGAAATACGGGAACAGCCCAGTTCTTCCAAGTTGGGAAGCATACTGAGAAAGCGGGCGAAGTCCCCGAACGACGGGAACCTCACGTCTGCAAATTTTAGTCTGCGGATTTGCGAGAAGGACATCAACAGAGACGGGAAGTATCGATAGATGGGTAGGAACGGGAGCTCCTTCTCGCCCTCAGGGAGTGGGTTTGCAGCCTTCTCGTCATCGTCAAATCCCTGGATGTACAGATTCGCCAGGTTGGCGAGCTTCCCTCGCAGAGCCGCGAGGAACAATACAGCTGGGCTGTATGGCACATGGAGGTATCCTCGAAATGCGAGTGTGCGCACGTAAGTTCCGAGCTCGGGCGATGCGTCGAGGAGCTGTGCGAAGCGATAGAGCGTGTCCTTGTCTCGAAGGAGGACGAACTCGAAGAGAACCCTCTGGGCGCGTGGACGCCATGCGCGGCAGACGAGTGCGCAGCTGGAGAGTGTGGTCAAAGACGTTGAGACGAAGCCGTACCAGTCGTCGTACACAGCTTCGATGACGCGCTCGCAGACCTCGATTGGGAGTCGTGGCTCGGCTTTGCCCGGAGACTGAAGGGCGTCAGTCATGTCGTGAGCCGTGGACCTGAGCAGAGGTCGGAGGGGAGCGGAAACGTGCAGGAGGGGAAGGGGATCGAGGACTCAGAGGACGTATGGCAGTGAGAAGCGCACGCGTCCTAGGATGGCGGTCCATACCCGTGTATGACACGAGGTCAGTGAACCTTACTGACATGTTGCGCATTTGCGCATATGCTGTCGCAGGCCGAAGCTCATACCCATTGCTCCATGCCTCCAGTGCTCGGGCTTGCACTAGTGTGATCGTCTTCATAAGGGAGCGCAGTTGGAGTGGCTGCACGCCAGCGTTCACACGGCACACGGTTTATGGGATTCTATGATAAACTCAGGCTGTACGCGGACAGCCTTGGCTGTCTGCTATCAAAGTGCACAGAACAGTGTTGGTGCATATGGTCGAATAGACAGCGAGAGTCGCAGAAGCGGTCTGTCATTGTGCGTGAAGAATAGCGGACTCGGAGACTTCAAAGCAACGGTAGCATGTATTGAGCACGAGAAGACGGCGGTTGTCTCGCTGATTTTGAAGCGTCCACGGGGTCTACGCTGTCATAGTCGAACAGATCTCAACCCAAGGCTACTGTCCTGCAGTGACGGTCAGAGTGCGATTGTACGAGCAAGTCGGAGCAACCGAACGCACGTACCGGTGCAAGACGGCTGTGGATCGCTGAGCGGCAGGGCGAGAGTTGACACCCTTTGGGTGGCACGGACCTCACAGATATTGCCTTGAAACCTTCAGCGAGGGCATCCTTGCCCAGCTCGTTCAAGATGACTTGACAGAGAGATAAGCGATGGCCGTGCCGGTTGTCTACTATCGAAGTCGATTGGAGTCGACGGGGTGATCGCTGGAAGGGCTGTGGATGGACGGAGTGTTCCAGACATGTGATTGGACCGCCGACGTATCCTCTCGTCCTGGGGCGGAATGGTTTGTTGGGTGACGCGATATGATACACATGGCTGCTGTGTGGATCTATGCAGGGTGTTCCTCGATCTCGGGGTTCTCGCGGCAGCGCGTCTCCAGCTCCTGAGTGAGAGTCGCCGCGACTTCGAGGCCACAGTCCCACCCAAGACTTGAGCGATCGACGGTGTTGGTCAATTTGCGACTATTGTGGTTCACGCGTCGTGATCTTCGACATCAGCGCGGGCCCCTCCGCCGCACCTTTTCCTGAACCTCCGTCTGCCTTGACCTTCCCTGCCGTCTCCGGCATCTTGGCCGCGCGACCGTTCCCATGCCTAGTATGCGGACGTCTACCGGGCGGTCTGAACTCCATCGCGTGCGAACGAGGATCAGAGGGGGAGATGACGCAGGAGTTCGCGTTCTGATGTAGGAGTACGAATCCCAGAGGCGGAGGCACGTACGTGAGGAGGACATCGGGATATGACACGCTCGAGTGCACGGTCGGGATGTGACACGTACACGTCGCTGTGGTCCGCCGAAGGCGGGGCTTGCCAACGTCGGGAACAGACAGTTCAAACCGACCGCTGGGTCGGTCTCGCGAATGCGGCGGAACAGTTTCCGCGCCAGCAAGTGGCGTGCGGTCGTGCTGTTCAACCAGTAATTGCCGCGCCTCGAGCACGCCTCGTACCGGGTCAAGTCGAAGCTATCGCAATTGAATAGTGAACTGGGTTTACGAAAGCAGCTCAGTGATTTACGTCGTCTTAGGTAGTCAATGAAGAAGACGTACCTCCGATGCAGCACTACTGTACTCCATGTCCGTCCTCCTCCTCGGCGCCGCCTATCGTCCACGGATCGAACATTGCCTGCAAATAGATAAGAGGGTCTTGCAGCTCCCCATATATTAGATCCACATGACAGGCTCCTCGAACCTTGAGACGAGAGGACAGCGGGACAACGAAATGGTCGCGGAGAGGGGATTAGCATGAGTGACGAACCAGTGATACAGGCATCCTGGCATACCTATGAGCCCTCAGTGGCTGTCTTCCTCCATGGCTAGTACGAGTCGCGGGCGCGGCCTACACAAGGCACATAGAGAGGGCGCAGCGGAGTGAGGGAAAACTAGGAGTTTAATGAAGTTCGTGGCAGAGCAAGATGGTGGAATTGAGACGTTGCTTACCGTACTCAAGCAAGCGGGGAAAGTCCGCACTGCAGCACGCCTGACCTTGAGGGTAACCCGGCCCATTTTTGTTACTTGCAGAGCTGGATACTCGTCTCTCCACTACCCTGTTAGAGACGCGAGGACCCTGGGTTTGAGGAGCGGCAGAAGGTGCGCCGCAATCGGACCAAAGGGTAGAGAAGCAGCCTGAGGAGACCTCAAAAGCACAAGACATTCAAGCGCAGCATCGAGAAGACGAGGACCGTAGACACAAGACAGGGTGTTGAGGACGAGGACGTCGAGGTTGATGGTGAGCCGCCCAGGACGACAGCAGGTCCAGAGAGTTCACTCGGTGATCTCGGCCATCCGGGCTCCCTGCGCGGACGACGACCACGACTCTTGACGCATCCTCCAGTGCCTTTATTCTCATTCCCGAGCCCTGTCTCGACGTCTAAAAGTATACTCAAAGCAGCTAATGCTCTCATTAATGAAAACTTGCATCCATGATCTCGCCTACACCGCGTCGGCTGTCACTCTTCCACCGCTGGATCCCGGGCTCGAGCAAACCTGCAAACCGCTCCTACGTTAGTACTCAATGAAGCGCTGTGTGTGCTGAGGACTTTGTATCATGGAGAAGACGCAGTAAGTAAGTCCTACACGCATGCCACGTTACCTCTGTGTCCCTGCTCGTCTTTGCAGTCGTCTGCGATTCAACCATTACAGCAAGCTCGGACCATACTCAGTATTTCCATGCTTGTCGGGCTTGAAGCTTCTCCTCCCAACGCAGCAACTCAGGCAGTACGTAACTCATCACACGCGATACCGTGGCTCCGGTGTCGTTATGTTCTAGGTGAAGCGGGCAGCAACTACAATAGAGGATGTCTGCACCGACTCCTACCTTCGAACCAGCCAGCTGGGGCACTCCCCGCAGACATGAGCTACCGCCTCGGAAGGCCGGCTGCACGTCAAATTCTCGAAACGGCTAGGACACGAGCTCCCGAGTCGCCACTCACCGCGCCAGCCCCGGTAGACCGTGACGGACTTGTGCTGAGGGCTGCTTGAGTCGAGATCGGCCGGTAGACCCTCATCATCCAAGATCACGCCGTCGCCGTCCGACGTCCTCCCGTCCCTCGCACGTTGCTGTGTTATACACGTCGGATTGGGCGACCGCAGGCCAACATCGGGATGCCAACCTAACGAGCAGGACGCCGTCGTACGCATTCTCGCGCACCCCAGATTGGTGCAGCACGGAGGCCACACTGGTTCCTTCGACTTCGCGGTGCTGGTGCAGGAGATGAACGCACTACACAGCCGGCGAGACGATCCTGTCGAAGGTATATATCTTTGGTGACGACCTGGACACCGTTACATGAGTCCGGGATGGGACAATACCACATGTACTGATCAAGCGTTCTCCGCCTCCTAGTCTCTGCAATTTGCGGCCACCAATGCCATCCTAGACCTCGCGTCGACGCATCGCTTCCACCAAATCTGTACACTCTCTCGCAGACTCTGCCCGACGATGACACCGATGATGGTGCGCCTCATGGGATCGTTCTCAGATACCTCGCTCGCCCTTATCGCGCCCTTGCTTTCCTGTACCGTCGCTCAGCTCCTACTCCACCCGCAGCAGCAGTACCGCGTAGAACTCCGTCGACAGGACAGAACAGCCTCGGATTTCAGGCTATCATCCGAGCGTCGACCAATGCTCGACGAGCAGACCCCGTTCGCCCTGCTCGGCATCCGAGGCCACCGCGCTCGACCGCGGATGAATGCACCATACACCTCATCCGTCGCCCGGACGTGCGAGTTCCGCCGACATCTTGGTGCCGTACGGTCGCCTGCAGCACAACGTCGCGACTTCTTGCCACGCAGATGACGGGTGATGGTGACATCTCGCGCAGAGGACTGGACACGCTTGGCGGCTGCTGCTGCTGCCGCGCCGCGAAGATGGAGGTTACGAGATTCGAGGGTGTGGGGTGGAGGCACGAGGTCGGAGCGGCGATCACAGAGACAGAGTACTGTCGATGATACGATATGACATGAGTGTACAGCGTACCGAGGACGTACAGTCATGCTATACTTGTCTTTTGCTCTACCTGACGGTGCGGACTGGAGGTTCGACGCTGAGCGGGGCGCGTCTTGGTGCGAGTGAGTAGATCGCGGTACATGTGGTATTCGATGAACTCTACCGAGTATATGTTGTGTCGGAGGGTACGAGATGAGCGTCAGGCCCCATCGTGATGCCCATCCGGGAGTCATCCTCGCTCAGGTATGGCCCAATGATGAGTAACGGGGTGGGTGTGCTGTGTATGGAGAGATTGGGTGAGCACTATCCCTGCGGGCGTGCGTAGTATGCGCCGGTACATCGGAGGAGTAATGACTCGAATGGGCCGTCTTGGACTGGCTCAGCGCGATGTGCTGGCGATGCACGTTAAGACAATGCGGTCGTTTGCCAGCTTGTTGAGAGTGACGGCGTCATGACCCACAGGAGGAGTGCGACCATATTCAGAGAACATGTAGGATTCGAACCTGAAGCAGCGCGCAGCGCGCATCCCGCGGATTTTCATCGAAGCTCGTGGCGGGCCCAGCGGTGCAGATGACTCCGACGTCCGTCTCGCTCTGTCCCTCTTCTCCCTCGTGCCTTACTCCGTTGTACATGACTGGCAACGACGAAGAGCTTCCGGTCTGCGCCTTGTAGTGATGTCGAGGGATGTATGTCGCGAGGTGTGATACAGACCGAACGCTCCCTGTCAGTCTCGCCGCAACGCCTCTCCAGTTATGTACTCGGCGCCCGTCGGAGCAAACACGGGGCGACGGCGTGCTGAATCTGGATCATCTCCGACGAGAGTTGCAGCAGCTCCGTTGATGGCTACAGATTCCTGCAACGATCGGGATGGCAGCGTAGTCGTCCGCGCCGCACGCAGTCAAGGTCTGTACCGCCCCTTTAGGTCTTCTCCTACGCCTCGGGCGTGCGGTCGCTCATGCGCTCTGGAGGGTCCACGCCCTATATGCCGACTTCTAGAGTGTAGTCGACAGGCGGGAGACGTTGATGGGGGGAGTTGGAGTCGACACAGGAGTTGGAGTCCCGGGCGTGAGCGGCCGTAGAGATGCTCACAAGAGAGGGAACGAGAGTGTGTGCGACGGAGTGCGGCACAGCGATGGGAGAGCAGAGACTCGCACGTAGAACGTGTGTGTCGTCCCAATGCAGCGGGTGTGTGCGGGGGCATGGACTTTGAGCACAGCGTGAGCCCGCTCGGGTTGAGTCGCGGAGGTGCAGTCGAGGATGCATCCAAGCATAGTGATGACAGTGGTAGGCAGAAGGGGGATGAGGGCTGTTCGGCGAACGATGCACGCGCTTCGAGGACGTTGCGCACTCCGCATGTTCGCGTAGAACTTGCGACCAAAGCCAGTCAGCCACTGCGCTGCAACCGGTCGACCAACTGGACATACCTGCATGTTGAGATGGCTTCGCCAACCTCGTCCTGACTCAGCGTCATCTTGAGTCCATGCTGTGTCAGAGTTTCGCGCGCAGTTGCGATAGCTCCTCAAGAAGGGGCCCCATATGAGGATGTGGAATTGGCTGGACGGCGAGGACAAAGCGGCAGGTACAAAAGAGGAAGGTCAGGGCTGAATTCAGTATGACCGACGAATTAACAAGACAGGGATACGGACATACCTATGCTCCCCGAGGCCGTCACCCTCTACTCATGGTCAGCGGCAGTCGGCCTGCTAGCAAGCAGACGTATGGCGTACACCCAGTACGTCTCTTGAGACCAGTGTTCTTCAGCAGCTCGCGTGCTCCGTTGCGGAAGACTGAAGGGTGAAGACGGAGCCAGACGGGGTGCAGATGTGAGTGTCCAAAGTTCCATAGAGCGAGTGGAGAGCACAGAGTGAGTCGCGGGAGAAGGCTGAGAGACATAATCATTCCGCAAAAGACAGAGGTGGTCCGAGTGGTTCAACTTACCGTGCTCTAGCGCAGTAAGTACGCCCGACCCTGGGCCTGAGGAGCAAGCGGAAGAAGACGTTGTCGCGTGCAGAGACTTGTGAGTACTGGCAGTTGATGGCAGACGCGGCACAGAAGGGCAAGCTAGATCTGAAAGGCGGTCGAGGACGGGAAGTGCAGAGGACATCGCAAGCAGAACGAGAGGAGGACGAGGAGGGGGTCCGAGGGCGACATCAGAAGACGCGCAGAGATAAGATAAGATAACTATGGTGGCTTATCTGGCTAAAAATTATATTCGCACACCTTACACTCAAACACTGCCACACTTACTCGTTTCTTACCCTCCTACTTACCTGTCCACCCCACGCACCTCTCCGCGCGCGCGCCCTCCCGTCTGCACACCCCCTCCCATACCACTTAACAATTCGTTCGAGCTCGATCCCATTCTTCTGTAGGCATGGTGTATAATGCAAAGTGTGTTGCGCATCATTCCGATGATGCGGAGTACTTAAACTTAAGTAAGTACTTACGCTGCGTTCCGACTCGGAAGAGGAGTGGCCGATCGACCGAAACAATTTCTGGGCGCCGATAGCTCTCAGACAGCACGCACGATACTACAAGCGACTTGCTGGATCAATTCTCTACTAATTCTCTACTACAGAAGGTCATAGTAACTTCCTATAGTACATGCAAGATATCATGTTCTTAGTACTCGTCCGTGCGCTGATCTTTCAGCCACTCTACGTAAAGTAAACCCAACGCCTCTGCCATTTCCTTTGCATGAAAACGCTGCTCAAGCTTCTTGTTCCATGTCTGACTGTTCCATGTACCTTGCTGCCCGTCCTGTATCTTCCGCATATGGGTGCTGAACCAGATCTCATTCCACGGTGTCCAGAAGCCTGTGAACATCCCGGACCGAACCCAGTAGGAATGCTTTGGCCACCAGGAAGCATCTTCTGTCTGTGCCCCTTGACCTGAAGATACAGAGTGAGTTCGACAGCTGAAGGTCTTATGAGCGTACAATACCTGTGTAGACTTTATACACGCCACTGATAAGATCGAGCTCTTCGGTGAGTAGCTCGTCATCAACTTCAACATAACCGTCCTCTGAGGGAGTTGTCACCATATCATGATAGGTTGGGTCTGAAGAGGGGCCTGAGGTGATCAGTTCCACAAAGACATCCCAGAGGCGGCGGTGGGTGGTCATGATCTCCATAACGAGTCTCCATATGATACCGCCCCTCATCAATGCGGCCCGAGCATGCGGCTGGTGGAGGAGGTCTAGGACACGGGAGATGTAGTCGTTGTAGTCCTGTGTAGTGGGCCGATATGTCAACGGGCGGCATGGGATTGGGGCTGGGCGACGTTGAGCACGGGACTGCTGGAAGGAGGCCAAAGAGATGGTGCGAACGGTACGGAACGCCACGCCGGCACCTAGCAGACTATAGATGGCACTTTGGCTGTCCTGCACATCGCCCTGCCGCCACAAGAACAGAAGGGCAATGGGATCAACCATCAGGCTCCAGGACTGCGAGGAGGCATCAGGGTCATGATGGTATCGTATGACGAATGCAGGATGGCTCCGGTTATTGGGATTGATGGTCGTACGCTGGTATACAGAAGAGAATGGGCAGGGACGCTTCCAGGGGAGAAAGGAGGGGCTCTTTGGATTCAAGTCCCAGTACCAGAGATCTGTGCGTGCGATCCTCGATTTCGCATCCTCTTGTCTGTCTAAGACTGCAGACACATATGCAGCGAGACCCATTTGTTGTAACGGGTCATGAGGCATCTTCTCTGATTGCTGCCCAAAGTACACCGGGAGGTTGGAGTTGTTGTACTTTCCATGGTCGACCTGAGCAGAGAACACCATCATGTCACCCAAGCCTATACCATACCAGTCCTTCCAGTAGCTCTCGGTGAAAACGGGACCCTCCTCCACATCTTGAGAGATCGGCGGGGCCGCACGGTGAGCAGTGCGTGCTCGTAGGTCCTCCTCCATTGCTTGGCAGGCCTCCCGTGCCTTGCGAGCGTGAGTATCCGTCGATGAATCGAATGCAGTGGTATGGGGTGGATGTGATGGTTCATCATGAGTATGCAGGGATGGAGCCTCTGACGCCAACGAGGCACATAGGCCTTCTTCATCCGTCAGCTGCTCGGGGCTCTCCCAGATGTCCCACTCGTCGAGGAATTCATTGTACCGTCTGTACGCAGTTGGATGACTCAGCCAGACTCCCAGAAGCGCATCCGAGGGCACAACTGTACGGTAGTCTAACTCCGCCCACTCCTCCCGCACATCAGGACGAACCTGCGCCGCCTTGAGCCACATGTAGACACGACTTCCCTCCAGAGGGAATTGTCGGGCCTCCACAGCCTTGATACGAGCTTTCCGTTCCTCGATGCTTTCCGGCGTATCGACTTGCATCAAAGCAGCAGCTTTGCGGTCCATGCGGTCCAGGAACTGCTCTCGAGACTCCCCTGGAAACTGGAAGGGCCCAAAGGGCATTCTCTCCTGGTTGCTGGGAGGAGCGGGATGGAGTCGCTCCTTACCGTCCTTCCACAGCCGATAAGAGTAGCGGGGAGTCAGCTCGGATGCGTGATTGTTGTCTCCATGCGCAGGAGGGTGAGGGATATGGAGTTTCATGGGTCTTGCCTGCGCAGCTTGCCACGCATCACTGGAGGCGGGACGGAAGGCCTTGAGTAACGGATATTGCTGACATTGCACATGAACACCCTCCGGCCCTGAGAGCCAACGAAAGAAAAGCGGGATGTTTGCGCGTCGCATGGTCATAATGAGTTCTGGCCAAGCGCAATACATAGGATCGATGATGGTACCGACACGAACGCCGGGAGAGAAGTCCGCAATGATCGACTGTTGCAGCGAGTCAATCCAGCATTGCGGTACTCGGTTTTTCTGGAGGCACTGTATCCATGCTGGCACAGCGTCGCAAGGCGCGGTCTGTGGATCGGGCAGATAGAGAGAGATGGCAAGCGAGCAGCGAGCAGCAAGCAGCATGAACGCATCACGCGCTCGGAGAACCCTTCCATAAGCCTTCTCGGCAATCGGGCAACCAGAACGGTAAGCGAAGTCGTTCGGCTCACTCCAGTTGGGAAACGGTGATATGGCCATCCGTGCAGGATTATTGGCTTCGAACATGAGCGTATCGGAGATATAAAGGAGTCCCTTCTCTAGCCGTGTCCAGGCATGCAGGATATCTGGAGCCAAGGCCCAAAGTCCATCGTGGTACTTGTGGAGGGCGCGGCGGACATCCTGCACCCACAACCGAGCAAGGAGGGGGTCCTTCGCGGTAGAGCCACGAAAGACATACGCGAGCTCGGGGGCTTCTTTCCACGCAATCCTAGATGTTGATCTCACTTCGCGGTGAGTCAAGCTCTCGTCCGGCTTTGCACTGGCATTCTTCGAGAGGCGTATGGTGGGAGGTACATTGACCACTGTAAAGAGTTCTCCATCGACGTCAGAGAAGGTCTGGACCTCCTTCCACCTGTAAGAGTCGGGTGAGCAGCGTACTATACAGCTGATACAATCTGACATACCAATCGTCCAAAGCCAGCGTGGTGGTCATCTGAGCGTGCAGAACAGCTAGCTCAAGGATGGTGAGAGGGGGAAGTAGAGGGATGTCTGATGGGATAGGCGACAGAGCTAAGCAGTACGACCGGAACACAGCGTCCTCGATGTTTGATTACAATTGCACCTGCATGAACACACCAACAGGCCCTCGTCAGCAATCACTAAGCAAATGCAAGAAGACTGGAGACGAACAGATCTCGGAGACCAAACTTGATTACACAGCGGACGTTCGATGCTGACGACGGCGCCGGCTGGCCCGGACAAGTCTGCAAACCCACAAGTCTGGCGTGGCGGCAAGTGTCTGGTCCTTCTCGTGTTGATGACGACCCCCAGCGTGAAGGAATCAAGGGACCTAGAGTAAAGAGGCTGTCAACATCGGATATCAGTGTTGACCAGCGTGTTACGTCGTCAGCAAGCATGCACATTACAAACTAGCAGTAGAGAGGGGTCACGAACCACAAGACTGAGGGTGGGCTTGAACGATTGAACGACGAGATTTCGGAGTCCAGCACTGGATGCAAGCGAGACTAAAGCTCCTGGGCAAGCCTCCAGAGTGATACTAGCGAGCGAAGCTTGAGGAGGGGCACTGTAAGCGCGACTCTGCTCCCCAGAACAACGAACACCAGATATAGAGAGTAAATGAGTATTGAGGTGCACTGTCAATACCGAATACCGGCGTTGACAGTGCGTTGCAGATGAATGTCGAAGGTCAAGGTGCAGTAAAGCTAAGCTGCACGGTTCAGGAGCACGATCCAATCTGATCAGCGTGATCTAATCTAATCAGAAGCATAATCCAATCTAATCTTGCCGTAGGTCCGATCACTGCCTCACAGGGTATGTAGAGGTTGGAGATAAGGACTCGAGGATCAAGGAGGGGAGTCGGTGGCGGGAACTGCTCAGGAAGGATAAGGAGCTTGAATGAGACAGGACGAGTCTTGGCTTGCTGCCGATGGTCCGACGATCGTGATGTACATAGTAGTTCGGAGGGACGGGCTCGAACATCTGCACTGTAAGTGTCACATACTTGTAACTTAGTGCTCGTCCTCGGCGTATCGCTGACAGAGGACGAACATGTCGTGGAAGAGGATGATCTCGCCGTCGACGTCTTCGACAAGGATCCAGAACGACTCAGAAGTCTCATGGATCTTCTCGTCCCATCGGAAGTCGGGCGTGATAGGTAGTCGGGTCTATCCACAGAAGGGTGCGTGTGATAGGCTGGACCTGCGCTTGCACGCCGTAAGATGGTCAGAAGTTGATTCTGAAGCTGGAGTTCGCAAGCGAATCACTCACGAGCTGTGCACCAGTCGGTGTACCAGTTTGGGATACCGATAAGTTCACCGATTTCCGGAGGGTTCAGGTCGAAGTAATGGTACCGCGGCTGTGATGCGGCAGTCAGCACCAATGTCTATGTTCGTACGAGCAGCATCACTTACGAACTGCTTGCCTTCCGCCTTCCTAATAACCTCTGCTGCACGCCCTTGAACTGGCGCCAAGGGGTCATGGAACTCCAGCTGTGACAAAGTCAGCACATTATCATGTGAGGCGACAGCAGAAAGACGTACATGCGACGCTCAGCCATCTTGCACATGTCCAAGGCTGCTTTCACCGGGACTGCCCAGCCACGCTTCAAGCAAATCTCGAAGATGGCGCGCATGATACCAGTACTGCGTCAGAATCGTCAGACCGTCGGAGCAGGATGCGTGATCGGGCATACTTACCGGCCTGTGGATTGCTGGACGTAGACCATGTCCGCTACCAGCGCGAAACCCTCGAGCTTCAGCTGTAAGATGTACGCTTGCAAGAGGATGCTGATCTCGCTGCGGGTTCCTCGACGGACTCCTTGACGGGGATCGGCACTCGTTCGAGAAGCTTGCCAAGTTCAAGTTTCTCCTGCAAAGCACGTCAGAACTCTTTCAAATGATATACAGCGGATTGGATGCGTACGTCTTGACGAACGGGGATAAGTTTGAACTCGTTCGAGAGCGCGAAGACACGGAAGAGTTCGAGGTGAGACATCGTCGGGCGGAGGTGCTGGTTGTAGGCGGCCATTGAGCTGTAGTTCACGTAGTAGTGGGACGCGATACGACCCAGTTCTGTGCTCTGGAAGCGACCAGTCGAACGCTCGTACTTGATGAGGTGGCACTTCTCGAGGAGGGCAGCAGCAGTGTGAACGATGTCGGCACGCTTCTGGACGAGTGTCGGGTCACCTTCCAGATAGTCCACGCCCACACTGTACAGCACCGGGTCCTTGAGCATACAAACATACCTGTTGTGTAGCAACATTAGCATATGCTGCGGAAGAATTCGCCATACAAAAACTTACGGGTAAGTGTAGCCGAGCCACTGAACAGCCTCATCGCGGTTCCGGATCGTCCCAAGCACAATCTCGGCATTGAGGTTGTCGGTGAGCTTCGCGACGAACTGCGACTCGATCGGAAGCTGCTGGTTCAACAAGCTGAGATAGTACTGAAGCTCGGAGTGGTTCGTGATGATGATGCCCTCGCCGTACGTGTCATATTGCGGACGACCGGCACGGCCGAGCATTTGGAGTACATCCTGCGAGGAGAGCTCGGTCCACCGACCCTTCTCAGGGTTGTAGATCTGCGTGCCCTTGATGATCACGGTATGCGCGGGCAGGTTGACACCCCAAGCGAGCGCCGCGGTACAGACGAGGACCTGCAGGTGACCATCCGCGAATAGTAGCTCCTCGATGAGACCACGGTCTTCCCGGGACATACCGAGGTGGTGAATACCGAAGCCAAACTGGAGAAAGTCTTTGAAGTTAGGATCCTTCACGTTGTTCGTCTCCTCCAGCAGGATCTCGCGGGTCGCGCCCTCAGGCTTCACAAACTGGGTGATGGTCTCCTTCTCGATCGCCATGTCGCAGATGAACTTCGCCGTCTTGGCAGTCTCCTTGCGAGAGTGAACGAATACGAGCGTCTGATTCTTGCCGGCCTGGTCGAGGACCTTCTCATAGCATACCTCGTTCATGACCTGGTAGCGCTTGATCGCCCTCTTCTCCGTAACACCGATGAACTGTTGTTGGAGAGCGCAAGGACGATAGGAAGCGTCGAAGTAGAAGAGACTCTTCGACTGGTCGACCCGGAGGAACGTCGCGACATCCTGGTAGTTGGGAAGTGTGGCGGACAGACCGACAAGACGCACGTACTCCTTCGTCTGCTCCATGCGCCGGATTGTGCGCGCGATTACCGACTCGAGCACTAGACCGCGTTCATCATGCAACAAGTGAATCTCGTCGATGATGATGAGACGTACGAGGTTCGTGTAGCTCGTGTCCGTGCTCTTCCGCGTGATGACGTCCCACTTCTCCAGCGTCGTGACGATGATCTGCGTCTCCAATATCTGCTGCTTTGTCATTTGCACGTTGCCCGTGAGTTCCCCGACCTTGATGCCGTACGCCGCGAGACGAGCGCTGAAGTTCCCGACCATCTCCTGAACGAGAGCCTTCATGGGCACAACGTAGACGATCTTGAACATGTCCAGGTCGAATGTGCCTGTCTCCTCATCACGGTACTTGCACAATGTGTTGAGGATCGTGAGCATGGCAACGTCTGTCTGTAAGGAAGCGCAGGTCAGCACAATACCTGCAGTGATAATCCCAGGCCTTATACCTTACCGGCACCCCGACCTGTTGGCGCGCAGAGCAAGAGAGGTTCGTCGGTACAGAAGGCGATGGGGTTAGAGCTTCAAGTTGCAGGCATCGATGCGGTTCAGATTCCTGTAGCCCCGGTAATCTGATCAGTCCGGGCTAAGTTGTGTCATGTAGTCGATATAGAGAACAGAGAAGACAGGTACCTGTGAGCGTCATGGTTGCTACACGGCCTGCCGGGACTGTTAGGCGCCTAGATCAAACAGGCTGCGCCAGATCGCCCAGCTCATGTTGAGCACCATGGTGTTGTTTTTAACCGGATGCTAATGTCTGAGGAGGGGAGGCAGCTACCCTTGACCGCCAGCTTCGGATCAGACGGCGCAACACATTGGGGTTGAAATATCAAGATCACTGCCGCTAAGTAGTATGACCGGGTGCCCGGATGTGTCTGTTCCAACATGTATGAACCTTGTACTAGCAACGAGCCAATACTACTGCCTGTGTTTCAATAACTTGAAGGGATGCAGACTCCCCTCTGGGCCGGGACCCTCCTACACGCAACACTGGTAGCTGACTGATCTGCGTTGCCGTATCCATCTTCAACGGCGCCGCTAGACCAAGCAAGAATGCATAATCGACAGATGAATCTGCAACGAACAGTAAGTAAAGATCTGAGCTGACCCATACGCATTACTCACCTATATAAGTACCGTGCCTGTTGGCACCTTTCGAGACGCCATCAATCATCACGGACTTGTGCGGCACCTTCGAGGCACGTTTGGCTCCAGGCAATGACTTTGGAGTGCGCCTTAACCTACATCAAGGTCCCCTTAAAGTATCCATCCATGTAGAAGATAGCGGACATACATACCTTCTTGGGGTCAAACCCAATGACCTGCAATCCATCCAAGGACGCAGCACGGGATAGTGCAACATAACTCTGTCCGTTCTCGAACACCCTCTTGAGGTCAACCTTCACGAACTGCATGGTCTGGCCTTGACTCTTATGTATCGACATAGCCCATGCGAGAACCAGCGGGAGCTGCGAAGCGTATAGATCAAGAAACAGAAGGAGCAGAATACGATAAAACTCGTACCTGCACACGCCGCGCAAGAAGCTTCCCCTCGTTATCCTCGATGCGGAACTCCTCTCGGACAACAAGAATAACTTCAGTCCCTTGGTGAGTATGAAACTCGACCAGCGGGTAGAGTTCCTCATCCTTCGAATTGGCCTTGACAGACGTGGGTAGTACGGGAAGTTCCCCGGCGTCCAGCTCCAAGTTGTCCTTGGGCGCGAGCTCCGCATTCTCCTTATCAGGGACTGTCTTCTGGCATAGTGCGATTGGAGTCCGTCCATCCGGCCCAACTTGCACATGCCGTACTGCGCGGTTACCCTTCCAGGCAGGGCTCTCAGCAGTCCTGTTTTGCGAGGTTGATGCGGATCCGGTACTCGACTTTGGCTTGACCGATGTAGCACGGCTGGAAGGCTTTGCAGCGTTCTGGGTAGACGTGGGAGTACACATACTCATCTGACAGGTCCGAATTTTATGAAAGCCCAAGATGCGGCCGACAGTTCCATTGACGAGCTTCTCATCGATGTTCTTGGCCAGCATTACTTGTGCGTCTATCTTGAGCGCTAGCTGTGACGGAACGACCATCTGTGCAAGCACCTTACGCTGAGGCCCCCCGTCCCGTGCAGCATATTTGTAGGCTGAACCTTTCAATGTTGCAAGTCGTGTAGTGTTAGCTTTCTCAACTTGGGTGCGTAGCGGGAAAAGTTCGGTGGGAAGGATGCCGGTAGGTAGAGAGGGTAGGGGCCGCGATAACGACGCAAAGGTTTGTTGGGCAATGGGTGAGATATAACCTTTCCGAAGCTCATTTAAGAGCTTGACAAACTCTATTGGCAGTAATGAGACCGGCATACATGCAGGAAAGTACGCAACACAACAACTCACGCCCATCTTTCTGCCTAAACACCTGGATAAGAGTGACGGTGCACTCGATGCATTTCTGCCACGCCTCACACTCAAAGGCAAAGAATGGTTCTTCTCCGGAATTTGTGATGGGAGGCAGTTGAAAGAAATCTCCCGTGACAATGATCTATCGGAGCATCTCAGCAGTATGAACAAACCCGATAGATCCTCCAGGACGTACCTGCATTCCGCCAAAAGGCCTGTCTGTTCGTTTACCGCGTAGGTGAGATGCCAACTTTTCTAGCGTGTTGAAAAGATGTCCATCCACCATGGATACTAACAGCGCGGATCAGCATTCTATGTGTGTAGCGGGCTCTGACAGCGCTGAGATAACTTGCCTTCATCCATGACTAGTGCCTTTGTGTCCATCCAGCGCTTCAGCGCTGGTTTGCAGGTCTTGATTCGAGACAAGAGTGTGTCCATATTGTAGCTATTTGGAGTAACCGCGCCCCAGGAGTGGATCGTCATGCCTAAAAGGTTAATAAGATGAGATGTCAGCGTAGGGATCCCGTAGCGATGTGATGAGCCCAGCCGAAGCTGAGTTGAGACGTTAGGCTCCAATTGAATCGGCTGCAACTTCTCCAGGCTTGAGCCGTGTTCCCCAATCCCTGCCACAACTGCCTGCAGAAGACAGAATTCTCACCACCGATGTTCGACGCGGCTATGCCGGTACTGGCAGTAATTGAAACTGCCGAGGGATCTCGGGAATATTTCTTCCGCAGGCCAGTGATGATAGCCTGAAGCAACAGAGACTTGCCGGAGCCTGCAAGAGCACTCATAAATGAACGAGTTCCTAGTGCAGGCAGACCAAGGAACACTTACCCGCAGCCCCAGTGAAGAAGACGTTCTTTCCCATCTCTACAACCATACGGAGAACTTCAGCCTGCTCCTCACTAAGGGAAACAAGTTCCCTAGCGCAGTTAGGCTCCTCCTTCATTTGAGATGTACGCGCAATGACTTGAGGGGTGAAGTATGCGTCAAGAGTCCTTCGTCGCTTGTCCGATGCTGCGCCTTCTGCTGCTCTTGTAGACGTATTGTGAAGGTCGCTTGTAGACTTCCGCTTTCGATTATTAGCCATGGTCTGTGTGAGAGAAGCAACAGGAGGGTTGTAACGGTAGACCAGTGTCGGAAGCAGCGTCTGTATTCTTTGGACATCCTTCCCACGTGACCGTAACAAGCGTACCCATACCGCCAGCCCAAAATTCCGCTTTTCAGACTTCCGACCGCCATTCTGACATTATGTAGTATATCGTATTAGTGTAAAGACATAGCTGAAAGCGCTGACAGACCAAAGCATCCTGACGAACAAGACTCCCTACGTACACTGCCGGCTACGTAGGAAGTTAGCGATGTGTCACGGCGTCCACAGTTCCATCTCAGAGTACGTGTCCATAGTCCCAACGTGTCCATATCCGCGTCGCTGGGTATATATCTATAGGGGTATGAGGTATAGCGTGAGCGGCAGAGGGCAAGATGTGTAGGTCGTTATGTACGTGAAAGGCGTAAGTAATAGGTGATTGTATCCAAGCATCAGTATTCAAGAAGTGGCGAAGATGAACACGTTGAAGTTGCGTGAGTCATGTACGAATATGAGAGCCTTTGCGTTATATACGTAGCGGAATGCGTGCAGGATAACGTGTGCGAAATAACATGTGCGGGATAACGTGTGCGAGATAATGTGCGTGGGATGATGCGTCATATACTATGGAGGGAGAGGGCGTCTGCCATGTAGTGTCCACAACGGCGATGGGATGGCTTACTCGTCTGTGATGTTCTTGAGGACAGCCCAGGGGTTGTTGATAGGTTGCGACGGGAATGGGAGGCGCTCAGCCTTGGGAATGGGGGAGCCAACGGGGGTGAGCGGCTGAGGGTCAGAGTGCGGGCTTGATGCAGCAGCGATGGCAGTGATCGAATCAGCAGAGTGAACCGGGGTACCGTTGAGAGTCGGTGCAGGCTGAGTAACGGTCTGTGTAAGCGGGAAGGGGAAGTTGCCGTCGTCGTTGTCGTCATCATCAGGGACGACATAGGATGGGTTTCCTACAGGCCCCAGGCCTGAAGTCGCTACAACAATATAGTAAGTACGATACAATGCAGTGCAAATACAGATAGGGAGTGCCAAGACGTACCTGTCTTCCTGCGCTTGTTGTTCTTCTTCTCAGGAGTTGGGGAATGTGCGCGTTTGCTTGCCAGGCGGCGGGATCGACGGATTGGAGACTGAATAGATGATTCTGCGGTATAGGAGTAATGCTCTTGATCGCTGTAATCGCTAAATGTTGGGGTAGAGTCGGAGATGATGTCGTAGTCGTGCATAGGTGTTGCCTTGCCTTTCCCCTTCAGGTCGTTGTGAACAGGGACCGGCGAGCCTGTGTCAGGATACGAAGCCAACGGATCAGCATCCTCCTCTGCGCCAATGATGCTAGCCTCATAGGTTCCGATGGTGTCGTCGTCCACGTGACGGTTGGTCTTTGGCCAGTCCTCGTACAGGGCAGGCGCGATAGGGCGATGAGTAACTGGCACAGACGGAGTCAGCAGTACATACGTGCCCATGAAAGATGCTAGTGCTTACCAAAGTGAAGCCGAGATGACTCCACACGACCTCTCGTGCCTGAGATTGCACGTATGAGGTCTTCGCCGGTGAGCGGTTGATCCCGGCGCTTCTGAAACACGACGAGACTGTGCTTGTCGCGCTCGAGGAGTGCATACTGTGGGTGGGTCGCACTGACATGGTCGAGAAAATGGAAGGGGTCGGGGATAATGTCGCGGATGTACTGATCGATGTCGTCGGCCGTCCATAATGCATTTATCTGGAGCGGGTTGCCCTTGACATCCTGCGTGACCGCAAGGCCGCACTGACGAAGGTCGCTGATGTAACTCTTGCTTGGGTACCTATCCTCAACGAGGATGATCCCGCCCTAGGAAATATGCGGTAAATACTACGGCCGATGTGCTTAGAACGATGTAAAACTTACCTCGTCCCGCTCTGTTCCGTCTGGCAAGAGAATAATCTCCCCCACGCGATGCATCTTGTCGCCGCTTGACTTCCTACCAGTAGCCTGTGGCCACATCAGAAGCTGCAAGACAACGCAAATCACGATGAGTACGTACCTTGAAGTTGATGCTGGCTGCAACAGATCGCCGCCCAGGGCCCCGTCCACTTCCGAGATAACGTCCAGTTCGAACGCCTGATGCTTGGGCTGGATAGGTGGGACGAAATCCTGAGACGGCTTCCTTCCGGGATGCCACGTCAGTAGATGCTGTGGTCGAAGACGATGCTGCAGTGTTGGAGGACAAGGAATGTTCAGCCCTTCGGGACTTGATCTCCTGGTAGAGTGACTGAACGGGGTTGAGCTGGCTAGACGAAGGGACGGGACCAGCCGCAACAACGCTAGGGAGCGGCGGCGAATGGTCCAGTACGTGGTAGCGAATACTATGCCCGCAAGAGCATTGTTTGCCGACTTCATCCAGTGGATCGAAGTCCTTGCAGTTGCAGGGCGACCCATCGTCGGTCCTGAAGGCCTTGCAACGTTTGAGGTCGCCGTTGGTGACCCTTAGGGCTGAAAACATGAGTAAAGATGAGGGGGAGGGCACAAGAAAGGAGTGATGAAGTGACGGTAGAGTAACTATAAATGAGCGACTATAGCTTAAAACGAGTGTGTGGGTTGTTACTGAAAACGAGCGTAGCTGTGATGCAGGGAGATGAGGGTGGTTGCAGAGAAAAGAGAGCAAGAACGTTGCCAGCGAAGTCCGTTCTTCTATCGAAGCCCGATCTAGATTCCGTCAGCTTCTTTAATCGTACTAAGCGCCGACCAGCAGCAGGCTGCATGATGCGGATATAGCCAATCATACAACACCTTCCGCCTCTCCGCGATCTAAGAGCATTACGGACATGACCTCCAGAGCCTGAGCCCACTCTACTGCACGTAACCACCAGGTGTCAAACGGCAGTGACACCGGATCTTCCCGACCTCCTCGTCCTCGTATGAGCGTCTCAGTATCCTCATACTCCCCATTTACCCATTCTTCCTCCCTTACTCCGTAGCCCTCAGGAAGAAGTCCTCTACCCTGGACTTCTAGCAGCGTTTCTAGGAATATCTCCAGTTCTTGGTCAGTAAACGGGCAGTTGCTGTCAGGCACTGGAATAGGCAGATGTCGAACGTGGTGCTCTTGATCGCGCACAACAGAGGGCGAATCTGATGACGGCAGGTTGACTGAAGAGTCGGAGTCGGAGGATGATGATGAGTAGTCGTTGTCTGGATCAGTTCCGTGTTCAGAGGCAGAAGGAACATCATCGTAATGTCCGGCTCCTGTCTGGCCATGGCGCCGTCGCCGCGGGGGACCATCAGTGCCGTAGTGTTGTGCCAATTCATCTGGGTCCGCATCCTCAAGATCGTCACCAGGCAGGAAACCTTGTGTGATGTCTGATAGAAAACGCATATCCTATTGGATGTCGTGTGAGCAGCTGTACGATGTTTTGATTTTGATTACCGTACTCACAGCGGGAGTTCGATTATGTCCTTTGCGGGAGATGGGATGGTGGTTCCACTCCTTTTGGAATGTTGTGCAACTCTTATTGATTTCCCCAAGAAAGAGAAGATGAAGGAGCCAAAGATGGCTTGGCTTCTCAATATCAAGGTGGTGACATCGCTCGAGACGGGTGAAGAAAGCCCGCCAATAGATAGCGAACTGAAGGCCCACTTCAAGCCACATACGCTCGATGCGAACATTGCGAGTTGAACTAAGGCACAAGGTAAAGGGCAACTCATACCTAAGGCTGTTTTGCACGGTGCTCACCTTCCCCACATGAACGATGCTCGGTTAGTCCCTCGGGTTTGGATCATCCATACCGCAACTTCCAGATTCTCCCCACCTCGATCTCCGCGAACTCTTGATGGTACACCGTGGACTTCTACGGCCTCTAGGAAAAGCTCCAAGACTGTTGACGCTAGGTTGTTGGTGCTGGCTCTGATCATCAGCAGCTACGAATGCGTCAACAGAATCAAAGTGGGGCACCACTACTACACTCACCAGACGGTCATAGCCATCCACACCCCCGTGTATCACGATACCCCAGCGGATGAGCTTGTGATGCCCGTCGATATGCCATAGGTAATTCGGATACGGCACGACATAGATACGGCGATCAATGGCCCGGACCCTTAGGGCTTGTCGAAGACCATCTATACGCCTCAGCGAGGCCTGGACCCGGGCTTGCTGTACCCGCAGGCCTTGGGCTGTCAGGTAAGCCCGTGCGTATCGCCAACCAGACTTGGGATGGAGCTCTTTGAAGGCCCGCAGAAGGACATCGAGCTCGTCATCTGTCATGGTTGCATATGTAGGACGGGGGATGTTGTTTTGTGCAAGTCGTGTGCGGAGGGTATTAGGATGCACTCCAAGTGCCTTAGCAAACCGAGTCAGGGGGATATGACGATCTGCGGAAGTACCCTCCCGGAGAATGTGAGGATCGATGACTAGAGTAGGCCTTCCCGGTCTCCCAGTCCTGACCGCAGTCACAATCTGAGGCTTGTGCAACTGCTCTCGATGTCTGAAGGGATCTCAGATGGTAAAGGTATGATATGCGGCGTGACCCGTACCTGGTATCAACGCCGTCTGCGGCTTGGTCAAGATCGCTGATAAGGCTTTGCAATGTCGCTAGACTGAGCTGAGACCAGTGCTGATCCCCTATTGCCATTGCAAGCTGCTCTGCAACTGGTACCATCCGCTGGGAGATCCGCTCCGAGTGCAACCTGAGACGAATTGGGTCGCCATCTTCTAGGCGGAGAAGCTGCCTCGAGCTACTGTACGCCTCAGCGATCATCCTATGGGCCGCAAATACAGCCGGCGGCCATATGTGTCCCTCGAATGGGGCCGGGATAGGGGGAAAGTGTTGACTAGCGGGGACATCCATACTGCAATTGTATAGCTTGAGCAGGTAGTAGCAGAGAGCGTCCGATGGGCGTCTGATCCGTGGCGTTCAGTATACCTAAAGGACGTAAGCGGTGGCATTTGATTATGCAAGCATCAGACACCCACGTTGTATACGCGCAGACACGGTTCGAATTCTATGTGCCGTCTCCCTTTGTCCAACATCTCACTTCAGATACCACATGGAGATTGCTGCTGTTGCTCCCACCCCTTTGGCCGCTCCAACTCGTCATCCAACGTACTACTTTGGCGAGTGCAACGCGGTGTTCTTGGTGAGGATCTGTCGGTGTAAGGACATAGGCTATTATTCACCGAACCCCTTCCAGGTCGACAACATCCTTTATCGACTCCCCAGTTCGTACCTTTCGCTGGACTCCGGAATTATGCAAACGATGCTATCGTTACCTGTAGTCGGCGCTCAACAGGCAAGCTCAGACGACAACCCCATCCGGATGCCGAACATCAGCTCGAAGGACTTTGACCGTTTCCTGGACTATCAGCTCCGTCAGTACGTATACTCAAGGCTTCAGGTGCTTGTAGGGGTGGCGACTGAGCTGTTGAGCATTAGCATCGTCCCTCAGGATCAATACGCACTTGCCTCTATCCTCAGCATTGCGCACTTCCTGCAGTACGAGGAACCCCAGAGTACGGCTCAGGCAGCTTTGGAGAACCTTCCCAACTTCGACGCCGTCTTGAAGTTGACCCTAGGCCTTCGTATCAACATCCATCAGTGGGTTACAGATGCCTTCAGCCAGTTGGCCCTCACCAGATCGGACCGCACTCTGAAGTACGAGGAGGCGGAGAGCATTGGTCTTGGTCCGTACAAGACTCTCATGGATACCCGTTGGGCAATTGGGATGCATCGGCGGAGGCTGGCCTACAGCTTCCCAGAGATGCTGGACCACGACCCGGCTTGCAAGGACAACTTCGACTGTGAGCTGGGATGGCGGATGGAGTGGAAGAATAAGGTGGCGATGTATCTGATTCAACCCGATGTGCCCGTCCTTGGGGTGCAGATCTTGTATCTGCTGGAGTCAACGGAGATGAGGGAGGTGAGCGCGGAGTGCAGGACGAGGATGGTGGAGAAGATTCGTAAATCTGGTCTACTCGTGCATGAAGAAGTCCTCATCGAGACAGCTGTTGCATCCCTCGTTCCTATCATTCGCGGTTCTGACTCAGCAGTCTAGATCTTGTGTACCTGTTGCATTGTATACCCTGCTGAATGAATGTAAGCGTCATCTTGGAGTATAATATCTTGTTGGAAGATACGCAACGTAGAGCCATCTACGATTATACACAAAGCTACTTCCGGCCCTTTGCCTTTGCCTTCCCTTTCAACTTTGCCGCGCCCTTCGCCTTCTTGCACTTGCCTCCCCGTAGGCTCTCAGTCCGACTGAACTTACAAAGGAGGTGTTCTACCATAATCTCATCAAATCCGATGAACTGCTTGACCTCTGCCGCAATCGCCCGGTCAAGGAAGTTGTACACGCGCTTAAAGGCGCCTACAACCTCTGCCTGGGAGGTAGTTTTGCAAGGCCCAATCAGACCCGCTTTCTCCAGACCCGACGCAGAGCCTAGCTTGTTGTAGTGGATGACCCGGCCGATCTCATCCGCCGAGGGAGCAACCACCTTGCCTGCATAGACAAGATCGGCAGTGAGGAGGTAAGCAGTTAGCTTCCCAACAAGCCAAGGATGAGGGATCTCAGAGAAGCGTCGTCGCCCATCAGGATAGGGAGGTTGCTCAACCTTACCCCTCATCCACAGGAAACACTCCTCAAACGGAATTGGACCACCACCGTGCGCCTCAAGCAAGGCCTTCCACCGTGCTTCATGGTCGAAGTAGGACTGAACGTGCAACATGCCGTCTCGCCGCTGCTTCTGGGGCTGGCCGTAGCATGCAACGTTGAAGAAGCGATCGATGGAGGACTGGTCTTGCTCGTTGTAGCCCTGAGAAGCAACGAAGACGTCCCAGGCCTCCTTGTTGGGGAAGTAGCAGTGAGTGTGGTGGTGCAAGACTTCGGAGTCAAAGAGTAGCGCACGAGCAATGAGACAGCTCGCAAATGCCCCAGGTGCGTCGATGTTGTTCTTATGGAATGGACCCTCAGGAGAGGTCACCCGACGGCGAGAGGTACCCAGATTACGGAAGGAAAGGTAGTGATCGGGGCTGTCCTTTGTGGCGCGTTGCAGAGGTGTGGGGGATGAAAGAGGCTCTCCGCGAGCAACGGAGAGTTGCTCCTCCAAAAACGCTAACAGTGCTGCCAGACCAGGGTGTTCTTCATCGGCAACGTGGATCTCCGGCGAGGATGCAATACGCCCTGCAGAGGAGGGTTGGGATGGGGAAGTAGCAGATGAAGATCGGACGGTGGATGGTCTGTTGGATGGCTGGGCGCCCCTGGGGATACATGAGAGAGGGCGTGTTGCAGATTGGGAGGCAGGATTCACAACGGAGGGTGGACTGGTGATGAGGCTGTTGACGAAGGAGTCGGTCCAGCCACGCAACCCTGGAGCACATTGCTCGAGGGTAAGAGAGATGCGTGACATGACTTGCGCTTCGGGGGATCCAGCAGCGGCAAGGGGAAGAGATCGGATAGCGGCACCAAAGGGATCCAGCATGGAGACCTTCAAGAGATGGGGCTTTTTGTCCACCCCCAGAATGCGCGCCTTCACCTCCCGGTACACCTTCCACACGCCATCCAATAGGAGGACATCAGAGTTCCGAAAAGAGCCCACAACATAGATGACGAAGTAGGCCCTTAGCAACTCAGTGTTGTTAGGATAGCCCAACCATTCCCGGAGGAGGCGAAGGACATCCGAACACACCCGAGGCTTGTAATCTTGCTCCAGTTGCCGAGGACGTTCAACATGGCCTTTCACGCCGCATCCCTTCAGATGTTCCAGGAAATCCCCCGCATCATAGTCGCCCTGCTTGCGACCTCGAACGTCTGAGTACACGGCATGGCAAAGCCTCTGCAGCCAGTCGTTGGGTTCCAACTCCCCTTCCCCGTGCTCGGACAGCTCGTCCACGATCGCCTTGCAGCGAGACCCGCAGTACTGTGTCAGCCAGTACCAAGCTGCAGCGCTACATAGCATCAGCTGACGGCGATGAAGGCTGCGCCTCAAGCCAAAGAGGTCAGAGGCGCCGGCTAGAAGCTCATGGGAAGGCCACATCCGAGCGATGCTCGGAGAAACTGCTGATGGGTGTGGCCAGAGCTGAAAGCGCTCATAAAGTCGTGGATACTATCGTGCATTGCAGTCCTGTTGGCGCCTTGTTCGACCAATTCTGCTACGGTCTGGAAAGACTGGAGCTCCCGGTGCAGATTGTCCAGACCAAATATGTCAAGGACGGACTGGAAGTCTGTATAGAGGTCAGTGCATGCCGCCAGGCGAAGTACTTGTAGACTTACGAGGTTTCACAGCAGGGCCACAAACAACGTTGTTCAAGCTACCACTGCTGCTTTCGCCAGGAGAATTGTTCTCAGGCTCATCAGCAAGCGGAAGGAGGTGCCGGTACTGGAAATGCTCTTCCGCGAATGACGTTAAGGCGGCATCAAACGCAATGTCACTGCCGTTGTCCTCGCCTGCAAATGAGAATCAGCAGCAATACTGACGCGAACACAATAGACTTACCTTGAGCCTCTGTTGAGGGGGAAGGATATAAAGGAGTGGGGTCCTCATCATCATCAAGGTCGTCCCGGCCTAGTCTTCGACGCTTCATCGGATGGCGCACTGCATAGAATATGAGCCCCGGCTTGATCACCGTCGCCACGATTGACACTCACCATGACTGTCCTCGCCGTCATCGTCGATATCACCGTCATAGTCCTCTCCCTCGCACGGGGGGGCTTTGCGCTTCTTGCGTCCTAAGAATGCTGATGAGCATCCCTTCAGTCAAGCCGTATGCCAGCAGATATACCTTGAACAGGCTCTTGTGCAGCCGTATTCTGTTTCTGGTAACTGGAGCCTCTCTTCCGTTTTGCTGCAGCGCAAGGTCGATTAGTGCAAGAGCGTTGTAGAAAATGTGCGACAACAAACCAGATTCCTTCGGATCGCTCAGAGATCGTTGACGCTTCCGCCCAGCTTGCTGCTCATCTGCTGAACATTAATATATGCATGTAGGGGACTGTTGCAAAGACCACTCGCCTCGCTTCTTCTTCTCAAGCTCAAGATGCACTACATGTGGTATATATTTTCCTTGATGGAGCTTGTGCTCGTCCCATGCTACGGTAGCCTCCCGCCGGGTACAGCCGAGGGTAGACGACCGTGCATCGGAGCCGGGATGAAGCTCCCAGAATTCTGGTTGAATGGTGTCACCCGATTCGTCGACCATCGAGAAGCACTCTGCTAGCTTCTTGTAGTCCACGCACATCTTGGCCTGTTCAGGGACTTGTCGTGCGAGATGATACGTGAGCTGGCACATTGCACGGTAGTAGTGCTGCAAAAACGCCTCGCGCGAGGTGAGATAGATCCCTGACGTGATCCAACTTGCAATATTGGAGTTAATTGGCTGATTGTCAAAGCTGGCAAAGTATGAGCAATGCATTACACACGGAACATGAATGTGATCTTACTGGGGGTCAATGTACTCTGGCGGCATGTAGAGGAACCGACCCCCCGGCAATGCAGCAAAAGTCTGGAGTGCACTACCGTCCATCATTGCTCGGGGAGGATAACAAACAATCACAAAGCGATACGACCACGGCTTGGGCGAGCATCCGGGAGCAGCAGTAGGGGGAAACCCGCCGTGAAATCGCAGGCCGCAGAAGCATGTGACTACAAGACCGTGCTGGGCTAAAGCAGGCAGATGTTCAGAACGAAGAAAGGTAACAGTGCGAAACGCAAGGCCAACATACCGATTGCAACTCCGAGGTCCCCTACCATGAAGTAACCAGGGTGGTCGGTTTCATCCAAATCGCTAAATGTGATCATACAAGTCACCCCGCCTGCAGAGTCCTTGTCGTCGATATGCTTCCCGCCGAACCCGCCGAGATCAATTTTCAACTGCGGAACTGAATACAAGCATCGTGAGGTTGCATAGTAAATGAGGACACCACTATGCACGTACGAGCAAGAGCATCTGCAACTTTGGTGGAAGCTATATTGCACTGCGCGGTAGGGAACGCATAATTGCCAGCGTATCCTATCCGGGGAAGATTGGTGACCTCAGCCTGCACCTTCAAGTTGTGGCAGAGCTTGTCACTGCCGGCTTCAAGTCCAGCAATAGCGAGGGGTGTGGTAGCCTAAAAGAACATCAGAAGGAAATGATTATACGGTGATACGAGCCATACCTTGATGATCTTCTCCCTCATAAGGATGTGTTCGTCCGGTTCCTCATTCATAGCGATCTTCGCACCAGCCGACGGTCCGACCAAGTTTCGAGGGGCTTGGTAGGACTGCACGAGGGTGTAACAACGTTCAGCATTCCTTACATGGACCGCTCGATCATGCCGTTCCCAAAGGGTACCCCCCCGATAGACCCCATCAACGAGTGTTGGCTTGTCCGGCGTGCGGTCCTCCCGAGGACCAAGGGCTGCGTCCCGAGCCTCCTCCATTGCTTTCCGATACTCGCCCGGGATGAGAGACCTTTGCAATTTGCGATTGAATACATATGTTACATAGAACAGGTTAAACACTTACTCGGCCATTACCCACAGCTGCATCGAGTCATTTTCCGGTCTCCCATCCCCATGCATATCTCTCATCAGGATATAGTCGCCGGGATACAGGCGAAGGAACCCTAATAGTAGCTTTAGCAAAGACTCTATCACCTGCGAGGGGTAACGGTAGTACCAGCTGCGATGATGCCCTCGTCGGTACCTTCAGGAAAGTTCGCTTCCTGCAGGTACTTGTAGTACGCATCCATTGCCTCCGGTGTAGTATCTTGGAGACACACGTATATCTTCCGAGGATGACGCGCAGGGGGTACAAGAGGGTGATTCGGGACCAGGTAGAAGGCCGGAAGCCGGGGATCACGGCCGGGCAGATCAACCAAAGTTCCCTCTTCGACAGTGGTTATGGGAGCCTTGGCTGTTCCAGAGTTGGTACCATAGGGAGATGTGATGTGAAGGCGATAACTTACCGGCTGGAGAGTTCGGGTCGGGGGATGACTGGCCAGAAGACAACGGCCGCTGTTTGCCTTGCTGGGACGAGTCAGGACACGACGAGGATGGTGAGCGTCCGCGGGATGATGCACGACGAAGCGGAGGAGTAGGAGAGGGCGACCTGCCAGACGGCCTAGGGCTGGGTGTACGAAGACGACAAGATGCAACGCGGCGCGCAGGCGAAACATGATGGGATGGCGGACTGGACATCGTAACTTGAAGAGTGTGAGCAGAGATGCGAGAGAGAGGGACTCAGCCGATACGTACGATGTTATGAGACTGGCGTCGGGAGTTGAATGCGTGAAGGGCAAGGACGGATGGATGCAACTAATACAGGACAGAGGTTAGCTCACACTGCGACGGCAGCGGGAGGCAGAGGAGAGAGAGGTTGGGCTGGTGCTGAGCTGGGAGACGACACAAAGACCGGCTGCTCTCGAAGGCGCGAGCAGCAGGGGCCGATAAAAACCGATAGCGCCGATGCTGAACAGGCCGAGCACCCTTGCACGGCCTGCTCAGCCTCGGAGACCATGCAAAGACCGGCAGTTGCGTCAGCCAAGACCTATCTCGAAAGCGCGAGCAGCAGGGCCGATAAAAACCGATAGCGCCGATGCTGAACAAGCCGAGCACCCTTGCACGGCCTGCTCAGCCTAGCAGTCGCGCCAGCCAAGACCTATCTCGAAAGCGCGAGCAGCAGGGCCAATGAAAATCGATAGCGCCGATGCTGAACAGGCCGAGCCCACATGCGCGGCCTGTGCAGCGTCGGAGCCAACTGACGACGTGTCGATTTGCACCGGGAGATGTTGCGTATACATCCAAGGATTCGCCAGAGAGTGTACTAGGTATCCGGAGGAACTTACCGAGTCGATTGGCTAGTCGAGGACAAGCACGCCGGTCGTAGGGTACTAGAAGATGGGGAAGGAGTGTGATGTGTGATGTACTGGGCAAGAGCTTGCAGGTCGACGAGCTTGTAGGCAGGATGAAGGCAAGATACTCTATACCGAATACCGGCGTAGAGTATGAGTCCAAGGGTGGTTGGCGTTGGTAAAAAGAACCGTGGTGGCGGTTGGTAGAAAGAAGGCACACAAGAGAAGCAAGTATTACGTAGCAGTAGACGCCGGCATCTCTCACGCCCCAAGTCCAACCGCTGCTCACCAACGTCCATTCGCCTTCTACCCATCTTCTGTGGTGCAGAGATCTGGGTCCTCAGCCATGTCATAGCATGCTTCATGTACTCAACAATTCCAGTGCTCGTTTCGGTGAGTTTCTTCTTGCATAGTCATTCCCCTCACAACTTCCTGCTCTACACGTATACTTATACCATAACGCGCCCCAGTCGCACCATCAGTCCCATCAGAGCATTGGTGAATGAAGTCTTGTACGGATATACCGCCGCCGAAGCTCACGATGTCGCCCACATCCCCGTTGTCTGCACCTATTATCTCCCGAAACTACAGCCGCGTCGTGGCCAGCTCGTCGAATTCCCCGCTGGAAGATTGCGCCACTGAAGTCGCTAACAGCCTCCGTCGCAAGCACCTCACTTCTGTTGAGCGGATGAAGGATGTCATCGCCGTATTCGAGGGTCTCTTCGCGCTTTCCAAGGTACGTATTCTGCAGCGCTTCAGTCTCGCATATGCTACGTCACCGTGCCCTATATCCTGCGCCTCCTTCCCTGCGCCAAGGCTTGACCCGATCTCCACACCGCTCATATGCCGATGCTGACGCGCCTGCGAGCAGGAGATACCCCAGCTCAAGTCCGAGGTCTTTGTTCACCGCCGGAAGGTCGCGCTCGCCTCCGAGGTCAAGTCCTCGACTCCCATCTTCCGCCCCATAGAACTGTCCCCGCCACCGACAGAGACAGCAAATCCCACCGCCGCCCCTTCTTCCAGTCCATGAAGGATAACGCCCTCGACGCCACCAACGCCTTGCGCCAGATGCTCGGCCTCGAGACGATCAGCCCGACATCGGTGTCGCCCCTCCCATGCATTCTCCCACTGTCGCATGCCTCGCCCTCACCACGTCGAGCTGCACCACCCTCGCCATGTCCACCACGCGCTCATGAGTCTGGGTCCTTAAGAGGGCCGCGCCGTCGCCTTCGTTCTCGGTGAGTACCATCTTCGCCTTTTGTCTCTCCTTCCCTACCACCTCCCCGTTCTCTACCTCTCCGTCCCTGCATCTCCATTGCCATCGCCGCAAGTGTCGCCCACCATTGTTGGCTTTTCTTTGATGCTCCTCGATGCTGATGCAAGCGCTGACACGCCTATATAGGATGCGGCATCGGCGTGCTCCTCCACGTCGGGGACATGGTCTTCATCACTGCGTGCGCCTTCCGCGGCTCTCGCGACCAGGACGCCGAGTATGAGGTCGTTATCGACGAGGCCAAGCTGCTCGTCCCGCCCCTGCAGTACACCATGATCAAGGGTTCGGAGGCCGTCCTTGTGCCCGTCGACGAGAAGGCCGACATAGAATCCAACCTTCCCGCCGACTTCCGACTTACCCGCCTCTCCGCGTGCACGGCCAGCGAGTATTAGAAGGACCCGTCGGACATTTCTTTGTGACATAGGTCTGTACTACCCCCGTCTCGTGTCTCGTCCTCTACGGATCCACTGTCCCTTCCTCTCCTTGTCCAGCCTTACGTACTTCTAATATCATATATCAATTCCCTGTCTTGAGCCCAGAAATCTAGTCTGTTTGTCTGATACGACTTACGCATCTTTGCGTGCTACCGCTCTCTAATTGAACCATCACGCCGGAATGGCTGACGGACCTATAAGTCGGCACAGTCGTTTAGCGTATTTTCGCGCCTACAGCTCGTGCCCCAAGGTGGAAGAGGTTACCTGTTCTCGGAGACAATTATAGCAAAAGTACACTGAGCAGCTTGCGCGAAGGCGCGTCTCAAGGCGCTTGAGAACGACGACGACGAGGCGTATACATGAAGCTCATCGACATGGCGCAGGACACGCCCATATTACTTACCCGTACCAGCAGACCTGGCCCGCGCAGGCGGTCATCGAGCAGCAACATGCGGAGGGCCGTGATGCGGGGAAATGTTCGGCGCGAACTCGCAGCTATTGTTCTAACAGATCCTGTGTGACAAGCTCGTCTCAGAGGTCTCAGATACGCCATTCAGACCAACTCGTTCATGAGATTTCTCATTAAACCCAGGAAGCGACGTGGTGCATTCAACTCCGTGTGGGAGGGGTGCGCGCGCGGAGGTGGACAGGTAAGTAGGAGGGTAAGTAAGAACGAGTAAGTGTGGCAGTGTTTGAGTGTAAGGTGTGCGAATATAATTTTTAGCCAGATAAGCCGCCATAGATAACAGCTTCCGTCCCCCGCTGCAATTGCTCGCGTACCCGTCTCTCCAGGTCTCTCCTCGGCGACAGGCCTGCAAGACTGCGTCTAGCCTCAACGTCAACTGTGGAGTCCTCACGACGCCCGGGCTGCTCTGACATACTACTGGCTTCACCGCTGCTCTGCTAACACGCCCGCCGCCTTCAACACGTCCTCCTGTCAGCACCGGGCACGCTCTCGGCAGTGGTCGACTCCTTCGTCTTTGCGAATGGAACACGGACGCGGCGCTGATGGAAGCCTAGGACGGCGAGTCACTGTAGTAGGCTAGTAGCAAGATGGCGACAGGGCTCATCTCAGGTTCGTCTCTCCCGTGCCCGTCTCCACTGTCCCCTGCTGTGTATTTTCCTCGATACAGTCGCGTTTCGTACTGCGCGTTCATCTTCTACAGATTACGATTCGACACGCAGCCATTCCGGAGCCGGTCAATGCTCCAGCTGGAGTCATGAACAGACCGTTCATCGCAGTTTGGCACAAAGTAAGTTGCTATCTTTTCCTCTGACTATTGGCACATACGTTTCCAGCACAAGCCCAGGCTGTTCCGCCCGCCCGCCCGTGTCCATCTCTGCCACGCCAATCTCTGTCGATGCAACACTACCGTCACTACTCGTACGCGTCCCGTAGGCACGCCTCTCCGGTTGGGCTAGTCCACACAGTGCGATTCAGATACACATGGACTCTTCGATCCGCTCCACGCGGCTAGTGTCTCCTCGCACTCCACGCTCGCTGCCCACCGCAAGCCTGAACCCGGACGGGTGCCGCCGATGTCCTCGCACGACCCGAGCTTCCGACATATTCTCCGTGAGGCGTCCTTCGCCGGCCGGACACTCGAGCGGGCCCACGGTCACCGTCAAAGCTCTCTTCAGCGGGACTCGCGTGACTGCTGCCGGGCGCGAGCGCGAGCGAGCCGTGAACGCGGAGTTGGTGGTTGCAGCCTCCGCTCTTCAGTGCAGGTATGCCGTCGTCTAAGCTGGGACCCTCCGCGGGACGCTGAACTTTCAGGGGCTCACCGACCGAGTCCCAGGTTGTCCAGGAGCGGCAGACGGCCTGGATGCGCGACTGGTAGTTGTGCCCACGCGAACAGTCCTGCGCCATGGCGTCGTCAGCTCAGACAGTAGCGGGAGAAGCACCTGGACGCACCGTCCGATGTCTACGATGATGATGTAGTACGTAGACGACACCGCTAGCTTGGGCAACCGCTTCAGACGTTCTCCGCGGAGTAGAACATGGAACACGCACCAATCCACGACTCGGACGACACACTGAGTTTCCGCCCGGAACAGGCGTGTTCCAATATTCCGCCGTGGAGAACAGGATGGGCGATGCGCGGATAGGGAGAAGGCGAGTAGCCGCGGCGCGTCGCAGGCCCACTGCGAGACTTGCAGTCGCGCTGATAGCTATTCACAGGTTAATGTTGATCTCCACGCCTTCTCTCCCAGAACCACCCCGCCAGCCCGCTGTCTTCGTACGTGCACAGCGGCTCTCAACGCAGCACGGCCCAGGCCGCCTCGCGTGTCCGGTCCTCGGTGGATGGTTGAGTGTTGAGCCTTCGATACAGACGCGACCGCGCCACCGTGATCGCACCGACCACGAGTCTGTGCGCTGGAAACAAGTCCATCTATGCGAAGCGACGAGCCTTAAGTGTCGAGTCCTCCAAGCTGTGGTGGAGTCCGGGTCGCGAGGCTAGCGGGGAGGGACTCGGACTCGTCGAACATAGCGGCGGCTGGTACCAGGCGGGCGAGAGGGTGCATAGGTACAGGTAATGTTGGTCTACCGGCACAACAGTCTAAGCGGCTGGCTTCGAGATCGTGTCAGCATGTAGCTCGACGCCACAAAGATGATACCCACATGTACAGCACAATACATGGAGTACGTTCTCGTCATCGCGGTGCAGGTTTGTGGGGTAGGACATGTTCAGGGTTCAGCAGCCACGCGGTATGAATGCCTGTGGGAAGGGAGCAGGCGATGTAGGGAAGGAACTGTGAAGAGGCCGAATGTATGTCATTGGCGAGCGGCGTAGGTTGCGAAATGTTGCAGCAGCTGCGCGGGTCGCGACGCGTATTGTGACCTGCAGTGTGGTTGCTGATGAGCGACTTCAGGACACAATGAGCGACGTGAATTCTCTACGGGAAGAGCAAGGGGTTTAGGAAGAGATAGATGGGTTCCCGGCGGTGCACCAGTCTCCGGGAGCCATGTGGAGACTTCGGAAGTTTCGCCTGTTGCCAGTCGGGAAGTCGGGGCGATATAGGACATGTGAGGGGGACGACTGACATCTGAGGCATAAAGATAGTACTGCCGCTCGTTGGAGCAGCGATTTGAGGGCTGACATATGTGGGCTTTCAACGGGTGACCATGTGGCGAGAAATAAGCAGACGATGTTGCGAATAACCTCGGGGCGAGGAGACGAGAGGAGAGGAGACAATGCAAGCAATGGTGAACGTAGGAAGAGAGTCAGCGGAAAACAACCAGAGGAGAGACGTAGTTAGAGGACGTTGAACGTCGAGACGGAGTAGATGCGGGTCTTGATCACGTTCTTCCTGCGTCCCCGGAGAGATGAAGAGCTCCTGCTTCCTGTACGCCTGAGGCAAGTCGGCTACGCAAGCTGATCAGTCGATGTCGCTTGTCACGAGTTACATATGATCCTCACCTGATAGTAACGCTTCCGCTTCTGTCTTACGTGCATCAATATCCCTCGAGAGGCGAGGAATTTCTTGGCAACCTCTCGCGTTGAGCGGCGACGGCGGCGGCGTGCTTCCGCGAGGTCCGCCATGGCTTGCAAGCGGTCAGCGTAGTCCTGCGGAGTTAGTTCGTGATCTTGCCATGATTCTGCTGGGTTCCCTGTGGATATTGCAAGTAGTCAGCTTCGTGGGCAATGCCACAATGTCTCAACAGAGCTCTGTCATGAATAATAGACATACTCACAAATTTCAGTTGCATTCACGATGAGCTTATTCCACCTCGAGAGCGTCGGAAAGCAGTCTGCAATAGCTGTCCTCCACCAATCCTCCCACTCTAGCCTGTCCCCAAGATCCTCCACAACAAGGCTTGCCCTGCAAGGATCGGTTTCAGGGCGGTCGTCGGTGTCCCCACTGGTCTGGTCCTGGAGGTCGCCTTCAGCGGCTTCGTTCCTGCATAGCACTGATTCTACGATGGGGCCGATAGTACGCAGCAGCTCCACGAGTTCCTTCCGTTTGAAGTAATCTCTACATGGTGCAAGGTAAAGGTGTCGCTGGGATGGCAATCGATGACCAACTAGATCGACACTTGGGGCCATCCATGAGAGGAGCGTGTCCCGGAGAGACTCGAGCGTTTGGTCGTGTTGCTGGTGAAACGGTGCGATGAGACAGGAAACACTATACAAGCAGGGGAAGAAGCGGAGATTCATAGCAACTTCAAGTGAGGGGACTTCCTGTTCGACACCTGATCACGAGAAGGAACAGTGAGATGTATGCTCGGTTGAACAATCAAACCTGACTCACGAGGATGCTCTATTGGCACAGCAGGGGGACTGTTAGGGAACTTCATCCACAGCATGTGGAGCGAGGGACCAAGCGCAGACAGCAATCTCTGCCTGCCCTGCTCGTCCATGTCATAGCACTTCGATGCGAGTCAATACCAGCCTGTGCCGTGTCTGTTCTAGAGACATACCGTGAGCTCCTCGAGGTTCGGCAGGAACGTCTTCTGAGAGTCGTGGGAGCTGCGCTTCGCCATACAGACTGGATCCAGGCCGAGGACAGCCCAGGAAATACGGTCACAGTACAGCTCTTTCAGGTTGGGGACCATACTGAGAAAGCGGGCGAAGTCCCCAAACGACGGGAACCTCACGTCCACAAAGTCTAGCCTGCGGATATGCGAGATGGATGTCAACAGGGACGGGAAGTATCGATAGATGGGTAGGAACGGGAGCTCCCTCTTGCCCTCAGGGAGTGGGTTTGCAGCCTTCTCGACATCTTGAAAGCCATGGATGTATAGTTCAGCCAGGTTGGTGAGCCTCCCTCGTAGCGCCGTGAGGAACAACACAGCAGGACTGTATGGCACATGCAGATGTCCTCGCAATTCGAGTGTGCGCACGTAAGTTCCGAGCTCGGGCGATGCGTCGAGGAGCTCTGCGAAGCGATAGAGCGCGTCCTTGTCTCGAAGGAGGACATACTCGAAGAGAACCTTCTGTGCGCGCGGCCGCCATGCGCGGCAGACGAGTGCGCAGCGGGAAAGTGTAGCCAAAGACGTTGAGACGAACGAGTAAAGGTCGTCGTACACGGCTTCGATGACGCGCTCGCAGACCTCGATTGGGAGTCGGGGCTCTGCTTTGACTGGAGACGGGAGGGCGTCGGCCATGTTGTGAGGGAAGAGGCGTGAGCAGAGGACGGAGCAGCGCAGGAAAGCGCACGCGGGGAAGGGGGTCGAGGGCTTGGACGACTTGCAACGGGGAGAAGCGCACATGTCCTAGGATCGCGGTTCCGGCGGTCCGTGAACCGACGTGCTGCGCGTTTGTGCTCGCAGCCCGTATTGCGCCCTCAGTCCTCCGGGCTCGCGTCTTGCATCTCACGAGCAAAAGGGATCGTGCCAGAGGTAGATACACACCTGTGTTCACGCGGAATTCGGGAATCTATTATAATCCAGGCTATACGCGAACCAAAATGATCGAAATGCACGGGCCAGCGGCGGTGCATACAGTCACATAGGCAGCAAGAGCTGCAGGAAAGTGCATACATCGTCGTGCGAGAAGAACAAACGATATTTCGAGCCACCAGTAGCACGATGATATCCAGCCCCAGAGGCCTCGCCGCTGATGCTGATGCGACCACGCCGTCAAACAGATCCAAGCAAGGCGACGAGCTATAATCATGATCAGAGTGGGGTCACGCGCTCAACGAAAAGCACGTACCGAGTCAAACACAGTTGGCCTCGCACAGTCGGCATCAGCGTGAGCTGGCCTCTGATCCAATCCATTAAGCCGCTAGAGCGTATGTCGGTAAACACCCTTCGCGTGAGGACCTTCCGCCTGCATACCTGCCCGACTCATCCAAGCTGAATTTTGCCAGAGACAAAAGCGACGGCCGATACTGTCGCCCACTATCGAAGTCGACGGCGTGACCGCTGGAAGGGAGATACAGCAGGAGAATGACCGGAGCTGTCCGGACGTGTCTTTGTGGCCGTTGAAGCGGCGCGCTTGCATATTGCTGACCGTAAGCGAAGGGTGGCTCGCATAAGGATGCGAGAGATACGATGCGATGTCTGCCTCGCAAGGACTCCAGTTTCGAGTCTCTTGAACTCGGCAGGGACCTGACGGAGGACGCACGACGCGGATGGGCGTTGCATGAATGTATGCGGGCAATGCTGTATCCCGCTGCTGCCCATGTCCAGCTTCTGAGTGCGAGTTCCCGCGACCGCGAGGACACAGCCCTGTCCTGTACTTCGATGATTCCTGGACGGCGTCGAGCCAGTTGCACCAACCGCTGCAGTTCCCGCGTCGTGATCTTCGACATCAGCGCACTGCGCTCCTTCGCACCGCATCATGAGCCTCCGTCTGCATTGCCCTTCCCTGCCTTCTCCAACATCGTGCCCGTGGACCGTGCCCACGCCTGGTCTGCAGGGCGGTTCGTAGTCGATGCCGGGCGGGAAGGATCCGAGGGCGTAGTTTGAGAGCTGAGGTAGGAGTCGGAGAGCGCACGCACGAGCGGTGTCAGAAACGCGTACGTGAGGAGCACATCGGGGTATGACAGGCTGTAGAGCGCGGTCGAGATGGCGAAAAGTGACACGTACAGCGCGTGCGCCGTGTCTGTGGTCCGTCGAGCGCGGGGTTCGCCACGGTCGGGGACAGTTTGAGCCGCCTGCTGACTTTGTGATGCGGACACAGCGAAAGCGTGTCTGGGCGAGGAAGCGGCGGCAAGTATGTAGGGAAGGGAGGTCGCGGTCGTGGCGTTCAAGCTGGTGTTGACCGTTCCTCGAGCACGTCGTGGAAATGCGTTTCGTACCTCGTCAACTCGAAGCTGTAAGAATTCAACAGTAGGCTGAGCTCACAGAAGCCGGTCAGAGAATTACGTTCTGGATGGTTGATTTAGAGGGCGTACCTGTACGCTCTCCCAATGCATACCTGGGAACCCTCGGTGGCTGCCTCCCTGCTTCGCTACGAGCCGCAGTCGCCCTACCCACATCACAGGCACACGCAGACGAAGTACGGTTGTCGGGACCACCGCAGCTTGTGAGTAGATGTGACTGCTTGTCGACAATTCGAGCGGTCGTTTGCGGGAGTGCAAAGGCGCGGGAGACTTTGAGCGCAGCTGTAAGAGCCTCGGACGGCTACAGAGTTTCAAGGAGCAATCAGAGCGCACGAGCGACGGAAACCGGGAGACATGATGAGTCCTCGACCGACAGACGAAGACGGTCAAAGGGAGTTCTCACCGACTGTACTCAAGCAAGCGGGCAGAACCTTCCTGCAGCACACCTGGCCCTGAGGAGTACACCAACCATCTTCGTTACTGGCAGAGCTCGATAGTCGTCCCTCCACTATCCTGGTAGAGACGGCGGCAGAAAGTGCGGCGCGACCGGCGCAGAGGGTAGAGAAACAGCCTGAAGATTGCTCAGACAGCACAAGTTATTTAATCGCAGCAGAGGAAAGGCAAGGCCCGTAGAGTCGTAGACAGGGTGTTGAGGACATGGAGGTTGATGGGGAGTCGTGACGAGTTGCTGGGCGATGACAACGGTCCGCAGAGATAAGATTAGATCTCAGTCGGTGATCTCGGCCATGGAATCTCTGTTCTCGGCCTACAATACTATGTAGTACTGCTACCCTACACCCGTCGACACATCTTTACGACCAATCCGTACATGACGATGTCTCTCAGCGACCTCGCCTGCTACCGCGCCCTTGCCCTGTTGTACCGTCGCTTGGCTCCTACTCCACCCGCAGTAGCACATAGCCTCGGGTTTCAGGGCATCATCAGAGCGTCGAGCAATCGTCGACGAGCAGACCCCGATCGCCCTGCTCGCCACCCGAGGGCTCCGCGCAGGCTCTCGCATGGTTGAACCATACACCTCATCCGTCGCCGGTGCTGCACGGTCGCGCTCAGCAGGGTTTCAGCTTCATCACCGTGCCGCCTACGGGTGACCGGAACGTCTCGCGCAGAGGATGGTCGGGGCTAGTGACGTCGCTGGGATACGGCTGCCGTGCCGGGAAGATGAGGGATGTGTCCGAAATTGCGAGACTCGAGTCCAGACGTGTGCTCAGCATGGTGCCGGCGCATCGCACAAACACCGTAGCACAAGCTTAGAACCCAGACGGGCTTGCGGCCGGTGCAGTGTCGGTGGCTGAGAGGGGGTGTAGTACGGGGCGGAGGCACGAGGTCGGAGCGGCGATCACAGGGAGAGTGTACTGTCGGTGATACGATATGAGATGAGTGTACCAAAGTGCACAGTATACTGAGGGCATACAATCATGCCATACTCGTCGTTCGTTTTGCCTGGCGGCGCGGCCTGGCCCCTGGAGGTTCGACGCTGAGCCCTGCGTGCCTCCAGTGAGTGAGCAGACCCCGGTCCTTGTGGTATTCAGGAGGACTCTACCGAGTGTATGTTGTGTCGGAGAGGACGAGATGGGAGTCAAGCCCCATCGTGGCGCCGTCCTCGATCATGTACGGCCGGATGACTGGTAGCGGGGGTGGGTGTGCTGTGCACGGAGAGATCGGGTGAGCAGTATCCTTACACGGCCCACAGTACCGCCGCGGCCGTGCGTATTACTGCGCCGTTACATCTGAGGAGGGACTCGAATGGGCCGTCTTGGACTGGCTCAGCGCGATGCGCTGGCGATACACGTTGACCCAATCCGATGGTCTGCCGCATGTTGAAGGCGACGGCGGAAGCACCCACAGGAGAAGAGCGACCGGAGACAGCGTAGATGCTGGATTGAGGACGTGGACGCAGCGCGCAGCGCGCATCCCGCGGAAGCTCATCGAAGGTCGTGGCGGGCCTAGCGGTTCAGATAAATCCGACGTCCATCTCCCTCTATCCCTTCATCCCTCTTCTCCCTCATGCCTTACTTCGTTGAACATGACTGACGACGACGAGGAACGCCCGGTCTGCACCTCGGACTCCTATTGAGGGAAGTATGTCGCAAGATGCGATGCCGACCGACGAGGATCGTACGCGCAAGCTCTTATCGGTCTCCCCGCAGCGCCTCTCCAGCTATGTACTCGACGCCAGTCGGAGCAAACACGGCGCGATGGCGTCCTGAATTTGGATCGACGAGCGTGACGGCGGCTGCGTTGAGGACTACAGATGCCTGCAGCGATCGGGATGGCAGCAACGTAGTCTTCCACGCCGCGCGGAGTGGAGTCCGTGTGTGCCGCCCTTCCCGGTGTTCTCCTATGCCTCGGGCGTGCAGTCGCTCAAGAGCAGACGACGCCCTGTATGCCGACTGCCCTCCCCCGGAGCGCCGTGATGTCGAGCAGGTCGTTAAAATGTAGTGGACGGGCGAGCGACGCTGAGCGGGGAAGCTGTAGTTGACGCATGAGTTGGAGTCCCAGGTGCAATTGGCGGTAGGTACGTGTACGAGAGGGCGCAGGGAGCGTGATATGATGGAGTGCCGCACGGGGGTAGGAGAACAGAGACACGTACAACTTGAGTGCCGTCCCGATGCAGCGGGCGTGTGTAGGCATGGCCGAAAGACTGCACGCTGCGAACGCTTCGCCAACCTCGTCCCGAGTCAGCGCCATCTTGAGTCCATGCAACGCCAGAGTTCGCGCACAGACTACAGTTGGGGACAGCTCCACGAAAACGGACCCCATGCGAGATTGTCGAATCGGCCTATCAGGGAAAACAAAGCAGCAGATGCAGAGAGGGCAGGGTCGGGGCTGGATTGAGTATGCCTGACGATCAGCAATACAGGGATACGGACATACCTCTACTCGTTACCAGCGGCAGTCGGCCTCCTAGCAGGCGAGCTTGTAAGTGTTCTTCAGCAGCTCACGCGCTCCGTTGCTGGAGACTGGAGTGCAAATTATTGAGCCAGACGGGGAGCAGATGTGAGGGGTCCGAGTTCCAAGGAGCGAGTGGAGAGCACAGGGCGAAGAGTACGCCCGACCTGGGCCTGCCGGAGAACTCGTTGTAGCGTGCAGAGAGTTGTAGAAAGGCAGTCCATAGCAGACGCAGCGCGGTCGGGCAAGCTCAGTCGCAGAGACAGTCAGAGGTACGGGAACTAGGCCAGAGGACATCGCAAGCAGAAAGAGAGAACTTCAGGACGTGGACGACGTCAGAAGGCGCGCAGAGATAAGATAAGATAACAGCTTCCGTGCTTGTAATGGCAGGGTCGTCGAGGGCGGGCTAGAGACGAGTCGAGGACATGACATTCGAGGGACTAGGCGAGCTACAAGACAAGCGAGGGGCGAGAGACGAGATAACCAAGCCATACTGGCGTTGGTTTGGCAAAGAGAGCGTAACGTAGGAGCGGGCGGTAAGTACGGTCATCCGAATCGGGTAAGTCACGAGTAACGGTAGCCGTTACACTATCTCCTCCTTCAAGATGCGGCTCGAGGAGTGGGCGACAAGAGACGTAGCTATATCATAAGTAAGCTAGTGACTAAGGCAAAGAACAACTAAAGTAACAAGTACGAGGTGGGACAAAGGATGCGAGACAGAACAGGAGGGCGAAGCAAAAGCAAGGACAAAGACACATAAGTGGTGACGACGTAGTGCGTGGACGAGGTACCATAAACGAGGAGATGTGAAGTACTGTGGGGCGTAGTCGAGGATACAGGGGATCGAGACGAGAACGAGATGAGAGACGAGAGATTGCCGCTTGTACCAATCATGGCTACGTGGGCTTCCAGGGAGAGCGACTCCTCTGGACCAAAGTCGAGAGTCACCAGGGGTAGAGGGTTCCCTGCATGACGGGGTGCGATGCGTCAGTTAAGACCGTAGCCTAGGCCTGACCAAAGCGGAGACGAGACGAGACAAGAGCGAAGCCTCGCAGCACGTGGACCGTAGCCGCTGCGTGCGTACGAGCTCCGAGAGACCGAGAATACGAGGCACTGCGTGGTTATGACCGTAGCCAAGGCCCACGAGTCCAAGCGGAAGTCGAGGATGCACTGGGAATGAAGAAGAGTCCGGGTCGAAGGATGAGGGTGTAGTGCGGGGATGGTGACTGAGAGGCGACGAGAGGGGTGATCAGTCCGTCGAAGGGTCGAGACTCGAGGTGCACCAGGGGGTCGAAGGTCGAAATGGGGTCGAAGAAGTGTCGAGAAGCGTGAAAAGACGATGTCGTGAGCGTGAATCTGGAGGCGCAAAAATTGTGAAAATCGCGCGAAGCGTCAAGGATCGCCGCTCGTCCCGAGGCGGCGCCCTACGTGAGGAAGGACGCGCCGCCGCATGTGCGCGCAGCGTCGCTGAGAAGGGAGGAGGACGCCGCCGGCGTGCGCCGCGTCGTCCAAGAGAGTGTGCACGTCGCACGTGTCCGCTGCGACGGCCAGGAAAAGGGACGGAGCTCCGCATGCTTGCGCAGCGTCGCTCCAGGTGTGTGCGCGTCGTGCGTGTCCGCTACGACGGCCGGGAAGGGGCTTGGACATGGAGGGAGACCTGCGTCGTCGCAAGGTCCTCCGCCTCCGCTCCGTACCTGCGCCGACACGGCGACTGCACTCCAGCAGTCCGTCGTGTCCTTGGCCTGCCTCCGTTCCGCCGCCTGAGGTCTCCAGGGCGACGTCCGCGTCGCTCTGCTCCTTGTCCGCGCCCTCCGGGGGCTCCGTGTCCTCACCCTCTATCCCCTCTTTTTCCGCCGAGGCTTCTCTCGAGGGACGAGAGAGAAACGAGGTGTACTTGAAAACAAATTCCCCCCCAACCGGAAGCCTGCGGCTGGGGACACGAGGCGTGAGACGTGAGGGGAGGGTGGGCGGGCGATGTGATGTACGTGATACGAGGGCGGGGAGCGAGCGTGTTGGTCGTGAGTTATTGAGAGGAGGTGGGGAGGCAACGAGGTGTTCGGGTTTGAGGGGTACGGGGAGGGGATCGGAAAAGACAAGCAAAATGAAGGATGACGAACGAATGACCGTAAACCAAAAATCTCCAACGGCGCGTCTCCAGTGGCTATGGAGCGCGTCCGAGCGCGTTGAATCGGCCCTGCCACAGTGGTTCTGGGCGGGCATGAGTGCGAGCGAAGAGGATGGTGAGGACAGCAAAGACGGAAGTTGAGAGGATGGGAGAGGGTCCAAAAGAGGGTGTGTGCCGTAACAACACAACCGCCGATGTTCGAGAAGGTTACGCGCGTCGTGTAGCCTTTAAGAACTCGTCGGGGGACGAGCAACTACGCGGGCCTCGAGATAGGGGCTTGTAGGCCGGCGAGCACAGGCGAGATGTTGTGGATGCGACTTGCTCATGCGATGGAGCTTGATAAAGATGCGACCAGCGTCGAGATAGAAGGCGTGAGGAATGCAGAGGATCGCCGCGAAGGATGGCAAGCGATGTAGCAGAAGCGAGGACCATGGACAGGGCTTGAGCTCGCTAGTTTGGTGGCCAAACCAAACTGTAATGGCAGGGTCGTCGAGGGCGGGCTAGAGACGAGTCGAGGACATGACATTCGAGGGACTAGGCGAGCTACAAGACAAGCGAGGGGCGAGAGACGAGATAACCAAGCCATACTGGCGTTGGTTTGGCAAAGAGAGCGTAACGTAGGAGCGGGCGGTAAGTACGGTCATCCGAATCGGGTAAGTCACGAGTAACGGTAGCCGTTACAGTGCTCTTGTCCTCGACCCGTCGTTACTACACTTGCTACTCCCGTAATAACCTTCCCATTGCCCGCGTATCGGTCTCTCCGCGACGACCTACAAGGCTGCGTCAACAACTGCGGAGTCTTGGCAACGTCTGGCCGCTCTGACATACCTATCCTCACCGCTGCTCTGCTAACCCGCTCGCAACTCTCAACGCCTCGTCAGAACCGGGCACGCTCTCGTTAGTTGTCGACTATCTCGTCGTTGCGAATGAAACACGGATGTGGCCTTGACGGGGGGCTAGGACTGCGGGTCATTGGAGTCAGAAGATGGCGACGGGTCTAGTCTCAGGTTCGTCTCTTCCACTCCCTCCTCGATCGTGACCCCTGCTGTATATCTCCTTCAAGCACTTGTAGCTCGTAATGCGCATTGGTATTCTCTTTTCTACTCGAAGTTTTAACACGCAGCTATTTCGGAGTCGGTCAATTCTCCAGTTGGAGTCACGAACAGACCCGTTCATCGCAGTGGATCATAAAGTAAGTTGTTATCCTTTGCTGTGACTATTGACTTCGATTGCGCATATGTTCCCAGCACAAGCGCAGGCTGGTCCACCCGCCTGCCCGTGTCCATTTCTGCCACGCCAATCTCTGTCGACGCAACGCTACCCTTCGCTACTCGGAATACGCGTCCCATGGTCATGCCTCTCCAGTCGGGCTAGTCCACACAGCGCGATTCAGATACACATAGACTTTTCGATCCGCTCCACGCGTCTCGTGTCTCCTCGCACTCCACGCTCGCTGCCCACAGCAAGCCTGAGCCCGGACGGGTGCCGCCAATGTCCTCGCACGACCCGAGCCTCCGACATGTCTCTCCGTGAGGCGTCCTTCGCGGACCGGACACTCGAGCCGGCGCACGGTCACCGTCAAACCTCTCTTCAGCGGGACTCGCGTGACCGCTGCCGGGCGCGAGCGCCAGCGAGCCACGGGTATTCACCCTGAGAGGACGAATGAACATGGTGCTGGTGGTCGCAGCCTCCAGTCTTCAGTGTAGGTACGCCGTTGGCCACAGCTGGGACCCTCCGCGGGACGCTGAACTTTCAGGGGCTCACCGACCGAGTCACAGGGTGTCCAGGAGGCGCAGACGGCCTGAATGGGCGACTGCTAGTTGTGCCCATGCGAACAGTCCTGCGCTATGGCGACGTCAGCTCAGACATTAGTGGGAGAAGCACCTCGACATACCGTCCGATGTCTACGATGGTGATGTAGTGCGTAGACGACCCCGCTAGCTTGGACAATCGCTGTCGCCGGCCTCCGGACGTTCTCCGCAGAGGAAATCATGAAGCTCGCACTAATTCATGACTCGGACGACGCACTGAGCATCCGCCCGGGGCAGGCGTGTTCGCATGTTCCATCGTGGAGAACAGGGTGGGCGATGCGCGGATAGGGAGAAGGCGAGTAGCCGCGGCGCCTTGCAGGCCCACTGCGAGACTTGCAGTCGCGCTGATAGCTATCTACGGGTTGATCTCCACGTCTTCTCTCCCAGACCCACCCCGCCTGCCCTCTGCCTTCGTACGGTTACAGCGGCTCTCATCGCAGCACGGCCCAGGCAGCCTCGCGTGTCTGGCTCTCGGTGAATGGTCCAGTGTCGAGCCCTGTATACGGACTCATCGACTCCATCGTGATCGCACCGTTCCTGCGCGCTGAAAGGAAGTTCAGCCTGGCGACGCGGCGAACCCGAGCCATCCTGCTTTCCCAGCTGCGGTGGTGTCCGGGTCGTGAGGCTAGAGGGTACTTAGAAATGCAGGCTCATACGATTTGCCTTTTTGAATGGTGGTGGAGGACGTTTCTTGGGTCTGGACGCGATGAGGGTTGAGGAACCAAAGCATGAGCGTGTATTTCATTGCCTGCGACAATCTAGGGAGGAGGACAGTCCGACTATTGGCGAAGGAAGTGAGGAGGCAAGCAGACGAAGCGACCAGGCGAAGAGCATGACTACGAGAAGGAAGGAAAGTGAGTATGCGTGACCGGTGGCGTGAAGGCGAACACAGTACGAGGAGAGCACGTACCATATGTTGGTGATCAATCAGTCGATATATGGCTCCGTGAAAGTGTATCAGTAAAATTGATATCCACCTAGTCGTCCTCTGCATCCTGCTTCTGCCTAAGTCTTCGACGGGCCGGTATAAGTTTGGCTATAACTTTCTTCAGCACGTCTCGCTTGCGGCGAGGTGGGTCTTGCAGAATCGTGTCTGGAAGAACTGTAGATAGCTGGCGGTCCGCATAGTCCTGCGGAGTTAGGTCGTCATCTTCCCATTGACGTCCTGAGTACCCTGTAGATATGGCAGATAGTCAGCTTCGTCGACAATGCCGCATTGTATAGCAGAGCCCTGTCACAGATAAGAGCCCTACTCACCGGCATGAGTTGGAATCACGTAGACCCTCTCCCACCTCGAGAGCGTCGGAAAGCATTCTGCGACAGCAGTCCTCCACCAATCCTCCCATTCGAGCCTGTCCCCCAGATCCTGCACAACAAGGCCTGCCCTGCAAGGATCGGGTTCAGGGCGGTTGTCGGTGTACCCACTGGTCTGGTCCTGAAGGTCGCCTTCAGCAGTTTCCTTCCTGCATAGCACTGCTTCTACAACGGGGCCGATGGTACGGAGGAGCGCAACAAATTCCTCCCGTTTGAATATATGTCTAACAAACGGTGCAAGGTGAAGGTATCGTTGGGTAGGCAACAGGTCGCCAACTACATCATCGCTGGAGGCAATCCAAGAGCCGAGCGTGTCCCGGAGAGAATCAAGAGTTTGATCTGGCTGCGGAATCGGTTCAATGAAACAAACAAGATCATCCAAGCAGGGTAACAAGCAAAGATTCAGAGCAAGTGAGGGGGCTACCTGTTCAACACCTGATCACGAGAACGGACAGTGAGACGTATGCTTGGTTGAACAACCTCAAATGACTCACGAGGATGGCCCATTCGCGCAGCAGGGGGTTTGTTAGGGAAGTTGATCCACAGCTCACGGAGCGAGGGGCCAAGCGCGGACAGCAATCTCTGCCTGCCCCGCTCATCCATGTCGTAGCACTTCGATGCGAGTCAATACAAGCCTGTGCCGTGTTTAATCTGGAGACATACCACGAGCGTCTTGAGGTTCGGCAGGAACATCTTCCGAGAGTCGTGGGAGCTGCGCTTTGCCATACAGACTGGCTCCAGCCCGAGGACAGCCCAGGAAACGCAACCACACCACAGTGAATTGAGGTTGGGAAGCATACTGAGAAAGCGGGCAAAGTCCCCAAACGACGGGAAGCTCACGTCCATAAAGTCTAGCCTGCGGATATGCGAGATGGACGTCAACAGGGATGGGAAGTATCGGTGGATGGGTAGGTATGGGAGCTCCTTCTCGCCCTCAGGTAGCGGGTTTGCAGCCTTCTCGTCATCGTGAAAGCCAACGATGTATAGTTTAGCCAGGTTGGTGAGTTTCCCTCGTAGCGCCGTGAGGAACAATACAGCAGGACTGTATGGCACATGGAGGTATCCTCGCAATGCGAGTGTGCGCACGTAAGTTCCGAGCTCGGGCGATGCGTCGAGGAGCTCTGCAAAGCGGTAGAGTGCCTCCTTGTCTCGAAGGAGGACATAATCGAAGAGAACCCTCTGGGCGCGTGAACGCCATGCGTGGCAGACGAGTGCGCAGCTGGAGAGTGTAGCCAAAGACGTTGAGACGAAGTTGTAAGAGTCGTCGTACACAGCTTCGATGACGCGCTCGCAGACCTCGATTGGGAGTCGTGGCTTGGCTTTGATCAGAGACGGAAGAGTGTCAGTCATGTCGCGAGGGAGGAGGGGTGGACCTGAACAGAGGACAGAGCAGCGCAGGAAAGCGCAGGAGGGGAACGGAATCGAGAGCTCGCAGAACCTGCGCGGCTCGATGGATGTATGGCGATGAGAAGCGCACGCATCCTAGGATAACGATACCCGTGTATGACACGAGTTCCGGCGGTCCGTAAACCGACGTGCTGCGCGTTTGTTCCTCGCAGGCTGTTGCGCCCTCAGGCCTCCGAGCCCGGGTCTCGTAAATCGCGAGCAAGGGGGAGGTAAATGCACCGTCATACAATATTCGGGATTCTGATTTAAAATCAGGCTGTACGCAGACATAAATGGCTGTATGCTATCAAAGTGCACTGGCCGGCAGCGGCAGTCACATAGGCAGCGAGGGCTGTAGGAAAGCAACCATCGTCGTGCGTGAAACGTAGACAATACTTTGAGCCACAAGTAGCATGATATTGAGCTCAAGCAGAGGCAACGAACTTCAATCATGTGGTTGCACGCTCAACGAAACACACGTACCGAGGCAAACAGCAGTGGCGTCAATATGAGTGTGTGAACTGCTGAGCTGGTATATAGCGAATGTCGATCGACGCCTTGCGGGCATGGACCTTCCGTCTAGGATACCTGTCCGTCCGTACATCCAAAATACCTGACAGAGAGAGAAGCGACGACCATTCCGGGCGTCGACTATCAGAGCGAGGATGGAAAGAATATGCAGCATGAGAGCGGAGAGAGCTGCCCAGACATGCGTTGAATCCCATGACACGGCGCAGATGCACGTTGCTGATCATCGCCTACTATAGCGAATGGTACATGGCACGAGATACGATGCGATGTCTGCCTGGCAAGGACTCGAGTTCTGCGTCTCTTCAACTCGGTAGCGGCCTGATTGAAGACACGGGCACCTGTATGCGCGACACGAATGGGCGTTGTATGAATGTACGCGGTCAATTCTGTACCCCGTCGCTGCGCGTGTTCTGCCAGCTTCTGAGTGCGAGTCCCCACGACCGCGAGGACACATCCCCGTCATGTACTTTGATGATTCCCGGACAGTGTCGAGCCAGTTGCGCCCACCGCTGCAGTTCCCGCGTCGTGATCTTTGCCATCAGCGCACTGCCCTCCTCCGCACCGCATTGTGAGCCTCTGTCTGCATTGTTGCCCACGCCTGGTCCGCAGGGCGGTTCGCAGTCGATGCTGGGCGGGAAGGATCCGAGGGCGTAGTTTGAGAGCTGAGGTAGGAGTCGGAGAGCGCACGCGCCAGCGGGGTCAGAAACGCGTACGTGAGGAGCACATCGGGGTATGACAGGCTGTAGAGCGCGGTCGAGATGGCGAAAGGTGACATGTACAGAGCGTGCACCGTGTCTGTGGTCCGTCGAGCGCGGGGTTCGCCACGTTCGGGGACAGTTTGAGCCGCCCGCTGACTTTGTGATACGGACACAGCGAAAGCGTGTCTGGGTGGGGAAGCGGCGGGAAGTATGTAGGGAAGGGAGGTCGCGCTTGTAGTGTTCAGCCCAGATGACCGTTCCCTGCGCGCGCCGCTGAGAAGAGTCTCATAACTCGTCAAGCGGAAGCTATCGATATTCACTAGTAAGCTGTATCGACCGAAGTCGGTCAGTGAGCTACGTTTCGGATGGTCGATGGAGGGGACGTACCTGCATGCCCGCCCGATGCAGCCCTGCTCCATAACCGTCCTCCTCCTCGGCGCCGTCTATCGTCCACGGGGCGAATATTGCGTGCAAATAGGTACGAGGTTCTTGCAGCTCCTCAAATACGGAATCCACATTGAGCTCGTCCAACCTTGAATCGAGCGCAGAGCGGGAAGAAAACGAGCCTCGTAGAGAGGAGAGATTGGGATCAGTACGAGCGACAAACCAATAGTATATCCATACATGCACACCTATGAGCCCTCAGTGACTGTCTCCCTCCCTCGCTAGGAGCCGCGGTCGCAGCCTACCCACAGCACACGCAGACGCAGATCCGCCACGCTTATCCGAGGAGATGTAAGAGCATTGAATGGTCCCAACGGGTTCAAGCTCAGGGAACGAGTCGAGGGCGCTGGTGACAGGACACTGGGAGTTATGATGAGGCCGCGAAAGACGATGATGGTTAAAGGAATGCTTACCGTACTCAAGCAAGTTAGTCATAAGCCGTCCGGCCGCACGCGTGCCCCGAGGATTACACTGGACCATAATGGTCGCTTGCAGTTGTGTCGGCAGAAGGGCGACGCAGATGGTAGATCAGAAAGCACTCTGAGGGACAGCAGAAGGGACTACTAGCGCAGCGTCGAGTAAACGTAGTCCGACGTCCGTAGCCAAGGCGTTGAGAACGTTGAGGTTGATGGTGAGTTGGGCGAGGATGACAGCGAGCTCCTCCACAGGTCCGGAGAGATAAGATAAGATTCCACTCGGTGATCTCGGCCATGGCACCTCCGTGAGCTCGCGACTCTCCCCTTTGTTCTTGACCTCTGTCCTCCTCCAACCCCGTCATTCTCATCCTCAGCCTGCCTGGAAGATTGGGAACACATCACGCTACTCGAAGCTACCTGATTGACGTCTTACACGTTCTCCAACGCCATATCATTCCACTCTTCTGGCAGAGCTGGCTTCCGAATCGGACATCTCGCGCATCCGGATCGCCACCCTACCAGGAGCTTCGTGGAAGACCATTCTGCGTACTTACTGAGGAGGAGCTATGTAGAACACAAAGTGAGTGTAACTCATGCATGTTTAGTACGCGTCTACTCTGTTCCTGCCGCGGCCTGTCTCCACAAACCTGAGCTCCCCCCGTTGCGTCCGCGCCCCTGGGAGTTGGAACGAAGATGCTCCTTCCCCTGCTGCAGGCCGTGAGCCTGACTCGCATGCCACGGCTCTTTGAGTGCGTGTCGCCGCTCTGTTTGACCACAGGTGAGCATGCCGCAGCTATCATAGAAGACGTTCGAACTGAGTTCTCGTTTCAGCAGAGTGGCAGCAACTACTTATCATCACCCCCGTGGACGTCCGCCGCACCCCGGAGGTTCAATGCGTATGAATTCCATCGCTTCCACCTGCCCTCGGCCCAACACGACGATCCCCTGCGCCTGCACGATCCAGTGCCATCCGCGCCGACGCCCGTCTCTCGCCTGTGCCGCACCCAGCTCTTGTAATACACCCGGTACTATCCGTCTCGATCCCCGGTTATTGTAGAAGAAAACCGCGTCTAGTCTCCCGACTCCTTCAGACACTGCCTAGCGAGCGAATCCCGTGTATCACTGATGCTTCCGGCGCCCCGGCCGACGATGCCACGCTGGACAGATGCTCGTCACGCCATACACATTCTCTAAAACCCGGGCGAGCGAGTCGCGCTTGCGCCCTCGTGCCGCACGGTGGTGTTCAGCATCGTGACTAGCAAACCATTGCGCCTTCAGCACCACCCAGAGGCCCGACGATGGGCGGCGAATACGGGCGTACTGCGCGGAGACTGGTGCGTTGACGGACATCGGTCCAGCGATATGAAGTGCTGTCGCGCGGAGAAGATGGCGGACGAGTACCGGAGCACGAGCACAAGACCCCGCGGTTTTCGCTAATTCGCTACGTCCGAATGGGAGGAAGCGAATGTGCGGTACAGAGCGTACAAGAGGTCGGCGTGCCGATTAAGGGGAGAGCCTGTTGTCGATGACCTGATGTGAGCGCATACTTAGTATGTCAAGTACGTTTCGATGTACGTACAATCACGGTGTGTGTGGTATGCAGTCTTTGCTTTTGTATGCTGGTGGGTCTTCTCCCGGGTACACCACTGGGTGCGGGTTCAAGAGCGAGATCGTGAGACATCCGGTGAGGGGGAGGGCTATCGAGCGTATGGACGTCGTGTCGTGCGCCGCTGGAGACTACTTCCGAAATGCGAAGGGGAGAACCTCCCGGGGTGTGAAAGCCGGATATAAAATCGCACAGGCCCGCCGCTATATGATGCCCGGTAAACGGCAGCATCGTCGGGTGCCTGCTGTTCAGAGACACGTCCAGCGAAACTCGTGCGTATCGCGGCGATGAGTGGGAACGTCGTGTCAGGACGTCCGCTCAGATCGCAGAGGCGAAGCTCCGTCTCTGCAGCCTGCAGCCTGGCAACTAGTAAGCAGGACCAGCAGAGTGGCCGCACACTCACGCAGAGCTCCTAGCAGGATCATGGGCACGAAACAACGCACCGGGCATGCCGTCTCCCGTTCCCCTTGACAGCACGCTCGAGTCTACTGTCTCGCCGGTCCCCACAAGATCCCAGTGTTGCACTGACATGCACGCCAGCGGCCACCGGGCTCTGTCGTCAGCAGCCCTCGCCCCAGCCTGCGGGACATGGGCATGGCCGATGTTCGTGACTCTGAGCACTGAGCGGTGAGCAATGCCATCGGACGGGTACTGTCGTGTACGCTCGTCTCCCGCTCCCACTCGTATCTGTCTTGAACCACGCTGCGAAGCCTCGATCGGACGATATGCGCCTTAGGGCGCGGCCAGGACATGCGATCGGTGCGGAGACCGCAATGCCTGGTGCCACGATGCCCGCCAGCGGGCGGGGTTTGCAAAGCGGGAAGTGCGGATGCTCCCGGGATGTGCTCGCCACACCGCCCTGGGACCGGGACGCCCTCTGTTCACTTCTAGGGTCCAGGACGTCGTGTGCGAACTTCGAGCCACGCACGCTGCACGTCGACGCTGGGCAGCTAGCTGCGCGAGTGGAAGCCAGCACAACCGACGAGCGTTGCCCCTGCTCGCTGCGTAACGATTGCGTATGGAGCGACGACTGCGAGGGCGATTGCCAATGATTGCGTCTGTACGTACGCAGAGGTCAGTGCCATGCCCATCGCACAGAGCGGGACCGCTGCACTGACGGGGTATGTTTCACGAAGCAAGTACCAGCTCGCGGGAAGGTGTGCGGGGAGAGCGCAGAGAGCCGGCGTGTCTTGCTCACCTCGTCGTCCATCCCCCAGATCTTGCCCTCGCCCTCGCTACTCTTCCGCTGCTTGCTGGACGTCGCTGCGCTCACCACCGCTCGCCCGCCGCCACTGTAGGTCGTCGTGTTGAAGGTACGTACCTTGCGTCGCGCTGGTTCTGTGCGGGCCCTTCGCTTACCGGTGTCCATGTTGCAGACGTCTTGTGCGGTTGAGCTGCGCGGTGAGGGCGAGTGCATATGGACCAGGACGCGTTCATTGAGGTGCAGAAGTACGTACACAACAGATGCCGCTGTGATCGCGCGTGACGCTCATCTGTAGCTGGACCTTCGAGCTGTGTGGCAAGGCGGCGCCAGGGAGTCATGGGATATGGGAGACGACGGGACGGGGGCTGCGAGGCGGTAAGTAGACAGCGGAGTACGCATGTAGCACGTACCACAGCATCCAATCCATGCCCCATCCAAGCGTCCATGCCCTCCACGCAGTCTTTGCGAATGGCTCCCGGGCGGCGCAGCGTGTCGACGTGGATCAGCGCAGGGGCAAGAGCGGGTGACAGGGCTTGAGACGAGAGGACGGGAGAGTCAAAGCAGTACCAACAAGCTGTCTACGAGCGCAAGGAGCGTCGGGCGCATACAGGCAGAGAGACGCAGAGAGACGGCGCAGAGAGTGGGACAGACAGCGAGCGACGCGTCTGCAACGCGTGACGTCAGCGTGCGCCACCGCCGCGATCGACCCCTCCCGCGACATAAGTATAGCAGCTCGTTCCCTCGACGCCATGTTCGATATTTATATTCGCCCGCTGGCTTCACGCCCCCCATCTTTGTCTCCCTCTCCCTGGTCCTCGTCGACATGTCGCACATCCCTGCAGAGGTCGCCGAGATCAAGCCCATCCAGCAATTCCATCCCGACAACCTCCCCGCGGCCGCGCAGGACCCCGCATCAGTAATCCGCCAAAAGTCTGCACTTCTGGCACTTCTGAGCAGTTACAGTTCAGAAATTCCAGACAGCTCAGATGTCTACAGACGGTCAGATTTCCAGAAGTATATTGATGCCTTGGAACAACTGAAACTAGCCTATCGTCTCGTGCGAATGATAGTCTATGTACCAGTTTATGTAGTACCTATTGAATGCATCTAGCGCGTCAGAGAAGTGGAAGAAGTCCGGTATCTGGGTGGCTGCATAGACAGGGACTAGATGGCATGCGCGAACAATGGAATCAATGGGGATGACATCCATCACGCGGGTATCGTCCTGATCAACCTCGGGGTGAACGGTCCACATGCCCGTGACTGGGTCAGGCTCATCGGCATCGAGGGCGAACCACTCCACAAGGGCGCACTTGTGTGTCACATCCTCGTGCTTGTAGGAGAAGAAGCATCGAACACGGCCAACCGTCAGAGCGTCCAACCCGATGGCGTCCGGGTCTGTCTTGACAAGGACGGTGTCGTACCGCGGATACTCTCCCCACCAAAGAGGGGTCGCGCGAATCATCTCGCGATGCATGCCGCGAGTACTGCAGACCTCGCTGGGCGCATAGAAGGTCGCAGACGCGCTGTGATACACGGCAACGCGGCTGCCCGTCCAGACGTATGGACACTGGTCCAGGTCAATATCATCCGGGTCAGGGCCGTCTGGGTCTAGCTCCATCTGCAGGTACCGTCGAAGACGTTCGACGAACCGCACATCAGGGCCGAGCATGTCCGCGACCTGGCCGACGGACTTCACATATGCTGCGTCGGCATGAAGAGTAAGTACTGCAGTAAGGCAGGAAAAGCGTCACGCGCACCTGGGGTCTGGCTGAGATCAACGCACCCATCTGCAAGGTCTGCGTCGCCGGCTGCAGCCGCATCTGCGAGGTCGCGGAATCGCATATCTTGTGCAGCCTCCACATCTTCTGCTAGCTCGTCTGCATCGTCCGAAGACTCGTCGGAATCGGCAAACATACCCGCGAGAAGGCGTGCGTGGGTGAGAACGTCGCCATAGAGCATGTTCCGGCGACCGAATTCCGAGCGAGCGGCAGCGAGCTTGCTCTCTCTAGTAATCTTGCGGATGATCTGCCCGATAGGATTGCGATGATTGGACTCGCGCCAGGGCTGCTTGACGGCCGTGATATGCTTCGACTCGGTGATGGAGGAGCATAGCCCATTGGGGGACCCGAAGAGCTGGATACCGCGCGGATAATGAAGGATGGAGTGTTGGCGAGGTAGGGAAAAGCCGTCCTCAAGCCGGACATGTTCGACCTCGAATACAGTCCGCAGAGCGACGAAGCGTTCGAGGAGCTCTCGCATGACTTCGATGGTCTGGCTGTCGTGCGATGGACGGCGGGCGAGGTAGCAGAAGTCTAGAAAAGTGGCAATACACTGGACCATCTGGTCTGGGACGTAGCCGACAATAGCCGGCAGAAAGACCTGACAATTCATCTTCAATGTCGTCTCCGAGGTCGCAATTGAGGTTTACATACCTTCATCAAGGCCTTCGAGTCATTACCTGTCCACTGCTTGAAGTTCCTCCCTTCGGGGAAGCGTCGAAGGCCAGAGAATGCTGGCACTGCAGCGATCCTGATGAAAAGATTAACACTGGCGCAAACCGCGGGCTATGAGGCAAGTCGTTGCAACAGAGAACATACCGGCGATCTATGTCATCAATGATACGATTAGCCTCGCGCTCCGAACCGGCAGTGGCCTTGATATAGTCGATGACCCAGGTGACAAGGTGGTCTTTGAAGACACCCTTGATAACTTGATGCAGGAGGTCCGGAGAGAGCAGTTCGTGAATATCCGCGCGAGGGAAATAGTCGGTGAATGGCTGTCGTAGCTTGTGAGGCAATGCATGCAGGTGTTGTTCGACATGATAGCTCACCGTGACATCGGAGTTGATACCAAAAGCATCCCAAAGCTCCTCGATGGTGTACGTCTCGCTCGCGGCTGCGGTAGCGTCCCGGGAGCGTGTATCCCCCAAACCAAATACGCGGTCAGGTAACGCGAAACACCTGCGCGAAGAATGAGCAAGGATCGGAAGCAGGCCGTGGATGAATGTGCTCACTTCGGACACCACCCTTGGACAACACCGGCGAGATACACCTGTTCTGGGTAGTCGGCGATGAATGGCCCCAGCTCGAAGACAGCTCGGCGGTAGTGGCCATCAGGGCAGCGAAGGACATGGGGTGTCGTCATGCCAGGGCGTAAGGGTTCGAGAATACGGACAAGTGACGCATGGTACAATTGTTTCTTGAAGACACGAAATCCCTCGTCATTCTCCCATTCATGCGCAGCTATTATCATTTGACTATGAGATGATGTAGTACAGGGGACAACTCATGAAATCCTACGCACTCTTGGGGATAGCCAAAAAGGCGACGGGGATGACGCTGTCGCGATGCGCGCGGCGGACAGTGTTGTGGATGTTCCCGATCGACATATACACCGGGTGGAACTCTTGATTGCCCGTTGCAACCGACACGGTCGTCTTGTCTGCTCCGAGGATGATGGGGACGACCATAGATCCGTGCGTGACTGGGTCCTCTGCGATCATCGTCTGTTGGACCATCATGAGCAGTCGTAAGTTACGACAGCACAGTGCAACACACGTACCGCCTGTTTGAAAGCCCACATGCCCGACATAAGGTTGCTGACACGACGACCGTTGGCTGGCGTGGTCTCCTCGAATGGTACATAGTCGAATTGGCCGTCGAAGTCCGGAGAGGCCGTCAGATTCTCCGCGGCGCGGAGCGTGTCTCGCGCATGCACGTAGAACGTCTCGCGTTGCCAGGCAGGTGACGCTGGAGTGACAGGACCTTGATACCGCACCGCGAACGTCCGCCATGCAGCTTCGCCGTACTCTATGTCGTCGATGGCGCTTAGTATTTCCTGATAGTCATTGAAGGGCGGCTGATAGTCGGGGAGCCCGTCGACGACGAACTTGGCTGCTAGGATGCGGAGAAGCTGGTCGACCTTGCCCTTGGACAAGCGAGCATCTTCGAAGGCGAACTGAGCGAACTCGAAGGTGGGCCGGTCATGAAATGGAGCCCAGTCGATGTCGTCAGGGCGGGGAGGAGGGGGGCGTCTTGGTCAATGAAATTGCCATCTTGATCACACTTGAGGGCTAAAAAGAGAGTCAGGTATGTCAGCACCACTCGCGGTATAACAGAGACAGAGTAGCGAGACCTGTGAGATGGGGATGGGGATTCACATGAGGCGCGGGAGGGGCAGGCATAGGATGGGCGTGGTCGGTGCGACGATGCCGCTGGAACTTCTTTAAGGAGCTGAACGACGTCTTGCAGAGTCGACAGTAGCGAGCCATGTCGAGACGTGACTTGGTTGCTGGGATTTGAGATGATTGGCCACTTGGCCGTGGTCGAGAGGCAAGGCTGCAGGCGCTGGAGGGTCGACGGACTTGTCAATTTTGCGCCGGACTCTGAGCGTCAAAAAACACTTCTTCGCCCTCCCCATCACCTTCGACTCGACATGGCCGGCCGCGCAAAAGGTCGTCGAAGCAAACGCCTACGTTCGCCGAGCCCCGACGATGTCTCTGATGGCCTTCCTGACATCTTGACAATCATTGAGAATTCCAAGAAGGCTCCAAAGAAGCCTCGTACAACATCAGCTCGAAACAGCTCATCAAAAGCGACCCAAGGTACTCCGACTGTCATGGCCGGCACGGACGCCGCCCCCACAGGTCATGACAGCCAGGCAAGTAATATTCATTGTCAAGGATGAACTTGGTACTCACCGTTGGGCGATCGTGCAGATCGCTCCTTCAGAGCCGGCGCCACGCTATCAAACGCGCAACCCCAACAGGCATCCGGGGATTGAAGCTGGTCTAGCTCCTCGCACCCGAGAGCAAGTACAGGCGGTTGCACAAGCGAAGAAGGCGCACGCTGCAGAGGAGCTAGCAGCGCAGGAGGCAGAGCAGGCTGCTCGGCAGGCGGAGAAGCACAAGAACTTGGGCAAACTCGCGGAGATCATGGACAAGCAGGCTCGCGAGGAGGTCCAGGACAGGATGTCGTTCAGTGAGTCGTTCAGTATACACGTTCTCAGCGCGTGCTGGTCTTGCTGATGTTGATGCCCTCGCTTGTGCGCCCGATATGGCAGATGAGCACCCTGCCGCCGGAGACTGGAACTCACACGACGAGCACGAGGACGATATTCGTGATGATTGCCAGGTATGTCCTTACCACAAGCCCTTTGTAACCAGACCTGACTCTTCGTAGCCTATATCTGACCGCCTCGAGGAGGACGCAGAGAACGCCGTCCCGAGGACTCGGCGTGGGAAAGCATCAGACGTGGTGAGTCGCTCTGTGCACGCTCCCCTTCCTTGCAGCACTCCCTCTTACTGAAGGTCCATCGTCGCTAGTTGTATGTAGAAGATGACTCGGATCGGGATGAAGGCAAATTCCCTGCTCCCAAAAAGAAGGTATGTGTGCGCGCACCTCTCTCCTCATCGCGTGACTACCATGCGTTCTCATGCGACTGCATCCTCACAGGCACTATCTCAAAAGGAGAAGCGTGCTCAACGTCAACAGACCGCGCGCCAGGATCTCCAAGATCGTCGCACGACCAACACGCAGCCTGCAATTGCTGACGACCATCGCCGTGGCATCCCACCTCCATCGTGAGCAACTTCACGCTGCCCCTTGTCAGATAACTTGAAGTAGTGCCCACTAACATATATACTCCCAGCTCGAATCCCAAGCCTCGCGGGGAGAAAGCTCCAGATGCCTTCACGCCCAGCTGGCGGCGCCAACTTTTGGAGTACACGAAGTCGCCAGCGGCAAGGAAAGCTGGGAAGGCCCGCGGGGGGTCGCCGCACCTCGTACCCCCTCCTCCGCCGCGCCTCTGACATTCAGTGAGTCCCCCTCTTCCATATAATCTCATTGTTACACAATGCGAATGCGACTATGCAGGTTCCACACGCAAACGTGTTCTTGTCGAGGACAAGGATAAGACCTTCGAGCCTATCGGAGGCCTCGATCCGAGCGACATCATAGCCCCGCGTGATGCGGCTATATCCACCATCCGACGTCTCACCCTCGCGACTCCGGGCGGAGCCCGCAAAGCTGACGCTGTAAGCTTCATCAATACGTCCTCGCTGATCGCCGATGCTCACGCATGCACCCAGGGTCTCGAATTTGCCGACGTTCCGGAAACCGCAGAGTCACAGAGGAAGAAGAAGAAGTCTAAGAAGAGCAAGAAGCAGCGCCGTCGTAGCGACGGAGATAGGTCAGATACATCAAGCAACGATTCGTCGTGCAGCTACGAGAACCTGCCGGCCTGGACGAAGCCGCTCATCAAGGCACAAGTCTTGCCAACGATCTACGACTACCTCGGCACCCAGGACAACCCCTTCTCGCTTAATACCGACAAGTATACCTTCATCCAGCTACTGCAGAAGGTCTTCGACTACGTATTTCCGGAGGAACAGTACACCCTCGTCAAGAGCGACATCATTTACCAATGGGTGAGCTGTACTTCCATGTTGCTCCCGAGTCCCTCAACGGCGATCTGATCTTTCGCTCCAGTGCCAACAGCAGGTATATGAGTGGCACCGAGGCTTCCAAAGGGCCGCGAACACGATCGTCCGGACAGAGATTGAGGCCCGCCGCGAGGACAGAAAGATCCCGAAGGACGAGCGCACCGAGGGCGCGATCCTCGAATGGGTCAGCGACGCGATTGAACAAGGTGGTGCCGCGCATTGGGGCCGGCCTAATATCATCGACGTGAGTTACTCCCGCTCAGCATCACTCCGCTCTTGTTGTGACTCGTCACCTGTAGCCGGAGTCTGCGAAAGATCAGCTGCAATCCAAGTTCGTCCTCAAAGTCGTCGCGTATCACCTGCGCATGTCCATGGGCTCGATCTGGTCCCCCGAGGACGACGAGAGCGCTGATCCTATCGGAGCCATTGCTCTCGCTGCATGCGCGGTATGTAGTCCGATTGCCATTGCACCTTGCTGGATGCTTATGATGTCCAGATCGAGCGGTCCTTCGAGTGGTACTCAAAGAACCAGCTGAAGGGCCTGCCGCAAGCGAAGTTTTCGAAGAAACTTGCAGGTGCGGACATGGGCAGATGGCGTGACAGCGCTGTCCAGGACTTGATCGACAAGCCCCACCGTCTCGAACGCATGCTCACTGGCGCAATGGCGTTGGTATCAGTGCCGTTGCGCACCGCAGTCCCCAAGCACACGGTCAATCGGCTATATGTGCGGGAGCGAAGCAGCTCTCCTCCTGCAGTACCATACGATGCGGACGAGGAGTAATAGTCGTCACGGTCTATATCATGTATCCTACAATATGCTTTACATCTACCCCTCTGTGTGTTCTGAACTCGTCTGGTTTTCTGAAACTTCTGCACCGACCCTCGCACGACACATCTGATAGCCCTCTGTTTGATTCTGAGCCCTGATTGTCTGAATAATCTGCAAAGTGCTGAAATCCCTCTGAAACTGTCTGCAAACGTCTGCAAACGTCTGCGCCAGACGTTGCAGATTTTTGGGGAAGTTGAGATGCACTATCCCCAGCACAACGTCGCGGCTTCCTCGCCGTGCAGATGACGGGTTGCCGGGACATCTCGCGCAGAGGATGGTCGGGCTGAACACGCTTGGCTGCTGCTGCTGCTGCCGTGCCGCAAAGATGGAGGAAGCGTCTACGAGATTCAAGGGTGACTGAGGGAGAGGGTGTGTAGTACGGGGAGGACGCAAGAGGTCGGAGCAGCGGTTACAGGGAGGGAATATTGTCGATGATACGATATGACATGAGCGTACGGTGTACAGAGGACGTACGGTCATGCTATACTCGTCCTTTCTTCTGCCTGGTGGTGGGGCCTGGCGGTTTGATGCTGAGCGCGGCGCGCCTCCGGTGAGTGAGCAAACCGCGGTACATGTAATTACCGGTCGGCCTCTACCGAGTGCATGTTGTGTCGGAGAGTACGAGATGGGAGTAACGCCTCATCCGATGACGGATGGCGAGGATGTCCTGGTACGGAGAGATCGTCTGAGCACTATCCCTGCAGTACCGCTGCGGGCGTGCGTAGTATGCACTGGTACATCGGAGGAGGGATAGCTCGAGTGGGCCGTCTTGGACTGGGTCAGTGCGATGCGCTGGCGGTACACGTTAACACAATCCGATGGTCTTCCAGCATGGTGGAAGTGACGACATCCTCACCCACAGGAGGAAAACGATCGGAGACAGCGAACATGCCGCAGGACCTGAAGGCAGCGCGCAGCGCGCGTCCCGCGGATGTTCATCGAAGCTCGTGGCGGGCCCAGCGGTCCAGATGACTCGGATGTCCGTCTCGCGCTGTCCCTCTTCTCCCTCGTGCCTTACTCCGTTGTAATGACTGACAACGATGAGGAGCTCCCGGTCGGCGCATTGTAGTGATGTCGAGGGGAGTTTGTCGTGAGGTGTGACACCAACCGATGGGAAGTGTACGCGTCGGTCTGACCGCGTCTCCAGCTACTCGACACCAATCGGAGGAAACACGGTGCAACAGCGTGCCGGATCTGGGTCATATCCGATGAGTGTAGCGGCGGATGCGCTGATGGACATGGATTGCTTGAGCACTGAGGATGGTAGCGACGAAGTTCCCCGCGCCGCATGGAGTTGACTCCGTCTGTGCCGCCCTTCCCGGCCAGCAACCGCCTACGCCTCGGGCGTGCGGACGCTCTGCAGCGGTACACGTCCTGTAGACCGACTGCTAGATCGTAGTGGACGAACGAGCGAGGCTGAGCGAGGAAGTCGCAGTCGACGCGTGAGGTGGAGTCACGGACGCGAGTACCGGCAGAGATGCACACAAGAGGGGGAAAGAGAGCTTGATACGACAGAGTGCAGCACAGGGATGGAGGAGGAGGAGGAGGAGGAGGAGGAGGAGGAGAGCAGAGACTCGCACGTGTGGTCGACGGGCGGGCGACGCTGAGCGAGGAAGCTGGAGTCATGAGTTGAAGTCCCAGTCGCGAGCGGCCGTAGAGAGCGGGCATGTGTAGGCACATGGACCTTGAGCACAGCGTGAGCCAACCGCTAGCTTTGTGTCGCGGAACCGCAGTCGAGGCTGCATCCGAGCAAGCTGGTGACAGTGGTAGGCAGAAGAGGGATGAGGGCTGTTAGGCCAACGATGCACGCTCTTTGAGCACGTTGCGCACTCTGTATCTTGGCGTGGAACTTGCGACCAGCCCAGTCAGCCAGTGCGCTGCAGCCGGTCCACAAACTGAACATACCTGCATGCTGCGATCGTTTCTCCAACCTCGTCCCGAGTCAGCGCCATCTTGAGTCCATGCTGTGTCAGAGTTTCGCGCACAGTTGCGATAGCTCCTCAAGAACCGGCCCCAGATGATGTGGAATCGGCTGGACGGCGAGGACAAAGCGGCAGGTACAAAAGAGGGAGGTCGGGGCTGAGTGCAGTATGACCGACGAATCGACAAGACAGGGATACGGACATACCTAGGTTCCCCGAGGCCGTCACCCTCTACTCATGATCAGCGGCAGTCGGCCTCCTAGCAAGCAGACGCATGGCGTACACCCAGTACGTGTCTTGAGACCAGTGTTCTTCAGCAGCTCGCGTGCTCCGTTGCGGAAGACTGGAGGGTGAAGACGGAGCCAGACGGGGTGCAGATGTGAGTGTCCAGAGTTCCATAGAGCGAGTGAAGAGCACAGGGTGAGTCGCGAGGGAAGGCTGAGAGACATGATTATTCCGCAAGAGACAGAGGTGGTCCGAGTGGTTCAACTTACCGTGCTCTAGCGCAGTAAGTACGCCCGACCCTGGGCCTGAGGAGCAAGCAGAAGAAGACGTTGTCGCGTGCAGAGACTTGTGAGTACTGGCAGTTGATAGCAGACGCGGCACAGTAGGGCAAGCTGGGTCTGTAAGGCGGTCGAGGATACGGGAACAAGCGCAGAGAACATCGGGAGGACGAGGAGGGAGTGGACGACATCAGAAGACGCGCAGAGATAAGATAAGATAACATCGTGCTCGCGTATCCGTCTCTCCAGGTCTCTCCTCGGCGACAGGCCTGCAAGACTGCGTCTAGCCTCAACTGAGGAGTCCTCACGACGCCCGGGCTGCTCTGACATACCTGGCTTTACCGCTGCTCTGCTAACACGCCCGCTACCTTCAACACGTCTGGGCACGCTCTCGGCAGTGGTCGACTCCTTCGTCTTTGCGAGACGCGGCGTTGATTCAAGCCTAGGGCGGCGGCTCACTGTAGTGGGCTAGTAGGCAAGATGGCGAGTCGCGACAGGGCTCATCTCAGGTTCGTCTCTCCCGTGCCCTTCGCGACTGTCCCCTGCTGTGTATTTCCCTTCATACAGTCGTGTTTTGTACTGTGCGTTCATATCATCTTATAACGTTTCAACAAGCAGTCAGACTCGACTTCGTTTGCGTATACGTTCCCGGCGCAATCGCAGGCTGGTCGGCCCCGACGACCCATGTCCGATTCCGCCAGGCTGACATTTGTCTCCGCAACTCTACCCGTCAATCCTCGTACACGTCCTGCCTTCGGTTGGGCCAGTCGGAACTGCATGAGCCAGATCCATGGCAGGGCTCGATCCGCTACAATCACTTCACACCGCCTGTGCCTCCCCGCAGCGCCATCGCACACTTGCTGCCCACCGCAAGCACCACCCGATCCTTCGACATATCGCTCTGGGAGGCGTCGTCCCGCTGGACGCTCGGACTGCAGCTCGAGCGGGCCCGCGGTCACCGTCGAGCCTCTCTTCCGCGGGACTCGCGTGACCGCTGACGGGCGCGAGCGCGAGTGAGCGGTGAACGCGGTGCTGGTGGTCGCAGCATCCGCTCTTCAGTGCAGGTACGCCGTCGTCCACAGCTGGGACCGTCCGCGGGACAGTGGACTTCAATCGCTCACCGACCGAGTCCCAGGTTGTCCAAGAGGCGCAGTCAGTCCTCAAGCGTGACTGCTAGTTATGCCTATGCGAACGGTCCTGCGCCATGGCGTCGTCAGCTCAGAAATCAGCAGGAGAAGCACCCTGACGTACCGTCCGATGTCTACGATGGTGATGTAGTACGTAGACGATGCCGCTAGCTTGGGCAACTGCTTCGGATCTTCTCTGCGGACGAGAACATGGAACTCGCACTGATCCACGACTCGGACGACGCACTGAGCATCCGCCCGGAGCAGGCGTGTTCGAATGTTCCGCCGTGGAGAACAGGGTGGGTAGGGAGAAGGAGAGTTGCCGCGGCCCGCGGCGCATCGCAGGCCCACTGCGAGACTTGCAGTCGCACTGATAGCTATTCACAGGTTGATCTCCACGCCTTCTCTCCCAGACCCACCCTGCCCGCCCGCTGTGTCGTACAATCACAGCGGCTCTCAACGCAGCCAGCGTCGCGTCCGGTGTTAGGTGCATGGGCGAGTCTCGAGCCCTCCATACGGTCGTGTCCACTCCACCGTGATCGCACCGACCACAAGTCTCGCTGAAACAAGTCCATCCCGGCGACGCGGCGTGCCTGAAGTGTCGAGTCCTCCAAGCTGTGGTGGAGTCCGGGTCGCGAGGCTAGCGGGGAGGGACTCGGGAGTCGAACATACTAGCGGCGGGTACCTGGTGCCGGGCGGGCAGAGGGTGCATAGGTACATGTAATGTTGGTCCAGCGGCACGGCTGTCTAGACGGCTGGCTTCGATATAGTGTTAGCGTGTAGGTCGACGCGTTGCAGATGATATGCACATGTACTCGAGTACGGCATAATACATGGAGTATATTTCGCTCTTCGCGGTGCAGGGATGTCTCGGGGTCGGACGTTTTCAGCGTTCAGCAGCTACGCAGGATGAATGCCTGTGGGAGGGAGGGAGCGATGTAGGGAAGGAACTGTGAAGAGGTCGTCCGTCTGTCATTGGCGGGCTGTGGATGTTGAGGAATGTTGCAGCAGCTGCGCGAGTCGCAACGCGTATTGTGACGTGCAATGTGGTTGCTGATGAGTGACTGCGGGACACGATGAGCGACATGAATATTCTGCGGGGCGAGCAAGGGGTTTAGGGCGAGATAGAACGGTTCTCGGCGGTGCACCAGTGTCCGGGAGCCATATGGAGACTTTGGAAGTTTCGCGTGTTGGTCGGGAAGTCGGGGCGATATAGGACATGTGAGGGAGACGACCGACATCTGAGGCATGAAGATACTACTGCCGCTCATTGGAGCAGCGATTTGAGGGGCTGACATGTATGAGAAATGAGCAGACGATAGTGCATATAACCTTGCAGCGAGGAGACGAGACGAGACGAGACAACGCAAGAATGATGATGGTAGGAAGAGAGTCCGCGGAGCACAACCAGAGGAGAGACATAGCTAGAGGACGTTGAACGTCGAGACGGAGTAGATGCGGGTCTTGAGCACGTTCTGCGTGCGTCCCCGGCGAAATGAAGAGCTCCTGCTTCCTGTACGCCTGAGGCAAGTCGGCTACGCAAGCTGATCAGTCGATGTCGCTTGTCACGAGTTACATATAATCCCCACCTGATAGTAACGCTTCTGCTTCTGTCTTACGTGCATCACTGCCCCTCGAGAGGCGAGAAATTTCTTGACGACATCTCGCGTTGAGCGGCGGCGGCGGCGGCGTGCTTCCGCGAGGTCGGCGTAGTCCTGCGGAGTTAGGTCGTGATCTTCCCATAGATCTTCTGGGTTCCCTGTGGATATCGAAAATAGTCAGCTTCGTGAACAATTCTCTGAACAGAGCCCTGTCACATATAAATGTCATACTTACTGATATGAGTTGGAAAGACGTAGAGCCTCTTCCACCTCGAGAGCGTCGGAAAGCATTCAGCGACAGCTTCCCGCCACCAATCCTCCCACTCGAGCCTGTCCCCCAGATTCTCCACAACAAGGCCTGCCCTGCAAGGATCGGGTTCAGGGCGGTTGTCGGTGTCCCCACTGGTCTGGTCCTGAAGTTCGCCCTCGGCAGTATCCTTCCTACATAGCGCTGCTTCTACGACGGGGCCGATGGGGCGGAGGAGCGCAACAAATTCTTCCCGTTTGAATGCACTTCTCCACGCCGGTACAAGGTAAAGGCATCGTTGGGTAGGCGATAGGTCGCCAACTACATCGTCGCTTGAGGCCATCCATGAGAGGAGCATGTCCCGGAGAGAATCAAGCGTTTGATCTGGCTGGGAGAACGGTGCGAGGAGACAAAAGAGACGTCCCAAGCAGGGGAAGGACCGGAGATTCAGAGCAAGTGAGGGGGCTTCCTGTTCGACATCTGATATGAGAACGAATAGTGAGATGTATGCTTGGTTGAACAACCAAACCTGACTCACGAGGATGCTCTATTCGCACAGCAGGAGGATCGTTAGGGAATTTGGTCCACAGCGTGCGGAGCGAGAGGCCAAGCGCGGACAACAATCTCTGCCTGCCCGGCTCATCCATGTCGTAGCACTTCGATGCGAGTCAATACAAGCCTGTGCCGTGTCTGATCTAGGTACATACCGTGAGGTGCTCGAGGTTCGGCAGGAACATCTTCCGAGAGTCGTGGGAGCTGCGCTTTGCCATACAGACTGGGTCCAGGCCAAGGACAGCCCAGGAAACGCGACCACACCACAGTGAATTCAGGTTGGGAAGCATACTGAGAAAGCGGGCGAAGTCCCCAAACGACGGGAACCTCACGTCCACAAAGCTTAGTCTACGGATATGCGAGATGGACGTCAACAGGGACCGGAAGTATCGATAGATGGGTAGGAACGGGAGCTCCTTCTCGCCCTCAGGGAGTGGGTTTGCAGCCTTCCCGCCATCGTCAAGGCCGTAGATGTGTAGTACAGCCAGGTTGGCGAGCCTCCCTCGCAGAGCCGCGAGGAACAATACAGCTGGGCTGTATGGCACATGGAGGTGTCCTCGCAATTCGAGTGTGCGCACGTAAGTTCCGAGCTCGGGCGATGCGTCGAGGAGCTGTGCGAAGCGATAGAGCGTGTCCTTGTCTCGAAGGAGGACGAACTTGAAGAGAACCCTCTGGGCGCGTGGACGCCATGCGCGACAGACGAGTGCGCAGCTGGAGAGGGTAGCCAAAGACGTTGAGACGAAGGCGTATCGGCCGTCGTACACCTCTTCCATGACGCGCTCGCAGACTTCGATCGGGAGTCGTGGCTCGGCCTTGACCGGAGACGGAAGGGCGTCAGTCATGTCGTGAGCCGTGGACCTGAGCAGAGGTCGGAGGGGAGCGGAAACGTGCAGGAGGGGAAGGGGATCGAGGACTCGGAGATCCTGCGCGCATGTATAGCGGTGAGAAGCGCACACGTCCTAGGATGGCGGTACGTACCCGTGTATGACACGAGGTCCGTGAACCTTACTGACATGCTGCGCATTTGCGCATATGCTGTCGCAGGCCGAAGCTCATACCCATTGCTCCATACCTCCATGCCTCCAGCGCTCGAGCTTGCACTAGTGTGATCGTCTTCATAAGGGAGCGCAGTTGAAGTGGCTGCACGCCAGCGTTCACACGGCACACGGTGTTCCTGGCCACGAGAAGTGGACAGGTCTTGAGGGCAGTAAATGCAAAGTCGATCGGGGTGGGAGAGTGGTGTCCTCGCGTGGCTTCGTGTTTCAAGAGTACGAGTGAGGCAGCTCAAGCTCAGCGGTATTGGTTCTTGCCCTTCTCGAGAAACGGGATACGCTCAACCCGGCTCGATGGGAGCACTGAGAGCGGCTGCCCACGGTGCGTGGGTTCAGTCCCAGAATGAGATAGGCTGCGGCTGAGCAGCTGTGATTTGACGGGAGCGTGCCGGCGAGAGCCGTCATTGTCCCAAATACATAGTGATCTTGAGTGGTGCAGTCCTCTCAGCCGCTGACGGCGATGAGCAATACTTATCCTCTCTTCATGTGTTGACTGCTGCCAGTAAATTCCGAAGAGTATGGACGTCTAAAGATCTGCAGCACCCCTCCCACGACATTCGTCCTGCCTGTGCCAAGTACTGCGACTCTGCGCACCCATGATACATACATACAGCTGCTTGTACTCATTGAACACCACCTCGGGTCAGGTCTGCCCGGAGGGGCCTTATCCCTATATGTATGTGATTTTATTATAAACTCAGGCTGTACGCGGACAGCCTTGGCTGTATGCTATCGAAGTGCACAGAACAGTGTTGGTGCATATGGTCGAATAGACAGCGAGAGTCGCAGAAGCGGCCTGTCATCGTGCGTGAAGAATAGAGGACTTGGAGACTTAAGCAACGGTAGCATGTATTGAGCGCGAGAAGACGGCGGCTGTCTCGCTGATTTTGAAGCGTCCACGGGGTCTACTCTGTCATAGTCGAACAGATCTCAACCGGCTACTGTCCTGCAGTGACGGTCAGAGTGCGATTGTACGAGCAAGTCGGAGCAACCGAACACACGTACCGGTGCAGACGGCTGTGGATCGCTGAGCGGCAGGGCGAGAGTTGACACCCTTCGGGCACGGACCTCACAGATATTGCCTTGAAACCTTCAGCGAGAGCATCCTTGCCCAGCTCGTCCAAGATGACTTGACAGAGAGATAAGCGATGGCCGTGCCGGTTGTCGACTATTGAAGTCGATTGGAGTCGACGGGGTGATCGCTGGAAAGGCTGTGGATGGACGGAGTGTTCCAGACATGTGATTGGACCGCCGACTTATCCTCTCGTCCTGGGGCGGAATGGTTTATTGGGTGCCGCGATATGATACACATGGCTGCTGTTTGGATGTATGCAGGGCGTTCCTCGATCTCGCGGTTCTCGCAGCAGCGCGTCTCCAGCTCCTGGGTGAGAGTCGCCGCGACTTCGAGGCCACAGTCCCACCCAAGACTTGAGCGATCGATGGTGTTGGCCAATTTGCGACTAATATGGCCCACCTGCCTTGACCTTCCCTGCCGTCTCCGGCATCTTGGCCGCGCGACCGTTCCCATGCCTAGTATGCGGACGTCTACCGGGTAATCTGAACTCCATCGCGGACGGACGAGGAGCAGCGGAGAGTTGAGGCATGAGTTCGAGTTCTGATGTAGGAGCACAAAATCCCAGAGGCGGAGACACGTACGTGAGGTGGACATCGGAATATGACGCGCAGTAACGCACGGTCGAGATGGTAAACAGTGACACGTACAGCGCGTGCGCGGTCTCTGTGGTCCGTCGAGCGCGGGGTTCGCCAAGTTCGGGGACAGTTTGAGCCGCTCGCTGACTTTGTGATGCGGACACAACGAAAGCGTGTCCGGGCGAGGAAGCGGCGGGAGGTATGTGGGGAAGGGAGGTCGCTGTTGTGGTGTTCAGCGTAAATGACCGTTCCGTGCGCACGCCGCGGAGATGAGTCTCATACCTCGTCAGGGCGAATCTATCGAGATTCGCCAGTAAGCTGTATCGACCGAAGCCGGTCAGTGAACTACGTTTCGGATGGTCGATGGAGGGGACGTACCTGCATGCCCGCCCGATGCAGCCCTGCTCCATAACCGTCCTCCTCCTCGGTGCCGTCTATCGTCCACGGGGCGAATATTGCGTGCAAATAGGTACGAGGTTCTTGCAGCTCCTCAAATACGGAATCCATATTGAGCTCGTCCAATCTTGAATCGAGCGCAGAGCGGGAAGAAAACGAGCGTCGCAGAGAGGAGAGATTGGGATCAGTATGAGCGACGAACCAATAGTACGTCCATACGTGCACACCTATGAGCCCTCAGTGGCTGTCTTCCTCCCTCGCTAGGAGCCGTGGTCGCAGCCTACTCACAGCACACGCAGACGCAGATCCGCCACGCTTATCCGAGGAGATGTAAGAGCATTGAATGGTCCCAAAGGGTTCAAGCTCAGGGAACGAGTCGAGGGCGCTGGTGACAGGACACTGGGAGTTATGATGAGTCCGCGAAAGACGATGATGGTTAGAGGAATGCTTACCGTACTCAAGCAAGTTAGTTATAAGCCGTCCGGCCGCACGCGTGCCCCCGAGGATTACACTGGACCATAATGGTCGCTTGCAGTTGTGTCGGCAGAAGGGGGACGCAGATGGTAGATCAGAAAGCACACTGAGGGACAGCAGAAGGGACTACTAGCGCAGCGTCGAGTAAACGTAGTCCGACGTCCGTAGCCAAGGCGTTGAGAACGTTGAGGTTGATGGTGAGTTGGGCGAGGATGACAGCGAGCTCCTGGAGTGATAAGATAAGATTCCCGTCGGAGATCTCGGCCATGCCACTCGTTCGTCTCGCGACTTTGTGCGGCTCTCCTTTTTGTTCTCGGTCTCTGTCCTCCTCCAAGGCCTCATGCGTATTCTCAGCCTGCCTGGAAGATCAGCGATACCTCATTATACTCGAAGCTACTATTGCTGCAACCTGATTGACGTCTTCCACGCCGTTGCCACGTCTCCGCCGCCAATGTATCCCACTCTCTGGCAGCTGGGTCCCGCCTCGGAGATCTGGCGCAGCGTCACCATACCAGGAGCTTCGTGGAGTATTATTATGCATGCTTAGGAGGAATTATGTGCTACACAGAGTGAGTTGTTCATGTTTGGTACGTGTCTACCGTTTACTCCCTCCCTGCCTGTCTCTACAATTCACCGCAACTGCCCGTATTACGTCTGAGCCCCTGCGAATTGGGACGAAGACGCTCCTTCTCCTTCTCCCGCTACAGGACGTCAGCCTGACGTACGGATTACCTCTGTGACTGCGTCGCCGCTGTGTCTTACTCTAGGTGAGCATGTCGCAACTAAACTAAGTATAATAGAGGACGCTCGTACTAAGTTCTCGTTTCAGCAGAGTTCCAGGAACGAATCACCACCCCGTAGGTCCCGCCACACACCGAAGAGGATTCGTGCGCCAGTAGAGGATATCCAGGCTTCGAGCGACCGCGAAAACGTCTGTCCATGGTAGTATTCGACCACTGTCATCGTGAACTTCTCGGTTCGTACCATCTCTCTCGCATAAGACGTGCGCATATACCTCCCATCTGTATCACGCGTGAGGGGCGTTGCAACTCCTGGGCTAACCCCGGGCTCCGTCAGAGCGATATAATGTGGCCCGTCCGCACGCATACTCTACCCCTGCACCCATATGCACAGGTCACATCGGTTCCTCAGGCGACACGAAGTGGACTCGCTGACTTCAGAGTGTTCTGGCAGGACATGAGCGCGCTCAAGGGCCGAGAGACGATGGTATGATCCTACTGAAGGTATGTATCTTTGGCGACAAGCCAGGCAACATGACGAATCGGAACACGACGAACCTAGCATACAGTTCGACCCGTGGAATGTCGGTCTCACTACACCCTGATCCTTCCTCTTCCTCGCGATGTCCTGTCCGCAATCTCGTACCATACCCCCGCGTTTGCCCTCAATGATTTCCGTCGCTGCTACCTGCAGCCGGCTCAACGCGACGATCTTCTGCGCCTTCACGACCCCTGCTATCTGTGTCGAACGCCTCTCACTCGGAATTGCCTCACCCAGCTCTTGTCATATACGCGGTACTATCCGTCTCGGTCCCCGGTTTCTGTCAGAAGACAATCACGTCGAGTCTTCAGAATCCTTTCGTCGTGCACCGCGTCCTATTCCTGTTCCTGTTCCCGTTCCCGAGCCTCCCGTGCTGTAGCCTGCATGTGCCATGTGCCGACCTCCCGAGCACGCCGAATCTAAACCGCGTCCAGGACCGAGCCTTTGCGACCGATGGACCTGTGGCGTTCCTTCAGCTGCACAGCGCGTCAGAAGCCGACGTCACGGTGCTATGGAGGATGGGGCACAGATGACACTCACGCACGACGGACACCGACGGCTTAGAGCCGTCGCGTGCTTGTGCTGCCATGTACCGCCCTCGCCATCCGAGCCCGTCGTACGACGCGGAGGCAAAGTTCGAAGTTCGAAGTCGGGCAAACTGCAGTCATGTCGCAGATGTCTTCCGTGTTCCGTCTCCCGGGCAGTCGGGGTCATACTGTACTTCGACGCTCGAGCTTGCGTGCAGACGGAGGCGCTATACGAATACAGTCTTTGCTCACCGGGAAGACAGAGACGCGGTGCGAGACTGCGAGTGGCTGCAAAGACGCTGCTGTGTATTCCAATCCGCGTGAGACGCGAGGCAGGGCCGACGCCGCCCAGAGATGCGCATGCGAGACGGAGCGTCGGTCTGGAACGCATCTGCTTGCTGGCACGCATTGCGTCTGCTCGACGTGTCGTGTAAGCGTGTCTGACGGAGCGTAGATAGGCGGGCTGACGGATCGAACGAGTCGGGGCTAGGACGGGGAGGAGTGTATATAAGGTGTGTGGGGAGCGCAGAGAGTCGGTTTGTTTGTCTCACCTCCGAGTCGTTGTCCCCCAGATCTTGCCCTCGCCCTCGCTACTTTTCCGCTGCTTGCTGGACGTTGCTGCGCCCACCACCGCTCGCCCGCCGCTGTAGGTAGTTGTGTTGAAGGTATGTACCTTGCGTCGCGCTCGTTCTGTGCGGGCCCTTCGCTGATCAGTGTTCTTGTTGCAGACGCCTTGTGCAGTTGAGCTGCGCGGCGAGGGAGAACGAGTGCACATGGGCCAGGACGCGTTCATTGAGGTGCAGAGGTACGTACACGACGGATGCCGCTGTACTCGTGCATGACGCTAATCGGTACCTAGGACCTTCGAGCTATATGGCAAGACGGCGGCAGGGCGTCATGGAATATAGGACGGGGGCTGCGAGGCGGTCAGTAGACGGCGGAGTAGTACGCATGTAGCACGCACCATAGAATGCAATACATGCCCCATGCATCCGTGCATGCCCTCACGCAGTCGTCGCGAGCGGGTCCCGGGTCGCGCAGCGTGTCGAGGCGGATTAGCGCAGAGGCGAGCGAGCGGGTGACAGGCCCTGAGACGAGAGAACGAGAGGACGCGAGAGTGGCGAGAGCCAAAGCAGTACAAACACGTCGACGACGAGGGCAGAGAGCGTAGCCAGCGCGCGTCCAGGCAGAGACGCGTCTGCAACGCGTGACGTCTGCGCGGGCCACCCCCGCGATCGAGCCGGCTAAAGTTCCTGTACGCCATGCTCGACGTGTGTACTTGCCCGCTGCTGGCTTCACGTACCCCATCTAGCTAGCTCCTCAATCGCCTCGTCAACCTGCAGAGGTCGCCAACACCCAGCCCATCGAGCAAATCGATCCCGACAACCTCCCCGCGGCCGCGAAGGACCCAGACCATGTCGCCGTCGCCCTCGAGATCCTCGTCAAGCAGTCGGCCGTGCTCTTCTCCACCGTCCCGCTACCCTCATAACTTGCACTCAGCTTGTTACAGCTTCCACTGAGTATTGCAAAAAACGGCCATTCCAGATAAGTCGCGTACTGTCTTCGATGCACGTACGTTCCCAACAAGCTCAGAATCTTGTGCCCTCATGCTCTCTAGGGTGTACCAGACCTTCATAGTAGTGCGACCGAGAGACTCGTGAGCCCACCTCTACCCGCTCCTCTGCACTTTGCCAGGGCCACCTCTCCGTCTTGCGCCAGTCCCCCCGTAGTGGCATTTCTGTATGCGCCGGAACCCGGACGAACAGGTGCTGCCAATTTCCTTGCACGTCCAGGTCATCCCGCCCAGTCTTGATAACACGTCCTACGCGGGCCGGATCCGCAGATCGCATCTTCGTTGTGGTCGAGGTGGCCTACGGTGAGCACCAAACCTCTCGTTCATGCCCGGCTGACGAGCCCGAGAGCGAGCGATCCGTGAACGCGGTGTTAGCCGCCGCCTTCATTAATTGCATGCCGTCCGCTGCGGACCCTCTGTGCAGCGGCAAAATTGAGCCTCTCGTCGCCCAGTCGAGCAGCCAGTCCTGCATGCTAGACGGCCTAGATGCGCAGCGGCAAGTTGTGCGAAGGAAGTTCCACATCGACTCAGTGCTATGATTTTGTCAGCCAAGAGAGCGGCGGGATCCAGAGATGACACTCGACATACCGCCCCCTGGCTCCCAGCTCGGACCACACCGCTAGCTCCGACGACCTATGTAGTCGGCATCGGACGTTCTGTGGGTTGCAAAGCACCGAGCAGATGGATCTAGCTGCAGGTCAAGGATTCGCACTCGCACTACGACCTCAGCACTCGCAGGACGACCAGCAGCTGGGCGAGCTGGTGTGCACGTGCGCTCGCGCCGGTGCACACGGATCCGGGAGTAGTCTCCTGGTCGACGACCTCACGTCTTCGCTCTAGCACCCGCCGCTGCTCGGTCTTCGAACAGTCACAGCGGACCTCGACAAGAAAAATTGCCGCGGCCATCACCTCGACCTCGATGGGTCGTCGAGCACCGAGAGTCTTCAGTACGGGTACGCATGCAGGATGGGTCCGGCCCAGCGTGGAGACGTGATCGCACTGCTCAAAGGGACTCTGTCCGGCCTGGCGACGCAGCAAACCCGAGCCGTCCTGCTCAGTGCTTTCCGAGCTGCGGTGGTGTCCAGGTGAGGCGAGAGGCAAGAGGGGAGGGGCTGGAGCTGCGGCTGGCGCAGGGCGGGCGGGAGGTGCATACGTACACGCGTTGTCAGTCTAGTACCGGCACGAGAGTGAGACGGCTGAATTGGTCGGGATGTCACTACATAGCTCGAAGAAACGAAGACACACGTTCAATACGTACCGCGTTATCTATTCTGGTCTTCCCAGTGCGTATTTGTCTTGGAGTCGCACTGAGTCGAGCAACGAGCGGTCACGCTTCGTGAATGCCCGTCAGGCATCAGTGGGCGACGGAGGTTGACGGAGATGCCAGACAACTGCGAGCGTCGTGATGTATATGGTGACGTGCACTGCAGTGTCCGATGAGCGACTTCAATACTGCATGTGCTACGTGAATGTACGGCGAAGCGAGCGAGGGATGTAGGGAGATAAAAAGACGGTTTCCTGGAAATGCGCGAGCCTGTGGAAACTTCAGAAGGTTCGCAGATTGGCCGGAGACTCGGGGGAGTATAGCACAAGTGAGGGAGACCGCCGGCATCTCAAGCATCAAGCATAAAGATAGTACTGCCGCTGGTTGGAGCGGCGCATTGAGGGCCTTTATGTGTGTTTTAAAAGGGTGCCGATGTGGCGAGAGATGAGCAGACGATGTTTTGTATAACCTCGGGGCGGACCGACAACAGGAGACGAGAGAAGGCGACCCAGAAATGCAGACGGTGGGAAGAGAGCCAGGCGACAACGACCAGAAGAGAGACATAGTTATGGAAGAAGAGGAAGAGTAGGAAGGATGTGAAGACAGATTGGATGCGGGTCGTCGACATATTACACGTGAATCGTGATCGTCTCTGGAGAGATGAAGAACGTTTGCTGCATGTAGGTGTGTAGCAAGCCCGCTATGCAAGCTGGTTAGTCAATGCCGCTCGTCAGAGCTAAGTACGGCCCTACCTAAGAATGTTTTCGCTTCTGCCTTCGACGTACCAGTACCCCTCGTGTGGCGATAAATTGTAATTTGTTCATAATTTTCTGCTTACGGCGGGGGCGGGCTTCCACCATTGCTTGCATGCGGTCGGCGTAGTCCTGAGGAGTCAGGTCGTAATCTTGCCATTGATCTTTTGGAAAATCTGTAGCTATTGCCAACAGTCAGCTTCATGGACAATATCACATTCTCTGAACAGAGCTCTGTATGAACAAGAGGCGTACTCACAAATTTCAGTTGGATACACGTAGAGCCTGTTCCACCTCGAGAGCGTCGGAAAGCAGTCTGCTATAGCTGTCCTCCACCAATCCCCCCACTCGAGCCTGTCCCATAGATTTCTCACAACAAGGTCTGCCCTGCAAGGATCGGTCTCAAGGCGGTTGTCGGTGTCCCCACTGGTCTGGTCCTGAAGGTCGCCCTCGGCAGTATCCTTCCTGCATAGCGCTGCCTCTACGACAGGGCCGATGGTACGGAGGAGCGCAACAGAGTCTTCCCGTTTGAAGCTCTCTCTGTTCCATGGTTCAAGGCAAAGGGTTCGCTGGGATGGCGATAGATTGCCAACTGCATCGTCGCTTGAGGCCATCCATGAGACGAGCATGTCCCGGAGAGACTCGAGTGTTTGATCTGGCTGCGGAAACGGCGCAAGGTCACAGGCGAAAGTATCCAAGTAGGGGAATGAGCGGAGATTCAGGGCAACGGAGGGGACTTCCTGTTCGACACCTGATCACGAGAAGGAAAAGTGAGATGTATGCTTCCTTGAGAACTCAGTTTGACTCACGAGGATGCTCTATTCGTACAGCAGGGGGAACGTTAGGGAACTTGGTCCACAGCGTTTGGAGCGAGGGGCCAAGTGCGGACAGTAATCTCTGCCTGCCCTGCTCGTCCATGTCGTAGCACTTCGATGCGAGTCAATACAAGCCTGTGCTGTGTCTGATCCGGAGACATACCGCGAGCATCTCGAGGTTCGGCAGGAACATCTTCCGAGAGTTGTGGGAGCTGCGCTTCGCCATACAGACTGGCTCCAGGCCGAAGACAGCCCAGGAAATACGGTAACAGTACAGCTCTTTCAGGTTGGAGAGCGTATTGAGGAAGCGGGCGAAGTCCCCGAACGACGGGAACCTCACGTCTGCAAACTCTAATATACGGATGTGCGAGATGGACGTCAACAGGGACGGGAAGTAGCGATACATGGGTAGGAACGGGAGCTCCTTCTCGCCCTCAGGGAGTGGGTTTGCAGCCTTCTCGGCATCGGAAAAGCTGTAGATGTATAGTACATCCAGGTTGGCGAGCCTTCCTCGCAGAGCCGTGAGGAACAGCACAGCAGGACTGTACGGCACATGGAGGTGCCCTCGGAATTCGAGTGTGCGCACGTAAGTTCCGAGCTCGGGCGATGCGTCGAGGAGCTCTGCAAAGCGGTAGAGCGCGTCCTTGTCTCGAAGGAGGACATATTCGAAGAGAACCCTCTGGGCGCGTGGACGCCATGCGCGACAGACGAGTGCGCAGCTGGAGAGGGTAGCCAAAGACGTTGAGACGAAGGCGTATCGGCCGTCGTACACCTCTTCGATGACGCGCTCGCAGACTTCGATCGGGAGTCGTGGCTCGGCTTTGACCGGAGACGGAAGGGCGTCCGGCATGTCGTAAGGGAACAGGCGTACTGAACAGAGGACGTAGCAGCGCAGGAAGCCGCAGGAGGGGAAGGGGATCGAGGGCTCGTATGATCTGCGGGTCTGTGTATGTATGGCGATGAGAAGCGCACATGTCCTAGGATCGCGGTACGAGTTCCGGTGGTCCGTGAACCGACCGTGCTGCGCGTTTGTGCTCGCAGCCCGTACTCGTTTCGTTGCGCCCTCGAGCAAGCCTCAGTCCTCAGGGCTTGGGTCTTGCAACTCACCCGCAAAAGAGATCTTGCCGGAGGTAGATACACTCGTCATGCACGCCAGCGTTCATGCGGAATTCGGGATTCTATATTAGAATCAGGCTGTACGCGGACAGAAATGGCTATATGCTCTCAAATTGCACTGGTCGGCAGCGGCGGTGCGTACAGTCACATAGACAGCGAGGGCCGCAGGAAAGCACACATCGTCGTGCGTGGAACACAGACGATACTTTGAGCCACCAGTAGCATGATAGTGAGCTCGAGAGACCTTGTCGCTGATGTTGAAGCGACCGCGCCGTCAAACAAATCTAAGCAAAGGCGACGAACTTGGTCAGCGTGGGGTTGCACGCTCAACGAAAGACACGTACCGAGGCAAACAGCAGTGGCGTCAATGTGAGGTGACTGTTGTATGTGAACTGCTGCGCTGGCAGATAGCGAATGTTGATCGACACCCTGCGGGCGTCGACCTTCCGCCTAGGCATACCTGTCCGTCCGTACGTCCAAGATGACCTGACGGAGAGAGAAGCGACGGCCGATCCGGGCGTCGACTATGAAAGAGGAGGATGGAAGGAATATGCAGTATGAGCGCGGAGAGAGCAGACATGTGTTGAGGCCGATGACGCGGCACAGACGCATGTTGCTGATCGTCGCCTATAGCGGATGGTAGATGGCACGAGATACGACGCGATGTCTGCCTCGCAAGAACTCGAGCTCTGAGTCTCATGAGCTCGGCAGGGGCATGACTGAGGATGCGGGCACCTTCCCATCCTGCGACGGAGCAGTTTGTTTGGCACCACGACATGTACAACGCGGATGGGCATTGTATGAATGTATGCGGGCAATGCTGTATCCCGCTGCTGCCCATGTCCAGCTTCTGAGTGCGAGTCCCCGCGACCGCGAGGATACAGCCCCGTCCTATACTTATTCCCGGACAGTGTCGAGCCAGTTGCGCCGCCCGGTGCAGTTCCCGCGTCGTGATCTTTGACGTTAGCGCACTGCCCTCCTCCGCACCGCATCGTGAGCCTCCGTCTGCATTGCCCTTCCCCGCCTTCTCCAACATCGTGCCCGTGGACCGTGCCCACGCCTGGTCCGCAGGGCGGCTCGCAGTCGATGCTGGGCGGGAAGGATCCGAGGGCGTAGTTTGAGAGCTGAGGTAGGAGGCGGAGAGCGCAGGAATGAGCGGCGTCGGCGACGCGTACGTGGGGTGGACATCGGAATATAACACGCTCTAGAGCGCGGTCGGAATGGCGAACGGTGACATGTACAGCGCGTGCGCAGTCTTTGTGCTTCGTCCAGTGCAAGGTGAGCCAAGTTCAGTTCGGGGACAGTCTGAGCCGGCCGCTGACTGTGTGATGTGAACACAGCGAAAGCGTGTCAGGGTCAGCAAGCAGCGGGACCGGAAGTAGGGAAGTGAGGTCGCGGTCGTGGCGTTCAAGCTGGTGATGACCGTTCCTCGCGCAAGCCGCGGTGCTCCTTGTCGCACGTCGTCAAGCCGAAATTATCCAGACCGAACAGCCCGCTGAGTTTACGGAAGCTGGTCAGCAAATTAGATCGTTTCAGATAGTAGACGAAGAGAACATACCTCCATGCTTCTCTGATGCAGCCCTCCTTCATGACCATTCTCCTCCTCGGAGCCGTCTGTCCTCCTCGAGTAAGATATTGCCTGCAGATAGACGATGTTGTTGCAGCTGCTCAAATAAGGGCCCACAATCAGCTCGTCGTATCGTGACGCGTGTATCGTGTATCGTGAATGGAGGGGACAGTGGGTGCAAATCGCGGTCACAGAGAGCAGAGGTTCGAGGACCGGGACGAACCAGAAGTACAACGAGCCCTCAGACCTCAGCGGCTCCCTCCCTCTCTCGGTTGGAGCTGCAGTCGCGGTCTACCCACAGCAGACACAGAGGCAGATCGCACACGCTGCTTCGAGGAACCATAAGAGCATCGGAGGCTTGAAGGCTCCAGAGGTTCAAGGAGAGCGAGTCGAGGGCACGGGTGACGGAACACTGGGAGGCCTTATGAGTCCAGGACAGACGATGATACTCGAAGAAGTGCTTACCGTACTCAGGCAAGTGGGTCATAAGCCGTCCGGCTGCACGCGTGCCCTTGAGGATTACACTGGACCATTCGGATCGCTTGCAGTTGTTTCGGCAGAAGGGCGACGCAGACGGTAGATCAAAAAGCACACTGAGGGACAGCAGAAAGAGTTACTAGCGCAGCGTCGGGTAAACGAAGTCCGTAGCCAAAGCGTTGAGAACGTCGAGGTTGATGGTGAGTTGGGCGAGGATGACAGCGAACTCCTGGAGAGATAAGATAAGATTCCCGTCGGAGATCTCGGCCATGCCACTCGTTCGTCTCGCGACTTTGCGCGACTCTCCTTTTTGTTCTCGGTCTCTGTCCTCCTCCAAGGCCTCATGTGTATTCTCAGCCCGCCTGGAAGATCAGCGATACCTCATTATACTCGAAGCTACCACTGCTGCAACCTGATTGACGTCTTCCACGCCGTTGCCACGACTCCGCGGCCAATGTTATTCACTAAGTTCTGGCAGCTGGGTCCCGCCTCGGAGATCTGGCGCAGCGTCGCCATACCAGGAGCTTTGCGGAGTATAATTATGCATGCTGAGGAGGATTTATGGGCTACACAGAGTGAGTTGTTCATGTTTGATATTACGTGTCTACTTACTCCCTCGGACCTCCCTGCCTGTCTCTACAATCTACCGCAACTCCCCGTGTTACGTCTGAGACCTCGCGAGTTGGGAAAAAGACGCACCTTCTCCTGCTACAGGACGTTAACCTGACACACGGATTATCTCTGTGACTGCGTCGCCGCTGTGTCGTACTCTAGGTGAGCATGTCGCAAATAAACTAAGTATAACAGAGGACGCCCGTACTAAGTTCCCGTTTCAGCAAAGTTGCAGGAACTGATCACCACCCCGGAGGTCCCGCCACACACCGAAAAGAATTCGTCGGCCAGTAGAGGATATACAGGCTTCGAGCGACCGCGAAAACGTCTGGCCATGATAATATTCGACCACTGGCATCGTGGACATCTCGATCCGTACCCTCTCTCTTGCATGAGACGTGCGCATATCCCTCCCATCTATTACGTGTGAGGGGCGTCGCAGTTCCTGGGCTAACCCCGGGCGCCGTCAGAGCGATATAATGTGGCCCGTCCGCACGCATACGCTACCCCATGCACAGATGACATCGGTTCCTCAGCGTACTCACCGACTTCGGAGTGTTCGTGTAGGAGATGAGGGCGCTCAACGGCCGAGAGACGATGGTGAGATCCTACTGAAGGTATGTATCTTCGGTGACGCACCAGACAACATGACGACTCTGAACATGATGAACTTAGCGTACAGTTTGACCCGTGGAATGTCTGTCTCACTACACCCTGAGCCTCTGTCCGCAATCTCATACCATACCCCCGCGTTTGCCCTCGACGTATGAGTAATGAGTCCCGTCGCTTCCACCTACGCTCGGCCCAACACGATGATCCCCTGCGCCTGCACGACCCCTGCCCCCAGCGCCGACGCCCGTCTCTCGCCTGTGCCGCGCCCAGCTCTTGTGATACACCCTGTAGTATCCGTCCTGATCCCCGCTTACTTGTAGAAGACAACCGCGTCGAGTCTCCCGACTCCTTCAGACCCTGCCCAGCGAGCGAACCTCGTGTATCACTGATGCTTCCGGCGCCCGACGATGCCACGCTGGACGGATGCTCCTCACGCCATCAACTGCCTCTAGAATCTGGGCGAGCCAGTCGCGCTTGCGTCCTCGTGCTGCACGGTCGTGCTCAGCATCGTGTTCAGCAAACCATCGCGCCTTCAGCACCACCCAGAGGCCCGACGATGGGCGCCGAATACGGGCATACTGCACGGAGATTGGTGCGTTGACGGATATCGGGCCAACAACATACAGTGCTGCCGCGCGGAGACGATGGCAGACGAGTCTGCGAGTCCGGATGCACACCTAGCAGGCGGGCGAGCACCGGAGCACGAGCACAAGACCCCCGGCGTTTTCGCTAATTCGCTACGTCCGACTGGAAGGAAGCGAATGTGCGGTACAGAGTGTTCGCTAGAGGTCGGCGTGGCGATCGAGGGGAGAACCTTCTGTCGATGACACGATGTGAGCGCATAGCATGTCAACTACGTTTCGATGTACGTACAATCACGGTGTGTGTGGTATGCAGTCTTTGCTTTTGTATCATACAGGTGTTGGGTCGAGCGAGATCGTGAGACAACCGGCGACGGGGAGGGCTATCGAGCGTATGAATGTCATGTCGTGCGCTCAAGATTACTTACGAGATACGAACGGGAGAGGCTTTTGGAGTGTGAAAGCCGGATATAAAATCGCACAGGCCCGCCGCTATATGATGCCCCGTAAGCGGCAGCATCGTCGGGTGCCTGCAGTTCGAGGAAGCGTCCAGACTCCAGCAAAACTCGTACGTATCGCTGCGATGAGGGGGACCGTCCTGTCAGGACATGCGCTCGAATCGCAGAGGTGAAGCTCCAATTCCGTTCCTGCTGCCTGGTAACTGGTAAGCATAAAGCAGGACAAGGCCTCGTCGCAGGGTGGCCGCACGTCCACGGAGAGCACAGCACGCGACGGATCCAGGCCGTGCGCGAGTGTCATCCATATCCCATGTCGGTTGCTGACGCACTGTGCAGCAGCCTGCAGCTGCAGGAACGCTCCCGTCATCCACGAGTTACGTCTGTCGGCGGGGAGTTCGAAGTCGTGCGGACTGTGGTCGTGTCGCAGATGTCTTCCGTGTTCCGTCTCCTGGGCAGTCGGGGTCGTACTGTACTTCGACGCTTGAGCTTGGGTGCGGACGGAGGAGCAATACGAATTCTACAGTCTTCGCTCACCGGGAGGACATAGACGCGGTGCGAGACTGTGAGTGGCTGCAAAGACGCTGCTGTGTATTATTCCAATCTGTACCCGGGATGCGACGCAGGGCCGGCGCCGCCCATATTTGAGACGCCCAAGCGAGACGGAGCGTCGGTCTGCAGCGCATCCGCTTGCTGGAACGCATTGTGTCTACTCGACGTGTCGTGTGAGTGTGTCTGACGCAGGGACGGTGCCGGCCGGCGCGCTGACGACTCACGAGTCGAGCGAGGCTGGGCTAGGACCCGGGGGAGGAGTATTTCAGGTAGATGGGGAGCGCATAGAGCCCGCGTGTCTTGCTCACCTTGTCTCCCACCCTGCCAGATCTTGCCCTCGCCCTCGCCCTCGCTATACTTCCGCTTCGTCGCTGCGCTCACCACCACTCGCCCGCCGCCGCTGTAGGTCGTCGTGTTGAAGGTACGTACCTTATGTCGAACTCGTCCTGTGCGGCACGTTGCTGACCGGCGTCCATGTTGCAGACGTCCCCTGTGGTTGATCTGCGCGGCGAGGGCGGGGGCGCATGGACCAGGACGCGTTCAAGGAGGTGCAGAGGTACGTACACGAGGGATTCGGCTGTAGTCGCGCGTGACGCTCACCTGTACCTAGGATCGTGCAGCTGTTTTGGAAGGCGGCGGACGGGTGTCGGGGGATTGGGAGATGGGACGGGGGCTGCGAGGCGGTCAGTAGACGGCGGAGTAAGTAGCACGCATGTATCACGTACCGTAGCATTCAACTCATCCCCCATCCAAGCGTCCGAGTCGTCCACGCAGTCGATGCGAGCGGGTCCCAGGCGGCGCAGCGTGTCGAGGCGGATCAGCGCAGAGGCGAGAGCGGGTGGCAGGGCTTGAGATGAGAGCACGCGAGAGCGGCGAGGGCCAAAGCAGTACAAACACGCCGTCGACGAGCGCAGAGACCGTGGCCAGCGCGCACACAGGCAGAGAGAGGCAGAGGGCGGGGCAGAGAGTCGGCGCAGAGAGTGGGACAGACAGCGAGCAACGCGTCTGCAACGCGTGACGTCAGCGGCGCTGTCAGTAGTGGCTGCTCCCAGAAATGATGTTCGACGTGTCTACGCAGTGGGCCGTGCTCTTCTCCACCGTTCATAAGTCTCTTGCACTCAGCATCTTGTTACAGCTTCCACTGAATATTGCAACGAACGGCCATTCCAGATAAGTCGTGTACTGTCTTCGATGCGCGTACGTTCCCAACAAGCTCAGAATCGTGTGCCCTCATGCTCTCTAGCGTGTAAGTACTAGACCTTCATAGTAGTGCGATCGAGATACTCGTGAGCCCATCTCTATCCGCTCCTCTGCACTTTGCCAGGGCCACCTTTCCGTCTGGCGCCAGTCTCCCCGTAGTGGCATCTCTGGTATGCGCCGGAATTCGGACGAACAGGTGCCGCCCATGTCCTTGCACGTCCAGATCATCCCGCCCACTCTCGATAACGCGCCCTACCCGGGCCGAATCCGCAGCGCATCTTCGTCGTGGTCGAGGTAGTCCATGGTGAGCACCAAACCTCTTGTATATGGTACCTGTGTGCCGGCTGACGAGCGCGAGCACGATCCGTGAACGTCGCGTTGGCCGTCGCCGTCACCCCCTCATTAATTGCATGCCGTCCGCTGCGGACCCTCTGAGCGGCGGCAAAACTGGGTCTCTCCAATCTCGTCGCCCAGTTGAGCAGCCAGTCCTGCCGGGCGTTGACGTTCAGAATATGCTAGACGGCCTACATGCGCAGCGGCAAGTTGTGCGCGCACAGAAGTTCCACATTTACTCAGCACTATAATCTTGTCAGGACCACCCCCTGGATCTGTTGGTAGGCAGCTGGGACGACGACGCTGGCTCGGACAATTGCTGTATTTTGCGTCCGGACGAGCTGTGCCTTGCAAACCACGAAGCAGAAGGACGGGGACCTAAGTAGCTGCCGGTCAAGGACTCGCACTCGCACCACGACCTCAGCACCCGCAGGAAGACGAGCGGCTGAGCAAGTTTCGCCGTGCTGCACTGGGCGCACTACATGCAATGGAGGACGACGTCGCGATGACTTGCGGTGATGCGACGCCGGTCTGCGGCGAGCATCGCGCTCGCGCCGGTGCACGCGAATGGGGTATTCTCCTAGTTGACGACCTCACGTCTTCGCTCTGGCACCCGCTCCTGCCCTCTGTCCTCGAACGGTCACAGCGGACCTCGACGAGGGACAATTGCCGCAGCCATTACCTGCACCTCGATGAGTCGTCGAGCACCAAGAGTCTTCAGTACGGGTACGGGTCCGGCCCAGCGTGGAGACGTGGTTGCACTTCCCAAAGGGATGTCCGGCCTGGCGACGCAGCAAACCCGAGCCGTCCTGCTCAGTGCTTTCCGAGCTGCGGTGGTGTCCAGGTGAGGCGAGAGGCAAGAGGGGGAGGGCTGGAGCTGCGGCTGGCGCAGGGCGGGCGGGAGGTGCATACGTACACGCGTTGTCAGTCTAGTACCGGCACGAGAGTGAGACGGCTGAATTGGTCGGGATGTCACTACATAGCTCGAAGAAACGAAGACACACGTTCAATACGTACCGCGTTATCTATTCTGGTCTTCCCAGTGCGTATTTGTCTTGGAGTCGGACTGAGTCGAGCAACGAGCGGTCACGCTTCGTGAATGCCCGTCAGGCATCAGTGGTCGACGGAGGTTGACGGAGATGCCAGACAACTGCGAGCGTCGTGATGTAGATGGTGATGTGCACTGCGGTGACCGATGAGCAACTTCGATACTGCATGTGCTACGTGATGTACGGCAGAGCGAGCGAGGGATGTAGGGAGATAAAAGACGGTAGGCCGGAGACTCGGGGGACATAGTACAAGTGGGGGAGACGCAGCATCTCAAGCATGAAGATAATTGAGGGCTTTTATCTGTGGGTTATAAAAGGGTGTCTATGTGGCGAGAAACGAGCAGACGATGTTGCATATAACCTCGGGGCGAAGCGACAACAGTGGACGAGACAACACAAGAAATGGTGATGATGGTAGGAAGCGAGTCAGCGGAACACGACCAAAGGAGAGACATGGTTAGAGGACGTTGAACGTCGAGACGGAGTAGATGCGGGTCTTGCACACGTTCTGCCTGCGTCCCCGGAGAGATGAAGAGCTCCTGCTTCCTGTACGCCTGAGGCAAGTCGGCTACGCAAGCTGATTAGTCAATGTCGCTTGTTACGAGCTACATATGATCCATACCTGATAATAGCGCTTCCGCATCTGTCTTACGCGCAGCAGTATTCCTCGAGAGGCGAGAAATTTTTTCACAGTGTCTTGCGTTGAGTGGCGGCGGCGGTTGCATGCTTCCGCCATGGCTTGCAAGCGGTCGGCGTAGTCCTGCGGAGTTAGATCGTGATCTTGCCATGATTCTCCTGGGTTCCCTGTGGATATCGAAAATAGTCAGCTTCGTGAACAATACCACATTGCCCAACAGAGCCCTCACAGATGATAGCCCTACTCACCGGCATGAGTTGGATACACGTAGAGCCTCTTCCACCTCGAGAGCGTCGGAAAGCATTCAGCGACAGCAGTCCTCCACCAATTCACCCACTCGGGCCTGTCCCCCAGATCGTGCACAACAAGGTCTGCCCTGCAAGGATCGGTCTCAGGGCGGTTGTTGGTGTCCCCACTGGTCTGGTCCTGAAGGTCGCCCTCGGCAGTATCCTTCCTGCATAGCGCTGCCTCTACGACAGGGCCGATGGTACGGAGGAGCGCAACATAGTCTTCCCGTTTGCATACACTTCTCCACACCGGTGCAAGGTAAAGGCATCGTTGGGTAGGCAATAGGTCGCCAACTACATCGTCGCTTGAGGCCATCCATGAGACGAGCGTGTCCTGGAGAGACTCAAGTGTTTGATCTGGATGCGGAAACGGTGCGATGCGACAAACGAGACAATCCAAGCAGGGGAACAGGCGGAGATTCAGAGCAACTGAGGGTGCTTCCTGTTCGACACCTGATCACGGGAACCAATAGTGAGATGTATGTGTCCTCGAACAACCTAAAATGACTCACGAGGATGTTCCATTCGCGCAGCAGGGGATTATTAGGGAACTTGGTCCACAGCGTGCGGAGCGAGGGGCCAAGTGCGGACAGTAATCTCTGCCTGCCCTGCTCGTCCATGTCAATGTACTTCAATGCGAGTCAATACCAGCCTGTGCCATGTCTAATCAAGAGACATACCGAGAGGATCTCTAGGTTCGGCAGGAACATCTTCCGAGAGTCGTGGGAGCTGCGCTTCGCCATACAGACTGGCTCCAGGCCGAGGACAGCCCATGAAATATGGTTACAGTACAGCTCTTTCAGGTTGGGAAGGGTACTGAGGAAGCGTGCGAAGTCCCCAAACGACGGGAACCTCACGTCCACAAAGTCTAATCTGCGGATATGCGAGATGGACGTCAACAGGGACGGGAAGTAGCGATAGATGGGTAGGAACGGGAGCTCCTTCTCGCCCTCAGGGAGTGGGTTTGCAGCCTTCTCGGCATCGGAAAAGCTGTAGATGTATAGTACATCCAGGTTGGCGAGCCTTCCTCGCAGAGCCGTGAGGAACAGCACAGCAGGACTGTACGGCACATGGAGGTGCCCTCGCAATTCGAGTGTGCGCACGTAAGTTCCGAGCTCGGGCGATGCGTCGAGGAGCTCTGCAAAGCGATAGAGCGCGTCCTTGTCTCGAAGGAGGACGAACTCGAAGAGAACCCTCTGGGCGCGTGGACGCCATGCGCGACAGACGAGTGCGCAGCTGGAGAGGGTAGCCAAAGACGTTGAGACGAAGGCGTATCGGCCGTCGTACACCTCTTCGATGACGCGCTCGCAGACCTCGATTGGGAGTCGTGGCTCGGCTTTGCCCGGAGACGGAAGAGTGTCAGTCATGTCGTGAGCCATGGACCTGAGCAGAGGTAGGAGGAGAGTAGAAACGTGCGAGAGGGGAAGGGGATGAAGGACTCAGAGGACTTGCGCGCATGTATGGCGGTGAGAAGCGCACACGTCCTAGGATGGCGGTACGTACCCGTGTATGACACGAGGTCAGTGAACCTTACTGACATGTTGCGCATTTGCGCATATGCTGTCGCAGGCCGAAGCTCATACCCATTGCTCCATGCCTCCAGTGCTCGGGCTTGCACTAGTGTGATCGTCTTCATAAGGGAGCGCAGTTGGAGTGGCTGCACGCCAGCGTTCACACGGCACACGGTTTATGGGATTCTATGATAAACTCAGGCTGTACGCGGACAGCCTTGGCTGTCTGCTATCAAAGTGCACAGAACAGTGTTGGTGCATATGGTCGAATAGACAGCGAGAGTCGCAGAAGCGGTCTGTCATTGTGCGTGAAGAATAGCGGACTCGGAGACTTCAAAGCAACGGTAGCATGTATTGAGCGCGAGAAGACGGCGGTTGTCTCGCTGATTTTGAAGCGTCCACGGGGTCTACGCTGTCATAGTCGAACAGATCTCAACCCAAGGCTACTGTCCTGCAGTGACGGTCAGAGTGCGATTGTACGAGCAAGTCGGAGCAACCGAACGCACGTACCGGTGCAAGACGGCTGTGGATCGCTGAGCGGCAGGGCGAGAGTTGACACCCTTTGGGTGGCACGGACCTCACAGATATTGCCTTGAAACCTTCAGCGAGGGCATCCTTGCCCAGCTCGTCCAAGATGACTTGACAGAGAGATAAGCGATGGCCGTGCCGGTGGTCGACTATTGAAGTTGATTGGGGTCGACGGGGTGATCGCTGGAAGGGCTGTGGATGGACGGAGTGTTCCAGACATGTGATTGGACCGCCGACTTATCCTCTCGTCCTGGGGCGGAATGGTTTATTGGGTGCCGCGATATGATACACATGGCTGCTGTTTGGATGTATGCAGGGCGTTCCTCGATCTCGCGGTTCTCGCAGCAGCGCGTCTCCAGCTCCTGGGTGAGAGTCGCCGCGACTTCGAGGCCACAGTCCCACCCAAGACTTGAGCGATCGACGGTGTTGGCCAATTTGCGACTGATGTGGTTCACGCGTCGTGATCTTCCACATCAGCGCGGGCCCCTCCACCACACCTTGTCCTGAACCTCCCTCTGCCTTGACCTTCCCTGCCGTCTCCGGCATCTTGGCCGCGCGACCGTTCCCATGCCTAGTATGCGGACGTCTACCGGGCGGTCTGAACTCCATCGCGTGCGGACGAGGATCAGCGGGGGAGTTGAGGCATGAGTTCGAGTTCTGATGTAGGAGCACGAAATCCCAGAGGCGGAGACACGTACGTGAGGTGGACATCGGAATATGACGCGCAGTAGAGCGCGGTCGAGATGGTAAACAGTGACACGTACAGCGCGTGCGCGTTCTCTGTGGTCCGTCGAGCGCGGGGTTCGCCAAGTTCGGGGACAGTTTGAGCCGCTCGCTGACTTTGTGATGCGAACACAACGAGAGCGTGTCAGGGACAGCAAGCAGCGGGACCGGAAGTAGGGAAGTGAGGTCGCGGTCGTGGCATTCAAGCTGGTGATGACCGATTCTCGTGCAAGCCGCGGTGGTCGTGTCGCGCGTCGTCAAGCCGCAACTATCCAGATTGAGCGGCGAGCTTAGTGATCGGAGGCTGGTCAGCAAAGTACGTCGTTTCAGATAGTAGACGAAGAGAACGTACCTCCATGCTTGTCTGATGCAGCCCTACTTCATGACCATTCTCCTCCTCGGAGCCGTCTGTCCTCCTCGAGTAAGATATTGCCCGCAGATAGATACTAGGGTCTTGCAGCTGCTCAAGTATGGAATCCACAAATGGCTCGTCGGATCGTGACGCGTGCATCGTGAATCGAGGGGACAGTGGGGGCAAATCGCGGTCACACAGAGCAGAGGTTCGAGGACCGGGACGAACCAGAAGTACAACGAGCCCTCAGACCTCAGCGGCTCCCTCCCTCTCTCGGTTGGAGCTGCAGTCGCGGTCTACCCACAGCAGACACAGAGGCAGATCGCACACGCTGCTTCGAGGAACGATAAGAGCATCGGAGGCTTGAAGGCTCCAGAGGTTCGAGGAGAGCGAGTCGAGGGCGCGGGTGACGGAACACTGGGAGGCCTTATGAGTCCAGGACAGACGATGATACTCGAAGAAGTGCTTACCGTACTCAAGCAAGTGGGTCATAAGCCGTCCGGCTGCACGCGTGCCCTTGAGGATTACACTGGACCATTCTGATCGCTTGCAGTTGTGTCGGCAGAAGGGCGACGCAGACGGTAGATCAGAAAGCACACTGAGGGACAGCAGAAGGGACTACTAGCGCAGCGTCGAGTAAACGAAGTCCGTAGGCAAGGCGTTGAGAACTTTGAAGTTGATGATGAGTTGGGCGAGGAGGACAGCGAGCTCCTGGAGAGATAAGATAAGATTCCAGTCGGCGATCTCGGCCATGGCACCTCCTCCGTGAGCTCGCGACTCTCCTCTATGTTCTTGGTCGCTGTCCTCCTCCAACGTCTTCATTCTCATTCTCAGAGTCAGACCGCGGGGAAGCCCAGCAACACCTCATGTTACTCGAAGCTGCCTGATTGACGCCTTGCACGTTCTCCGCCGCCATATCATCCCAATCTTCTGGCAGAGCTGGCTTCCGTGACCTGTCTCGGACATCTTGCGCATCTGGATCGCTACCCTACCAGGAGCTTCGTGGAAGATTATTCTGCGTACTCACTGAGGAGGAGCTATGTAGAACACAAAGTGAGTTTAACTCATGCATGTTTCGTACGCGTCTACTCTGTTCCTGCCGCGGCCTGTCTCTACAAACCTTAGTTCCCCCCGTTACGTCCGCGCCCCTGGGAGTTGGAACGAAGAAGCACATTTTCCTGCTGCAGGATGTCAGTCTGACTCGCAGGCGAGCACTGGCACTCTTTTGAGTTCGCGTCGCCGCTCTGCTTAACCACAGGTGAGCATGTTGCAGCTATCATAGAAGACGTTCGTACTGAGTTCTCGTTTCAGCAGAGTGGCAGGAATTACCCTCGTGGAGGCCAGCCGCACTCCGAAGGGGTTGAGTGCGTATGATTTCTATCACTTCCACCTGCTCCCGGCTCAACGCGACGATCCCCTGCGCCTGCACGATCCAGTGCCATCCGCGCCGACGCCCGTCTCTCGCCTGTGCCGCACCCAGCTCTTGTAATACACCCGGTACTATCCGTATCAATCCCCGGTTACTGGTAGAAGACAATCGCGTCAAGTCGCCGAAATCCTTCAGACCCTCGACGTAGTCCATCGAGCGGACCCCATGTATCACAGCTCCTTCCCAGCGCCCGACGACCCCACGCTGGACGGATGCTCGTCACGCCATACAGCTTCTCCAACATCCCGGCGAGCAAGTCGGACGCAACTCATGGACGACGGGAGTGTTGCTGCAGCTGCACAGCGCGTCAGCAGCCGACATGGGATATGGGGATATGGCTGACACTCACGCACGACCGACACCGACGACCTGGAGCCGTCGCTCGCTGCGCTCTTTGTGACCATTGCGACGACGCCTTGTCCTGCTTACCAGAGACCAGACAGCACAGACCGACTCGGAGCTTCACCTCTGCGATTCGAGCGCACGTCCTGACAGGACAGTCCCACTCATCGCCGCGATACGCATGGGTTTCGCTGGAGTCTGGACGCTTCCCCGGACAGCAGGCACCCGACGATGCTGCCGCGTACGGCTTGCTGTCCAGGCATAATATAGCGGCGGGCCTATGTGATTTTATATATACCTTTCAGACCCCGAAAGCTTCTCCCCTTCGTATCCCGTATTCTCCAGCGCACGACACGGCATCCATACGCTCGATAGCCCTCCCCGTCACCGTAGACCCCATGGACTCGCTTTTGAACCCGCACCCAGTGATGTACACGGATGAAGACCCAACAGCATACAATAGCCAAGACTGAATACCACGCGCATCGTGATCGTACGTACATGTTAACGGCCTCCACATACTATGCGCTTACATCTTGTCATCGACAGCAGGCTCTCCCCTCTACCGCCACGCCGACTTGTGGATGCTCTGTACCGCACAATCGCTTCCTCTCAGTCGGACATAGCGAATTAGCGAAAACGGCGGGGGTCCTGTGCTCGTAATCCTGTGCTCGCCCGCCTGCTAGGCGTGCATCCCGACTCGCAGACTCGTCGGGCGTGTCGTCGTGCACCGCGTCCTGTTCCTATTCCCGAGCCTCCCGTGCTGCAGCCTGCATGTGCCATGTCCCGACTCCCGTAGCACGCGAACGCAATGGCGATGCACGTCCGAATCGAAAGCGCGTCCATGACCGAGCCTTTGCGCGACCGACCGACCGACCGCTGGCGTTTCTGCAGCTGCACGGCGAGTCAGAAGCCGCCGTCACGGTGCTATGGAGGTATGGGACATGGATGACACTCACGCACGACGGACACCGACACCTTGAAGCATTCGCGTGCTGCGCTCGCCGCCCGAGCCCGTCGTACGACGCGAAGGTGAAATTCAAAGTTCGAAATGGCGGGACTGTGGTCTTGTCGCGGAGAGGACCTTCTCCCGGACAGTCGGGCTTGTACTGTACTTCGACGCTTGGGCTTGCGTGCGGACGGAGCAGCTATACGAATACTACAGTCTTTGCTCACCGGGAGGACAGAGACGCGGTGCGAGACTGCGAGTGGCGGCAAAGACGTCCGCTGCTGTGTAATACAACCCGCGGGAGACGCGACGCAGGGCCGACGCCGCCCATATTCGAGACGTCCAAGCGAGACGGAGCGTCGGTCTGCAGCGCATCCGCTTGCTGGCACGCATTGCGTCTGCTCGACATGTCGTTATGTCTGACGCAGGGACGGTGCCGGCCGGCGTGCTAACAGTCGAATGAGTCGGGACTAGGACGGGCAGGAGTACTTAAGGTATATGGGGAGTGCATAGAGCCCGCGTGTCTTGCTCACCTTGTCTCCCACCCTGCCAGATGTTGCCCTCGCCCTCGTTACTCTTCCGCTTCGTCGCTGCGCCCACCACCGCTCGCCCGCCGCTGTAGGTCGTCGTGTCGAAGGTACGTACCTTGCGTCGCGCTCGTTCTGTGCGGGCATTTCGCTAACCGGTGTCCATGTTGCAGACGTCTTGTGCGGTTGAGCTGCGCGGCTCGGGCGAGGGCACATGGGCCAGGACGCGTTCGTTGAGGCAGAGGTACGTACACGACAGATGCCGCTGTAATTGCGCGTGAAGCTAATCTGTACCTAGGACCTTCGAGCTGTATGGCAAGGCGGCGGCAGGGCGTCATGGAATATAGGACGGGGGCTGCGAGGCGGTCAGTAGACGGCGGAGTAGTACGCATGTAGCACGCACCATAGAATGCAATACATGCCCCATGCATCCGTGCATGCCCTCACGCAGTCGTCGCGAGCGGGTCCCGGGCGGCCCAGCGTGTCGAGGCGGATTAGCGCAGAGGCGAGCGAGCGGGTGACAGGCCCTGAGACGAGAGAACGAGAGGACGCGAGAGCGGCGAGAGCCAAAGCAGTACCAACAAGCTGTCGACGAGGGCAGAGAGCGTAGCCAGCGCGCGTCCAGGCAGAGACGCGTCTGCAACGCGTGACGTCAGCGCGGGCCACCCCGCGATCGAGCCGGCTATGTAGTGGCTGCTTCCTGTACGCCATGCTCGACGTGTGTACTCGCCCGCTGCTGGCTTCACGCACCCCATCTAGCTAGCTCCTCAATCGCCTCGTCAACCTGCAGAGGTCGCCAACACCCAGCCCATCGAGCAAATCCATCCCGACAACCTCCCCGCGGCCGCGAAGGACCCCGACCATGTCGCCATCGCCCTCGAGACCCTCGTCAAGCAGTGGGCCGTGCTCTTCTCCACCGTCCCGCTACCCTCATATCTTCAGCATCCGATTACAGCTCCCACTGAATATCGCAACGAACGGCCATTTCAGATAACAGGTGCCGCCAATGTCCTTGCACGTCCCGGTCATCCCGCCCACTCTCGATAATACGTCCTACGCGGGTCGGATCCGCAGGTCGCATCTTCGTCGTGGTCGAGGTGGCCTACGGTGAGCACCGAACCTCTCGTTCATGGCACCTGTGTGCCGGCTGACGAGCGCGAGGCGTTAGCCGTCGCCGTCGCCCTTCAATAAAGTGCATGACGTCCGCTGGCACTGCGGACCCCGTGAGCGGCGGCAAAACTGAGCCTCTCATCGCCCAATCGAGCAGCCAGTCCTGCCGTGCGTTGACGTTCAGAATATGCTAGACGGCCTAGATGCGCAGCGGCAAGTTGTGCGCGCACAGAAGTTCCACATTTAGTCAGCACTATAATCTCGTCAGCCAAGAGAGCGGCGGGATCCAGAGATGACACTCGACATACCGCCCCCTGGCTCCTTCGATAGGCAGCTCGGACGACGCTGCTGGCTCGGACGATTGCTGTATTTTGCATCCGGACGAGCTGTGCGTTGCACAGCATCGAGCAGAAGGATCTAGCTGCAGCTCAAGGACTCGCACTCGCACTACGACCTCAGCACCCGCAGGAAGACGGACGGCTGAGCAGGTTTCGCCGTGCTGCACTCGTCGCACTATCCATGCAATGGAAGACGATGACTTGCGGTGATGCGACATCGGTCTGCAGCAAGACTTGCGCTCGCGCTGGTGCACACGGATGGGGTATACTCCTGATCGACGACCTCACGCCTTCGCTCTCACCCGCCGCTGCCTCGGTCTTCGAACCGTCACAGCGGCCTTCGACGAGGGACAATTGCCGCGGCCATCACCTCGACCTCGATGGGTCGTCGAGCACCCTGGCGACGCAGCAAACCCGAGCCGTCCTGCTTTTCGAGCTGCAGTGGTGTCCAGGTGAGGCGAGAGGCAAGAAGGGGAGGGCTGGAGCTGCGGCTGGCGCAGGGCGGGCGGGAGGTGCATACGTACACGCGTTGTAACTTGTCAGTCCAGTACCGGCACGACAGTGAGACGGCTGTATCAAATGGGATGCCACTACATAGCTCGAAGAAACGAAGACACACGTTCAATACGTACCGCACTATCTATTCCGGTCTTCCCAGTGCAAATTTGTCTTGGAGTCGCACTGAGTCGAGCAACGAGCGGTCACGCTTCGTGAATGCCCGTCAGGCATCAGTGGGCGACGGAGGTTGACGGAGATGCCAGACAACTGCGAGCGTCGTGATGTAGATGGTGATGTGCACTGCAGTGTCTGATGAGCGACGTCGATACTGCATGTGCTACGTAAATGTACGGCGAAGCGAGCGAGGGATGTAGGGAGATAAAGGACGGTAGGCCGGAGACTCGGGGGACATAGTACAAGTGGGGGAGACGGCCGGCATCTCAAGCATGAAGATAGTACTGCCGCTCGTTGGAGCGGCGAATTGAGGGCTTTTATGTGTGGGTTATCAAAGGGTGTCTATGTGGCGAGAAACGAGCAGACGATGTTGCATATAACCTCGGGGCGAAGCGACAACATTGGACGAGACAATGCAAGCAATGGTGAAGGTAGGAAGAGAGCCAGGGGAACACGACCAAAGGAGAGACATGGTTAGAGGACATTGAACGTCGAGACGGAGTAGATGCGGGTCTTGATCATGTTCTGCGTGCGTCCTCGGAGAGATGATGAGCTTTTGAGGCTTCGTGTATGTCTGCGGCAAGTTGGCTACGCAAGCTGATTAGTCAATGTCGCTTGTTAGGAGCTACATATGATCCATACCTGATAATAGCGCTTCCACATCTGTCTTACGCGCAGCAGTATTCCTCGAGAGGCGAGAAATTTCTTCACAGCGTCTTGCGTTGAGTGGCGGCGGCGGTCGCGTGCTTCCGCCATGGCTTGCAAGCGGTCGGCGTAGTCCTGCGGAGTTAGATCGTGATCTCTCCATCGATCTTCTGGGTTCTCTGTGGATATCGAAAATAGTCAGCTTCGTGAACAATTCTCTGAACAGAGCCCTGTCACATATAAATGTCATACTTACTGATATGAGTTGGAAAGACGTAGAGCCTCTTCCACCTCGAGAGTGTCGGGAAGCATTCAGCGACAGCTTCCTGCCACCAATCCTCCCATTCGAGCCGATCTCCGATGTCCTGCACAACAAGGCCTGCCCTGCAAGGATCGCTTTCAGAGCGATTGTCGGTGTCCCCACTGGTCTGGTCCTTAAGGTCGCTTTCAGCAGTTTCCTTCCAACATATCACTGCTTCTAGGACGGGGCCAATGGTACGGAGGAACGCAATATAGTCTTCTCGTTTGAAATTACTTCTCCACTCCGGTACAAGGTAAAGGTATCGTTGTGTGGGCGATAGGTTGCCAACTACATCGTCGCTTGAGGCCATCCATGAGACAAGCGTGTCCCGGAGAGACTCGAGTGTTTGGTCTGGCCGATGAAACGGTGCCATGAGACAAACTAGACGATCCAAGCAGGGGAACGAGCGGAGATTCAGAGCAACTGAGGGTGCTTCCTGCTCACCACCTAATCACGAGAACGAATAGTGAGATGTATATCTGGTTGGACAACCTAAAATAACTCACGAGGATGCTCTATTCGCACAGCAGGGGGATCGTGAGGGAACTTGATCCACAGCGTTTGCAGCGAGGGGCCAAGCGCAGACAGCAATCTCTGCCTGCCCTGCTCGTCCATGTCGTAGCACTTTGATGCGAGTCAATACACGCCTGTGCCGTGTTTGATCCGGAGACATACCGTGAGGATCTCGAGGTTTGGCAGGAACATCTTCCGAGAGTCGTGGGAGCTGCGCTTTGCCATACAGACTGGCTCCAGGCCGAGGACAGCCCAGGAAACGCGACCACACCACAGTGTATTCAGGTTGGGAAGCAGACTGAGAAAGCGGGCGAAGTCCCCGAACGACGGGAACCTCACATCCGTAAAGCTTAGTGTGCCGATATGCGTGATGGACGTCAACAGGGACGGGAAGTATAGGTGGAAGGGCAGGCAAGGGAGCTCCTTCTCGCCCTTAGGGAGTGGGTTTGCAGCCTTCTCGACATCGTGAAACCCATGGATGTATAGTTCAGCCAAGTTGGTGAGCCTCCCTCGTAGCGCCGTGAGGAACAACACAGCAGGACTGTATGGCACATGCAGATGTCCTCGCAATTCGAGTGTACGCACGTAAGTTCCGAGCTCGGGCGATGCGTCGAGGAGCTCTGCAAAGCGATAGAGCGTGTCCTTGTCTCGAAGGAGGACGAACTCGAAGAGAACCCTCTGGGCGCGTGGACGCCATGCGCGGCAGACGAGTGCGCAGCGGTAAAGTGTAGCCAAAGACGTTGAGACGAAGCTGTAAGAGTCGTCGTACACCTCTTCGATGACGCGCTCGCAGACCTCGATTGGGAGTCGTGGCTCGGCTTTGACCGGAGACGGAAGGGCGTCAGTCATGTCGTGAGCGCAGAGGCGTGAGCAGAGGACAGAATCGAGTGCGGATGCGCAGGAGGAGAAGGGGATCAAGGACTGGGAGGACATGTATAGCGGTGAGAGGCGCACGCGTCCTGGGATGGCGGTACGTACCCGTGTATGACACGAGGTCCGTGAACTTTAACTTTCACATGACATGTTGCACATATGCGCATGCTCTCGCAGGCCGCTGCTTGTACCCGTTGCTGCATGCCCTCAGTACTCGGGCGTGCAGTGTGACCGTCTTCATAAGGAGCGCAGTAGAAGTGGCTGCACGCCAGCGTTCACACGGCACACGGTGAATGGGTACTCATTATAAACTCAGGCTGTACGCGGACAGCCGTGGCTGTATGCTATCGAAGTGCACAGGACAGCGGCGGTGCATATGGTCGCATCGACAGCGAGAGTCGCAGGAGTCGCATCGTGTCGTGCCTAAAGAACAGACTGAGTGGACTCGAAGACTTCGAACCACCTGCAGACATGAATTGAGTTCCAGAAGATGGCGGTCGTCTCGCTGATGGCGAAGTGCCTACGCGGTCTACGCCGTCATGGTCGAACAGGTCTAAACCCAAGGCTCCTATCCTGCGGTGACTGTCAGGGTGGGATCATACAGGCAACAAAAAGCACGTACCGACGCAGACGACCATGCGCAGCCAGCTCGCGTTGCTGTAGATCGCTGAGCGGCCGGGCGAGAATTGACACCCTTCGGGCGCGGACCTCACAGATCTTGCTGTTGAAATCTTCAGCGAGGGCATCCTGGCCCAGCTCGTCCAAGATGACTTGACAGAGAGATACACGACGGCGTGATCGCTGGAAGGGCTATGCTGGACGAGGATGAACGGCGTGGGTCCAGACGTGTGATCGGAACCGGTCACTTGACCCTCTCGTCCTGGGACAGAGCAGTTTGTTGGGCGCCGCAATATGTACGATACAGATGGCTGTTGTATGATTGTATGCAGGGTCTTCCTCGATCTTGCAGTTCTCGCGGCAGCGCGTCTCCAGCTTCTGAATGAGAGTCGCCGTGACTTCGATAACACAGCTCTGCCCAAGACTTGAGCGATCCGCGGACAGTGTCGAGCCAGTTGCACAGACTGATGTGGCGCCCGCGTCGTTGGCTTGGACATCAGCGCAGTCCCCTCCTCCGCACCGTTTCCTGAACCTCCGTCTTCATTAGTCTGCGGACGTCTACCGGGCGGTTTAAACTCCATCGCGAGCGGGCGAGGATCAGCAGGGGAGAGTTCAAAATTCGACGCAGCAGCACGAAACACAAAATCCCAGCGTCAGAGACACATACGTGAGGAGGACATCGGGTTATGACACGCTCTAGTGCACGGTCGATATGGCGGACGGCGACACGTACAGCCCGGTGCGCTGTCGCTGTGGCCCGTCGAGCGCGGGGTTCGCCAGCCTGGGGGACAGTTTGAGCCGACCGCTGAGTTGGTAACGCGTAGTCGACGAAACCGTGTCCGCGCCAGCAAGTGGCCGGAAGCAGGGAAGGGAGGTCGCGGTCGTGCTATTCAGCCAGTGATGGCCGCTCCTCGAGCACGCCGCGGAGCTGCGTCTCGTACCTCGTCAAGTCGAAGGTATCCAGATTGTACAGTGAGGTGGGTTTACGGAAGCCGGTCAGCGAATTAGGTCGTTTCAGATAGTCGATGAAGAGGACGTACCTCCATGCCTGCCCGGTGCACTGTACTCCATACCCATCCTCCTCCTCGACGTCATCCATCGTCCACGGGTCGAATATCGCCTGAAAATAGGTACGAGGGTATTGCAACTCCTCAAAGTGAGATCCACACGGGCTCCTGTAACCTTGAGATGAGAGGACAGTGGGACAACGAAATGGTCGCGGAGAGGGAATTAGCATGAGCGACGAAACAGTAATACATGCATCCTGGCATACCTATAATCCCTCAGTGGCTGTCTTCCTCCATCGCTAGTACGAGTCGCAGCCGCGGCCTACACAAAGCACGAGTAGAGGGTGCAGCCGAGCGAGGGATGACTAGGAGATTAATGAGTCCGCGGCAGATGAAGATAGTCAAACGAATGCTTACCGTACTCAAGCGAGCAAGATCCGCACTGCAGCACGCCTGACATTGAGGAGTAACCCGGCCCATGTTTGCTACTTGCAAGGATCCTCGTCTCCACACTGCCCTGGTAGAGACGTGAGGACGCTGGGTTTGAGGAGCGGCAGAAGGTGCGCCACAACGGTAGAGAGACGGCCTGACGGGACCCCATACAGCACAAGATATTCAAGCGCAAGTTCGGAAGACGAGGACCGTAGACAGGGTGTTGAAGACGAGGACGTCGAGGTTGATGGTGAGCCGCCGAGGGCGACAGCGAGCTCACAGGTCCATAGAGATTAGATTAGATTTCAGTCGGTGATCTCGGCCATGCAAGGGGGTATAATGTCACCGGCGATGAGACATCGGTCATTTGGAATTGGTATACGGTCAGAATTATCTGAGGCAACAGTCCGACCGGCTACAACGAATCAGTCAAAGTCGTATGAGGAAACGGTCTAGCATCTGTGGCATTCCGGTCCGCTTACGACGAGATTTCTGTCCGCTAAAAATGAGATTTTGGTCACTCACTTTTCAAGAAACCATACTTCTACCCCTCCGTTCTCCACAAATGTTTTACCAATGCGTAGCTACTCCTCTAGTGGTTATGAGAAAATTGTCGCCGAGGTAGTCCGGTATGCATAACGCAAATGACAAGGCAGACAGTGGTAGCTGTCGGAAGCGGGATGGTTGCCATAAAGGGCAAGAGCGGGAAAGAAAGCGCCGGGGAGACGGAAGCGCGAGCAGGCAAGCGCCAGAGAGTGGGGGGATATCTCTTCGTCATTTCAAGGAGAAAGAAGAGGAGGACATACACGAGAGTAATTTTCCTGTGACAGTAGAGGTTATGCCAGTATACAAACCAAAAATCAGCGCGAACGAATGAGTGGAAGGGGGTTTCGCAAAAGGTGATGACCGATGCTTCATCTCCGTTGACCAGATTGCTATCTCCTGTGACATTAACCCGTTTTGCCTCGGCCATTCGCATCCTCCGGTGCCTTCAGGCTTCATCCTTGTTCCCGAGCCCTGTCTCAACGTCTGTCTGGAAGTCTACTCGAAGCAGCCTCTCAATGACCCTCTTGCATCCCACCTACGATGCGTCGGCTGTCACTCTTCCACCGCTGGATCCCGGGCTCGAGCAATCCTGCAAACTTCTCCTACGCTAGTACTCGAGGATATGCTGAGTGTGCTGAGGACTTTGTATCATGTAGAAGACAAAGTAAGTCATACACACATGCTACGTGAACCTCTGTGTCCCTGCTCGTCTTTGCAATCGTCTGCGATTCAACTAATACAAGACCATACTCAATATCTCCATGCTGGTCCGGCTTGAAGCTTCTCCTCCCAACGCAGCAAGTCAGGCAATACGCAACTCGTCACACGCGACACCGTACCTCCCGTGTCGTTATGCCGTAGGTGAGGCGGGCAGCAACTACGACAGAGGATGTCTGCAAGTACTGACTCCTACCTTCGAACCAGCCAGCTTGGGTACTCCCCGAAAACATGAGCTACCGCCTCGGAGAGCCGACTGCATGCCAAAAAACTCGAAACAGCTAGGACACAAAATCCCGAGTCGCGACTCACCGCGCGAGATCCGGTAGACCGTGACGGCCTGGAGCGGCGCACACTCGTACCGAAGGCTGCTTGAGACGAGATCAACCGCTAGACCCTCATCATCCAAGATCAATCACACCGTCTCCGTCTCTCGTGGGTTGCTGTGTTGTACACGTCGTAGTAGACGACCGCAGGCCAACATCGGGATGTCTATCTAACGAGCACGACGCCGTCGTACGCATCCACTCGCACCCCGGATTGGCCCAGCGCGGAGGCCACACTGGTTCCTTCGACTTTGCGGTGCTGGTCCAGGAGCTGAACGCCCTCGCGGACACTACGCAGCCGGCGAGACGATCTCGCTCAAGGTATGTATCTTTTTCACATCGCATCGACGTCTATCAGACCAAATCTGTACAGTCTCTCGCAGACTCTGCCCGACGATCGACGCCGATAACCGTGCGCCTCATGCGGTCATTCTCAGCGACCTCGCTCGCCCTCACCGCCCCCTGCCTCTGCTGTACTAGTACAGTTGCTCCGACTAGCCCAGCTCCTCCGCCCGTAGGAGCAGTACCGCGTTCCCGCAGACGAAACACAACTGCCTCGAGCTTCAGGAAGTTATCAGAGCGTTGAGCAATGGTCGACGAGCAGACCCCGTTGGCCCTGCTCGGCATCCGAGGACACAGCGCTCGACCGCGGATGGTCGCACCATACACCTCATCCGTCGCCCGGATGTGGGAGTTCCGCAGAAATCCTGGTGCCGCACGGTCGCCCTCAGCACAACGTCGCGACTTCCTCGCCGCGCAGATGACGGGTGACCGGGACATCTCGCGCAGAGGATGGTCTGGCTTGGGATGGGGTGCTGCTGTTGCGCCGCGAAGTTGGAGGAAGCGTTTACGAGATTCGAGGGTGCGGGGTGGAGGCACGACGTCGGAGCGGCGATCACAGGGACGGAGTACTAGTACTGTCTATGGTATGAGATGACATGAGTGTTGTCCTTAGTTTTGCCTGGCGGTGTGGCCTGGAGGTTCGACGCTGAGCACGGCGCACCGCCAGTGAGTGAGCAGACCCCGGTCCTTGTGGTATCCGATAGGACTCTACCGAGTGTATGTTGTGTCGGAGATAATGAGATGGGGTTCAAGCCTCATCGTGACGCCTGTCTTGGGGTCATCCTCGCTCAGGTACGGCCCGATGACGGCTAGGATGTGATGGTATGGAGAGATCGGTTGAGCACTGATAGAATGTCCCTGCAGTACCGCCGCAGCGGTGCGTAGTACTGGGTAGACGTGTACATCTGAAGAGGAACAGCTTGAGCGGGCCGTCCTGGACTGCATCGGCGCGATGCGCTGGTGATACACGTTGACCCAAGCTGATCGTCTGCCAGCATGTTGACGGCGACGGCGTAGCCACAGGAAAGAGTGATCGGAGGCAGCGAACATGCCGCAGGACCTGCAAGCAGTGCGCATCTCGCGGATGTTCATTGAAGTCCGTGGCGGGCCCAGCGGTGGAGATGAATCCGATGCGCGTCTCCTTATATGCCTCTTCTCCCTGGTGCCGTACTCATTTGAAAGTGACTGACAGCGACGAGGAGCTCCTAGCTTGCGTGTCGTACGTACTCGACGCCAGTCCGAGGAAGAGCGGTGCGACGGCGTCCTGAATTTGGATCGACGAGCGTGACGGCGGCTGCGCTGATGACCACAGATGCCTACAGTGATCGGGATAGCAGTCTCCTGCGTCTCGGGCGTGCGGTCGCTCAGAAGCGGGTCTACTCTCTGTATGCTGACCTCTAGAGTGTAGTCGACAGGCGGGCGACGTTGATGGGGGAGTTGGAGTCGACGCAGGAGTAGGAGTCCCGGGCGCGAGCGGCCGTAGGAATGCGCACAAGAGGGGGGAACGAGAGCGTGATATGACCGAGTGCGGCACAGAGATGGCAGAGCAGAGACTAGCACGTACGACGTGTGTGCCGTCCCGATGCAGCGGGCGTGTGTGGACGCATGGACTTTGAGCACAGCGTGAGCCAACCACTAGGTTTGTGTTGCGCAAGCACAGTCGCGGCTGCATCCGAGAGAACTGGCGACGGTGGTAGGCAGAAGGGAAATGAGGGCTGTTCGGCGAACGATGCACGCGCTTCGAGTACGTTGCCCACTCTGCATCTTCGCGTAAAACCGGAGCTAGTAAGCGAGTGTGCTGCAGCCGGTCGACCATGCGGACGTACCTGCATGCTGCGATGACTTCACCAACCTCGTTCCGAGTCGGCGCAATCTTGAGTCCATGAAGCGTCACACCTTCGCGCACAGTTGGGCCCCAGACGAGATTTCGAAATCGGCCTGACAGCGGGGACGAAGCGGCAGATACAGAGAGGGAATGGTCGGGGCTGGATTCAGTAAGTATGACTGATGAGTCAACAAGACAGGGATATGGGCTTACCTATACTACCCTGGGGCCGTCACCCTGTACTCAGTACCAGTGGCAGTCCTAGCAAGCAGACGCATGTCGTCCACCCAGTACGACTATTAGGACCAGCGCCGCTTGTGAGTGTTCTCTAGCAGCTCACGCGCTCCATTGCGAAAGACTGAAGTGCGAAGACTGAGACAGATGGGGTGCAGATGTGAGGGTTCAGAGTTCCAAGGAGCAAGTGGAGAGCACAGGGCGCAAGCGCAGCCCCGGCCCGGAGAGCAAGCAGGAGGACTCGTTGTCGCGTGCAGAGACTTGTAGAATGGCAGGCTATAGCAGACGCGGCACAGTCGGGAAAGCTCGGTCTCAAAGACGGTCGAGGGTACGGAACCAGTGCAGAGGCCATCGCAAGCAGAACGAGAGGAGCACTTCGACGACGTCAGAAGGCGCGCAGAGATAAGATAAGATAATGTCCTCCGCTGCAAGTGCTCGTGTATCCGTCTCTCCTCGGCGACGGCTGCGTCTACAACTGCGGAGTCCTCACAACGCCCGGTCTGCTCTGACTTACCTATCCATCTTCGCCGTTGCTCGGCTCACACGCTCCCCACCCTCCACGCATCATCAGCACCGGGCACGCTCTCGGTGTCAGCTCGCCATTGCGGATTGAACACGGACGCGGCCTTGACGGAGGTGTAGGACGCGGGCGGGTCACTGTAGTAGCAAGATGGCGAAAGGTCTCCAATTCGTCTCTCCCGTGCCCTTCTTGACCGCCCCCCTGCTGCGTATTTCCTTCGATCCATTCGTTTTCCATACTGTGCGTTCAGACTCTCTGCTCCACCCAAGGTCTCGACACGCGGCCATTCTGAACTCGACCAATGCTCTGGCTGCATTCAAGTTCACACACAGACCGTCGTACTATGTCACAAAGTTGAGTTGCTGTTCTTCCCTCCGACTACTGACTTCGATTGCATGTACGTTCTCAGTGCAATCGCATGCAGGTCGGCCCCACCGACCCATGTCCGATCCCGCCACGCTGGGTCTACGCAAATCTACCCGGTCGCGTCAATACTCGTACACGTTTTGTGGTCATGCCTCTCTGGATGGGCTAGTCCAAACTGCGCAAGCCAGATCCATGCAGGGCTCCTCGATCCGCTCCAATCACTTCACGATGCCCGCAGCGCCACTGCACACTTGCTGCCCACCCCAAGCACGACCCGATCCTTCGACATATCGCTCTGGGAGGCGTCGTCCCGCCGGACGCTCGGACTGCAGCTCGAACGAGCCCCCGGTCGCCATCGCACCTCTCTTCCGCGGGACTCGCGTGACCGCTGCCGGGCACGAGCGCGAGTGAGCCGTGAACGCGGTGCTGGTGGTCGCAGCCTCCGTTCTTCAGTGCAGGTACGCCGTCGGCCACAGCTAGGGCCCTCCGCGGGACAGGTTATGTCCGCGCCCCTGCGGGCTAGGACGAATACGCGCATCCTCTTCCTGCAGGATGTCAGCCTGAGTCTGACTCGCAGGCCACCACCTTTGAGTCCCCGTCGTCGTCGCTTTGACCCTAAGTGAGCATGTCGCAGCTGAAATAGAAGACATTCGTACTGAGTTCTCGTTTCAGCAGAGTAGCAGCAACGATTAGAAGTACGACTGTGGAGGTCCCGCCAAATGTTCAATGCAACTCGGCTGCCGAGTCGCCCTTCTCATGGCCTCGAACATGACCCCGACAGCTGGTTGTCACGATATCGAACGCGGGCGACGGCCGTCGTGCGCCTTCTCGATTCCGTACTCTCGTCTGCATTCGACGTCCGCGTATCCCTCACTCGTGAGGCGTATTGCAGTTCTTGTCCCGGGCTCCCTCGCAGCGATATAATCAGGTTCGTCGTACGCAAACTCTATACTCGCACAGGTCACATCGGTAACACAACGACACGCAGAATACTCGCCGACTTTCGAGTGTTCGTTCAGGAGATGAGCGCGCTCAAGGGCCGAGAGATGGTGGTATGTACGATTCTATCGAAGGTATGTAGCTTCGGTGACGAGCCAGACGACTTGAGCCTTGAGGACTCTAAACACGACGGACCTAGATGTACTACTACTTATTTCGACCCATGGAACGTCTGTCCCTTACACGCTGCTCACGCAGAAAACAAGCTGGTATGCGGTCTGCGGAACGCCATGACCGCAGTATACCTCGGCGGTCGTATGTGATGACACAAAGCTCGAGTTGGTTATTTGGATTTGAGGTGAGTAGACAGCACGACAGGGCATCATACAACTCGCAAATACGTACCTAGAAATGCAGGCGCATGTCATCCGCCTTTTGGATTGTGGTGGAGGATGTTTCTCGGGTCTGGACGCGATGAGGGTTGAGGAACCAAAGCATGAGCGTGTATTTCATTGCCTGCAACAATCTAGGGAGGAGGACAGTCCGACTATCGGCAAAGGAAGTGAGGAGGCAAGCAGACGAAGCGACCAGGCAAAGAGCGTGACTACAAGAAGGAAGGAAAGTGAGTATGTGTGAATGGTGGCGCGAAGGCGAACCCAGTAGTACGCGGAGAGCGCGTACCATATGTTGGTGACCAATCAGTCGATACTGAAAGTGTAGTAGTAAGAATGATATCCACCTAGTTGTCCTCTGCATCCTGCCTCTGCCTAAGTCTTCGACGGGTCGGTATAAGTTTGGCTATAACTTTCTTCAGCACATCTCGCTTGCGGCGACGTGGGTATGGGAGAATCGTGTCTGGAAGGACTGTAGATAGCTGGCGGTTGGCATAGTCCTGCGGAGTTAGATCGCAATCTCGCCATTGATTTTGTCGGTACCCTGTGGGTATCGCGAAAGATCAGCTTCATGGACAATGCCGCATTGTCTAGTGGAGCTCTGTTCACCGATAAGAACGGTACTCACATGCATGAGTTGGCTCTACGTAGAGCCTCTTCCACCTCGAGAGCGTCGGAAAGCATTCAGCGACAGCAGTCCTCCACCAATCCTCCCACTCGAGCCTGTCCCCCAGATTCTCCACAACAAGGCCTGCCCTGCAAGGATCGGGTTCAGGGCGGTTGTCGGTGTCCCCACTGGTCTGGTCCTGAAGTTCGCCCTCGGCAGTATCCTTCCTACATAGCGCTGCTTCTACGACGGGGCCGATGGGGCGGAGGAGCGCAACAAATTCTTCCCGTTTGAATTCACTTCTCGACGCCGGTACAAGGTAAAGGCATCGTTGGGTAGGCGATAGGTCGCCAACTACATCGTCGCTTGAGGCCATCCATGAGAGGAGCGTGTCCCGGAGAGACTCAAGCGTTTGATCTGGCTGGGAGAACGGTGCGAGGAGACAAAAGAGACGTCCCAAGCAGGGGAAGGACCGGAGATTCAGAGCAAGTGAGGGGGCTTCCTGTTCCACGTCTAATCCTGAGAACGAATAGTGAGATGTATGCTTGGTTGAACAACCAAACCTGACTCACGAGGATGCTCTATTCGCACAGCAGGAGGATCGTTAGGGAACTTGGTCCACAGCGTGCGGAGCGAGAGGCCAAGCGCGGACAACAATCTCTGCCTGCCCGGCTCATCCATGTCGTAGCACTTCGATGCGAGTCAATACAAGCCTGTGCCGTGTTTGATCTGGAGACATACCTCGAGTAGCGCGAGATTTGGCAGGAACATCTTCCGAGAGTCGTGGGAGCTGCGCTTTGCCATACAGACTGGATCCAGGCCGAGGACAGCCCAGGAAATACGGTAACAGACGAGTGCTTTCAGGTTGGGAAGCATACTGAGAAAGCGGGCGAAGTCCCCAAACGACGGGAACCTCAATTCCGAAAAATTTAGTGTGCGGATACTATGTGAGATGGACGTCAACAGGGACGGGAAGTATCGATGGATGGGTAGGAACGGGAGCTCCTTCTCGCCCTCAGGGAGTGGGTTTGCAGCCTTCTCGGCATCGTCAAATCCCGTGATGAATAGCGCAGCGAGGTTGGTGAGCCTCCCTCGCAGAGCCGTGAGGAACAACACAGCAGGACTGTATGGCACATGGATGTGTCCTCGCAATGCGAGTGTGCGCACGTAACTTCCGAGCTCGGGCGATGCGTCGAGGAGCTCTGCAAAGCGATAGAGCGTGTCCTTGTCTCGAAGGAGGACGGAGTCGAAGAGAACCCTCTGGGCGCGTGGACGCCATGCGCGACAGACGAGTGCGCAGCTGGAGAGGGTAGCCAAAGACGTCAAGACGAAGTAGTACCGGCCGTCGTACACCTCTTCGATGACGCGCTCGCAGACCTCGATTGGGAGTCGTGGCTCGGTGTTGACCGGAGACGGAAGGGCGTCAGTCATGTCGTGAGGGAAGCGTACACCTGAGCAGAGGACAGAGCAGCGCAGAGACGTGAGGGAGGAGAAGGGGATCGAGGTCTGAGGGGACCTGCGGGTCTGTGTATGTATGGCGATGAGAAGCGCACATGTCCTAGGATCGCGGTACGAGTTCCGGTGGTCCGTGAACCGACCGTTCTGCGCGTTTGTGCTCGCAGCCCGTACTCGTTTTGTTGCGCCCTCGAGCAAGCCTCAGTCCTCAGGGCTTGGGTCTTGCAACTCACCCGCAAAAGAGATCGTGCCGGAGGTAGATACACTCGTCATGCACGCCAGCGTTCATGCGGTATTCGGGATTCTATATTAGAATCAGGCTGTACGCGGACAGAAATGGCTATATGCTCTCAAATTGCACTGGTCGGCAGCGGCGGTGCGTACAGTCACATAGACAGCGAGGGCCGCAGGAAAGCACACATCGTCGTGCGTGGAACACAGACGATACTTTGAGCCACCACTAGCATGATATTGAGCTCGAGAGACCTTGTCGCTGATGTTGAAGCGACCGCGCCGTCAAACAAATCTAAGCAAAGGCGACGGACTTGGTCAGCGTGGGGTTGCACGCTCAACGAAAGACACGTACCGAGGCAAACAGCAGTGGCGTCAATGTGAGGTGACTGTTGTATGTGAACTGCTGCGCTGGCAGATAGCGAATGTCGATCGACACCCTGCGGGCGTGGACCTTCCGCCTAGGCATACCTGTCCGTCCGTACGTCCAAGATGACCTGACGGAGAGAGAAGCGACGGCCGATCCGGGCGTCGACTATGAAAGAGGAGGATGGAAGGAATATGCAGTATGAGCGCGGAGAGAGCAGACATGTGTTGAGGCCGATGACGCGGCACAGACGCATGTTGCTGATCGTCGCCTATAGCGGATGGTAGATGGCACGAGATACGACGCGATGTCTGCCTCGCAAGAACTCGAGCTCTGAGTCTCATGAGCTCGGCAGGGGCATGACTGAGGATGCGGGCACCTTCCCATCCTGCGACGGAGCAGTTTGTTTGGCACCACGACATGTACAACGCGGATGGGCATTGTATGAATGTATGCGGGCAATGCTGTATCCCGCTGCTGCCCATGTCCAGCTTCTGAGTGCGAGTCCCCGCGACCGCGAGGATACAGCCCCGTCCTATACTTATTCCCGGACAGTGTCGAGCCAGTTGCGCCGCCCGGTGCAGTTCCCGCGTCGTGATCTTTGACGTTAGCGCACTGCCCTCCTCCGCACCGCATCGTGAGCCTCCGTCTGCATTGCCCTTCCCCGCCTTCTCCAACATCGTGCCCGTGGACCGTGCCCACGCCTGGTCCGCAGGGCGGATCGCAGCCGATGCTGGGCGGGAAGGATCCGAGGGCGTAGTTTGAGAGCTGAGGTAGGAGTCGGAGAGCGCAGGCATGAGCGGCGTCAGCGACGCGTACATGGGGTAGACATCGGAATATAACACGCTGTAGAGCGGGGTCGGAATGGCGAACGGTGACACGTACAGCGCATGCGCAGTCTTTGTGCTTCGTCGAGTGCGAGGTGAGCCAAGTTCAGTTCGGGGGCAATTTGAGCCGGCCGCTGACTGTGTGATGTAGACACAGCGAAAGCGTGTCAGGGACAGCAAGCGGCGGGACCGGAAGTAGGGAAGTGAGGTCGCGGTCATGGCATTCAAGCTGGTGATGACCGTTTCTCGTGCAAGCCGCGGTGCTCCGTGTCGCGCGTCGTCAAGCCGCAACTATTCAGATTGAGCGGAGAGCTGAATTTACGGAAGCTGGTCAGCAAAGTACGCCGTTTCAGATAGTAGACGAAGAGAACGTACCTCCATGCTTCTCTGATGCAGCCCTACCCTCCTCCTCGGAGCCATCTGTCCTCCTCGAGTAAGATATTGCCCGCAGATAGATACCATGTTGTTGCAGCTGCTCAAAAATGGGATCCCCAACCGGCTCGTCGTATCGTGACGCGTGCATCGTGAATTGAGGGGACAGTGGAGGCAAATCGCGGTCACAGAGAGCAGAGGCTCGAGGACCGGGACGAACCAGAAGTACAACGAGCCCTCAGACCTCAGCCGCTCCCTCCCTCTCTCGCTTGGTGCTGCAGTCGCGGCCTACCCACAGCAGACACAGACGTAGATCGAGTACGCTGCTTCGAGGAACAGGAACGATAAGAGCGTCGGAGGAAGGCTCCAGAGGTTCAAGGAGCGAGGTGACGGGATACTGGGAGACATAATGAGTCCGCGACAGAAGATGATGGTCGCAGGAGTGCTTACCGTACTCAAGCAAGTGGGTCATAAGCCGTTCGGCCGCACGTGTGCCCTTGAGGATTATATCGGACCATGATTGTCGCTTGCAGATGGGTCGGCAGAAGGGCGAGGCAGCTGGTAGATCAGAAAGTACACCGAGGGACAGCAGAAGATATTTCTAGCGCAGCGTCGAGTAAACGAAGTCCGTAGCCAAGGCGTTGAGAACGTTGAGGTTGATGGTGAGTTGGGCGAGGATGAAGTCGTCCACAGGTCCGGAGAGATAAGATAAGATTCCAGTCGGTGATCTCGGCCATGGCACCTCCTCCCGTGAGCTCGCGACTCTCCATTTAGTTCTTGGTCTCTGTTCTCCTCCAACGTCGTCATTCTTATTCTCAGACCGCCTGGAGGACCAGCAACACCTCATGCTACTCGAAGCCACCTGATTTACGTCTTACACGTTCTCCGCCGCCATATCATTGTTGTGAAGTGGTCTAACTACGAGGCGCCGATGTGGCTGTGACGGGAAACGCCGAGTGAGATCGAACCCTCCTTCTCCTGACAAACGCTGAGCAAGGACCCCTTGAAGGTGTCGGGGCTTCGTTGACAATCAGTCAAAGAAGAGCCCGAGTGGTTCAGGGGCGAGAGGCTCAGACAACGGACAGTGAGTGGTGCGGGCAAGAGAGAGATAGATTGTCGAGGCGTAGCTACGTCTAATATATACCCGAACCGGCGCGTATATAATAAAGTGGAAGGTGAATATAGGAGAAAGAGCTGAACAATAACCTAAGGATGAAAGGGGAAAGTATCTTAGTCTACAGTGGAATGTCCCGTCAGCTTCTAGTCGCGTCTACTCTTGTCGAGTATCCTCCGGAAGCCTCCATCCCATGACACGCGCCCCCCAGAGTAGACGCGGTCTCAGAAGCGTCGTCCACCGGAGAACATCTCGAAGATCCTGGCCAAGTTCTCCTTGATCCGAGTGCGTTGCGCCTGGTCTTCAGCCATAAGAAGCTCTTCGACTTCAGCTTCCTCCTCGAAAACGGTGACACCGTCGCTCATGATACTGTCCGCATATTCGCCCGAATACTCCGAGTCACTTATATAAGTGTCCTCCGTCTCGCTATCCATCCAGTCCTCGGAGCCTGAGGTGCTCGTAGTATCGAGGCTGGATGCGCAGTCGTCGTCGGAGCACTCCATGGCGTCTTCCGAGATGCAGATGCCGTCCATATCGGGTCGGGACCGTCACCGGATCCGTTAGAGCCACTATACAGTGTAGCGTTTCCTTCGCCTTGTCCGGGACGGTACTGCCCGTAAGGTACGAGCGCATTGTGAGTGCCCGGTCCGAAGATTGGATGGGGAATGAGGGCCCGACAGGGGTTAGCGGCATTGGAATCAACTTCGAAGGAGGTGGGATCGTAGGCCATTACGGCATTCGGAGCATTAGAGGCGAGTACTGGATGAAGCATAAGTTCGCGGCAAGGGTCGCTAGTAGCAGCGGTTCCGGGGTTGGCGAGTACGAGTTCGTTGGAAGCCTCACTACCAAGCACGGGATGAAGGATGAGCTCTCGGTGGGGATTCTCATGGATACTGAGCACTAGTTTAGTCTCCGAATGAGAGCTAATGAAGGACGCGTCGACTTGCCTGATCCAAGCCTGAATGTGTCGAAAGATGTCTTCCTCGTGCCATACCCAACCGTTCCGGCCGGCAGCTTGTTCGGTACGAGCGCGGGCAATGCGTATCCATGCCTCCGTCCGCTGTCCGACTTCTTGCATAGTCGTCCAGACGTCGGTGAACAACGCAAAGGTAGCTCTGCCCGTATTCAGAGGGTTGACTCCAAGGTTGGCGCGGATGTACGTGAGGACAACTGGTTCAGGCAGCCCGAGCTCTGCAAGCGCACCGGCTCGTAGGTCCGTAGGCTCGGGGCTGTGCGAACCGAGTAAGAGTCCGTACGACGCAAAGAGCACCTGTCGTTGGAGCTGCTCGAGGCGCGCCCACAAGGCTTGCGTGAGGGCGATAGGGTATTCGACGATGTACTGGTCTTGTTGCTCGACCAGCGAGAGGGTCTGAGTATCGACGAGCTCGTCAAGAGAGAGTCGAAAAAGGTCGAGCGGGAAGCTAGGGACAGACATGGTGTCGAAGGATAGAGAAAGGATAGGAAAGGCAGAGGCAACTGTAACTCAGGAGAGGCGGTCGATGTGAGGGGAGGGATGTCTCTTCAGCGGGCAGTCAGACCTGCTTAAGTACTCCAGGAGCCAGTCAGGCGTGCCTAGCACGTTCCCGGACGCGTAAGCTCTTACGCGTCCCTCCGTGAGTGGCGCCTTGTCTTCTTTGGTCTTTCGGCCTTTGAGCGCTTCCTTTGCCTTTTTGGGATCGGTGGCACAATCGGGTCCCTTCACGTCCTTTGCTTCCCGTTTGCGCTTCCATGCTTCTAAGACGTCTGGTGCGTTGCGCAGCTGTTCCCTGGTGAGCCATTCATCTTCTTCCGGTGGCTTTCCGACCCATCGTGTTTTGAATAGCACCTTTCTCCTGCCGTTTCGCCCTTTGCTGACCTTTTGGTCGACGATTGCTTCGACCTCATCTTCTGGAAGCTCCTCGAAGTCGGCACGATTGAGCTTCTTTGTCGGACGGGTCCCGAGTTCGGGTGGCGACGGCTGATAGGATTCTAAGTGCACTATGTTCAGGACCGGATGAATGGCATAAGAAGTTGGTAACCTTAGCCTATATGCTACCGGGCTAACCTTCTGTGTGATCTCAAACGGACCGTCGTATCGCATAAGCAGCTTCTTTCCTCGTCCGGACTCGTGCTGGAGCAGGTGAAGTGAGTGCGGGTTGATAACCACTAGGTCGCCGACTTCGAACTCCTTTACTAGTCTGCCCTTGTCGTAAGCCTTGCACTGGTAGGCTTGTGCTTCGGTTAATGCCTGTTGCGCTCGATGTCGGTCTGCATGGAAATGTTCGGCCATTTCGTCCGCGGCTTGATGGTTGGAGACTTCCGCAGTAGTCCCTCCCCCCCAGTCAAGGCGCGGGCGATAGGTTCTTGAACGGCTGGCGGATGATGGAGGAAGGTGGAACTCGTGCGCGGCAGGTATCCGCGGAGAAGATAGGCGGGGGCGAAGCCGGTCACGGAATGAGGGGTGCTGTTGTAAGACAGCATCAGTCCGTCGAGGTGATCGCTCCAGTCATCTCGTCCAGGAGAGACGTATGCTCGCAGGGCGATCTCGAGATTCTGATTCATCACTTCGGTCTGACCGTCGCTCTGTGGATGATGCGCGGTGGTGAGTGCTCGCTGGACGTCCATATGTTTGCACAGTTGTCCCCAGAAATCATGCCGCCATCGAGTGTCGCGGTCCGTGATGACTTGTCTCGGGAGCCCGTAGTGTGCCACGACGTGATGGAAGAAGAGCTTCGCCGTTTCGACTGCCCCGACCTTCGTCGTGGTGGGGATGAACATTGCATACTTCGTCAGTTTGTCGACGATGACCAGGCAATTGTCGTACCCATGCGAGAGTGGGAGTTCGGGGATGAAGTCCATCATGACAACTTCAAAAGGATGAGCGGGAATGGGGATAGGTTGCAGGAGTCCGAGGGGGGTGACGTCTCGGTTTCGCTTTCTGACATATATCGCATGTCCCGGTGTACTGCTTGATGTCGCGAGACATCCGAGGCCAGTAATACGTAGTTGCGATACGGTTGTAGGTCCGATGATACCCTCCATGAGCTCCTTCGGTGATCTTGTCATGAACTTCTTTCATGACCGTCGTTCGTTTGGAAGTCGGGACGCATAGCTTACTGGCTCCATTCCAATCCTCGAAGTAGAGCAGGCCTTCGTCTGAGAGGAAGTACTGTGGGTACGTAGACTTGTCAAGGTCGTCGGTCTGAAAAGCGGCGATGACCTTACTGAAGTGCTCGTCTTCTGTGTAACCGTTCCTCCATTCCCGTACTTCGCCCTCGGTGATTCCGACCAGTAGAGAGGACGCGGCCGCAGTGAGGTAGCTACCCGCAGGAAGGACTTCAGGGCCGTCGAGCAGAGGGCTACAGTCCTCCAGTAACCGCGTCGAGGACTCGGCCAGAGCACGGGCATGCCGTGAGGCCACAGTGAGAAGTTTCTCCTCGAACTTCGGACCCAACTCATCGAAGGCGTTCTTCAGTGGGTCGTTGGTCTGCTCTCCGATAGATAGCGCGACCATGTCGGCTTCCGCTGGTCCTTCCTGATAGGGTACTCGTCGTCGGAGACGGGATATTGGGTCGACATTCGAGTGCACTCGCCCTGCGCGATGTACAATGCGCAGGTTTGGATATGCTGCGAAAGTCGTTCCCCAAGTGAGTAGTCGGCGATTGACGTTCTGAAAGGTCCTGGTCCAAGTCAGCGCGGCGTGGTCCGTGATAGCTAGAACCTGCTCGCCTTCAATGTACGTCTGGAACTTGATCAATCCTTCCCGAAGAGCGAGAGCTTCGCGTTCAGTAGGAGAGTAGTTCCGTTCGGCGGACTTCAGAGTTCTTGACCAATAAGCCACAACACGCTCGACATACACGATGGTATCTTCAAACGACTTACCCCATGGTCCTGGGGTTGGAACGTCGGGATCTCCTTTCGCGATTTGAGCAACGAGTTGCGGGACTGGTTCTCCTTGCTTGTGGGCTTTGAGGAGGCGATCATAGATCTTCGTGCCTTGAAGGTCCCGCACTGCAATAGGTTGGACTTGTTGCAGAATAGCCGCGAGTCCGTAGTCGCAGGCGTCGGAGTATATGCGATATGGCCGACCAGGGATGGCGTGGGCACGGACGGGGGCTTGCACTAAGACTTGCTTGCAAAGGTCGAATGCTTCTTGATGCACCGGCTCCCACTTCCACTCGTGTTCCTTTTTCAGTAAGTCGAATAGCGGAGCCGCTATCCATGCGTAAAAGGGAATGTACGATGAGAAGTATACCATCATACCTAGGAATGTGTGGAGCTCCGAAGTGTTTTTGGGCGGCGCGAGATCAACGATAGCCTCCACTTTGTCGCGGTGAGTGGAAAGTCCGAGGCGGGAAACCTTCTGACCGAGTAGCATTAGTGATCTGTATGCGAAGTGGCATTTGGCAGGGGCGAGCGTGACCCCCGCGGTAGCAACGGCACTGAGAACTTGGTCCAGATGGTTGATGTGGTCGTCGAGGGTTCGTGAGTAAACCACAATGTCATCGATGTATACCAAGGCGAAAACCCACAGGTACGGTGCCAGGACTCCTTGCATGATTCGTTGGAATATGCTAGGACCATTCCGCAAGCCGAAAGGCATACGACGGAATTGGTAAAGCCCTCGATGCGTCCGAAATGCCGTCTTTGGTCTATCCTCGTCGCGTATCTCCGTCTGGGTGAAGCCTGCTAGCGCGTCCATAGTCGACAACCATTGAGCTCCGGATAATTCACGCATGATGTCTTCCTGCCTAGGTAGAGGAAACTCGTCAGGGACAGTCATCTCGTTGAGCTTTCGGTAGTCTACTACCATGCGCGGCTTTCCGTTTCGGTACACAATGAACGCTGGAGCTCCCCAAGGTGACGTTGACGGCTCGATGACTCCAAGTTTGAGCCATTTGTCCATCTGTTCGTCGATGACTTCCCGTTTCGCCGGAGACGCTGGGAAAGGAGGTAATGAGACTTCCTTCGCGTCGGCTCGCAGAGGTATGGAGCACGCGCTGCCTCGTACCGTCCCGAGTCGTCCATCTAGTGAGAAAGCAGCCTTGTTGCGGAGGAGCACCTGCATAAGTCGGCTACGGTCGTCAGGTTCGAGCTCAGTAGAGATGTCAACGATCGAAGCGAACTCCTTGCTGCTCGTATCTTCGGGAGGAGCTTCTGACGTCTTTGGACCGCCTTGAAGAGGATCGCTTGCCAATGGGTCCTCCTCGGTGGTTCGTGGGCCGCGCGAAGTCCGCAATCCTTCTGCTATAGATTGAGTCAGGTCCGTAGCTGCGGTAGCACGATCGGTCTGTGTTGCTAGCAGCTGCCGAATGAACATGGCATGAGCGTGGATCGTCTGCAGCTGTTCTGGAGAGTACTTCTCGGCGCGATCCAGCCAAGCTCCTGGTCGTCGTGCCCGACCCAGTTCTTGTCCTTTGGCGATCCGTGCGGGGAAGGTGGAGAAATTTGCGACATGCAGCTTAGGATTCTGTCGAGACAAGAGACAGTCCGGCGCCCCGTAGACATCGTCACGGTTCCGAGTAACGTTGAGGGTCTTTTCGACAAGTATCTCCGAGGCTCCGTCAGGGAAAGGTGCAGTTACTGTCACCAGTCGCTGATGTGCATCATACTGGTCTGTGCCCCGATTTTGCGACCTCTTCGCACCTTCTATCGACTCCCTATCCTCACTATCGTCCATTTCGCTGTCCTCCTGCCCTTCTCCTGCGCTCCTTCGGCCTCATCGGCCAACCTGCGAGCTATTGTCGGCCTATATCGTCCCCAGTCGGCCTTGGTAGTCATCATTCGTCCTTGCTCGACCATCACCTCCCACCTCATCTCTCGAACGATGTCGAACCGTAGTCCTTTGCGTTCGACAGTCGTCGACCAGCCTTCGTCTTCACTCCCATGGCCAGCAATTCGTCGATTCGTCGATTCGTCAGTTCATCGACCCTGCAACCCTTCGTCTATTCGAGCCTTTGAGCCTTTGAGTCTTCGTCCCTTCCCCCTTTACTATACAGTTTGGTTCGACCTTGCCTTAGTTCATTTCGTCCCCTTCGCTTCGTGCCATTCAGCGCGATTCGTCGATTGCGTCGTCGATCGCGTCATTATGTTGCGATCACTCGACCTGGTCCGTGCGCCTAGCGCCTGTTCGGCGTTGTCGGCGCTGTTGTTGTCGCATCACGTGATTAGCCTCGTGTTCGGCTCTGATTGGTTGTTTGTCGCTTAGTCATAGGCCGAATCGCGCGCTTCGTCGTACCATATTGTCGAACAGCATGTACAGCATCTAGTTAGAGGCCCCCTTCCCTTCCCCCCACCATCTACACTCCGAATCAAGAGAACCTTTCCCCCTCTCCGTCACGAGCTCTCGTTTCGCGGTCGTTTCGACGCTCTTCGACGTTTTCGCCAGTTTCGAGCCGGAGTCGCTCCAAGTCCAAGGTCCAGCTGAGTTGCAGAGTCTTCTCATAGTTTCGCCGTATCGTCGGCCAGTGTCGTATCGTCGACCCAGCAAGTAGCCCAGGAAGGGTAGCCCAGGAAGGGCCGGTTTCGCTCAAGAAGAGCCTTCGTGTTCGGCCTATCGTGGCCCTAGTCGGTCTATCGTGACCCAGTCGACCTATCGTGGTCTCCCCCAGCCTATCGTGGCCCCAAGTTGTCCAGGAAGGACTTCGTCGTCTCGCGCACCCAGGACGGGGCCGATTCGTTGCACTATCGCGTCGCAGAGTCTTCGCATCGAGGCCGGAGTGCCTCGTGGTTTCGTCTTGCCGACGGCTATTCGTCGTTAGGCTATATATCGCCGACACGTCGCCGATCCCCCTTTTCCCTCGCACCACTTTCGCCTTCTTCCCTCCCCCTTTCGAGCTCTTCGACTTCGCGAACCTCCGACGCTCGACTTCGTCGCCGCTCGACCGAGAATCGACTAGCCCACTCGCACCCTTTCAGGTTGGTTGTTGTCATTTGTTGGGTGTTCTGCCCTCAGAGACGCAGCTGCCGTATCATTTTGGAGCCCACCGCGAGGGGTTTAGTTGACACCGTCGGCTCAAGCTGTCGCCTTCGTCGTCGTCTTTCGCACCCACGTCGAACCTCGACTCTTCCATCGCCGAAGTGACCGAGCTCCTTCGCGATTTGTCCATCGAACTAGACGACGAGTACCACCGCGCCGAACAGTTCGACGAGTCTTTCGCTTCGCCACGGCACCTTCATCCCCTTCGGAGAAATCGTTCGCTTCGTCGCTTACACCGCTATCGCCCTCACCCCAAGCATCACGGCCATCGTCCCCTCATCTTTCGCCTCGTTCTCGTTCGTCGTCGCTGTCCAACATAGCGTCGGTTCGCACATCACTCGCCGAAAACAACGCGAACAAGGCATCCCCCTTCTTCCACCTCTCGAAAAGAATCTCCCTCCGCCGAAACGGCCTTCACGCGCTAAAGCCCCTCTTCGTCGACACCTCAATCGACGATCGCCCCTCCAGTACCACCCCTAGTCCTCCCCAGTCCATTCCCTCTCCCCTTCGTCGTCTACCATGGCTCAGCGCAAGGTCGACAGTATGCCCCTCTCGAACGAACGCGGCACCCCGCAGTGGATCGCGACGAGCCGCGAAGGCGTCGAACGATACTTCCGCGACCTCGAACGCGTGATGGCGAAGTACCAGGTCACCGACGACGCCGAACGAAAGGAAGCCGCACTCATCTACGTGCCGATCGACGTTGCAAAGCGCTGGGAGTCGCTTCCATTGTTCGCCGATGTGTCGATGTCGTTCGTCGACTTTCGTGCCCAGATCCTTAGCTTCTATCTCGGCTCTGACAAGGATCACAAGTTCACTCTTCGCGAGTTCGATGATGTCGTGTCGTCGCGGGTTCGCTCTGGCATCGGTTCGCTCGCGGAGTACATGGCTTTCTATGGCGAATTCTACCCCATCGCTCGATACCTGATGTCGAAGTCGCCCCCAGAGCTCACCCATCGCCAAGTCGTCGACACACTCCTTCGTCTCATCCACAACGATCGTCGACCCGCTGTCGAAGCTCGACTTAGCCTGAAAGTCCCCGATAAGCATCGCGAAGACTCGTACACAGTCGACCAGGTCCACGAAGCGATTGTGCATGTTATCGACGATCGGCCTGCCTTCGCTGCGGTCGTCTATCGCGAGCCCCTATCGTGAGCCCCTTCGTCCTTCGTCCCCCAAGCTTGTTGTTCCCCCTTCGCACCCTCATGCCACGAACACGAACGAGCCGACGATCTGACGATCAAGAGCGAGGTCTTAGAGCAGATCGTCGCTGCTGCGATTCGCACCGTTCGCGATGACGAGGCAGTGTCGCAGCGTGTCGAGCAGCCCCCTCGGGTCGGCGATGGTCGCTTCCCTGATGGTCCCCCTCGCTATCCTCCTGGACATCGTCAAGTTGGCACCCTATTCGCCGATGTCGCACAGCGAGCCGAAGATCGTCCCCCTTGCTACTACTGTGGCAGTCGACCTGTAGCATCGCGATCTGTCCAGTCGTCGAGGCCGATGTTCGCGCAGGTCTCGTGGTTCGCGATCGTCCTGGAGGTCATGTGCTGTTGTCGAATGGCGCGAAATCCCTACTCATCGAGGCGATGGCTCGACGATTCGTGAAGCGATGCTTGCCTACTACGACCAGAACCCTGATCGTCGACCGAATCGTCGTCAACATGGCTATGTCTACACACTGTGATGCGACAATCGCGCTCGAAGCCCACTCGATCGTCTTCCCTATTCCTATCCCCTTCGTCGTCGAAGCCCAGCATCGCAGCCCTGTCCTTCATTGTCTACTATCTCGACCTTCGTCTTCATCGTCCACTTCGTCGACCATATCATCATTAGAGCCCTTGCCCCATTTTCGTCCATCGTCCGGTCGCCCATCGTCATCGTCATGTTTCGAGGACTGAGGACAGTCCATATCTCAGTGGGGAGGGGATGATGTGCATCATACTGGTCTGTGCCCCGATTTTGCGACCTCTTCGCACCTTCTATCGACTCCCTATCCTCACTATCGTCCATTTCGCTGTCCTCCTGCCCTTCTCCTGCGCTCCTTCGGCCTCATCGGCCAACCTGCGAGCTATTGTCGGCCTATATCGTCCCCAGTCGGCCTTGGTAGTCATCATTCGTCCTTGCTCGACCATCACCTCCCACCTCATCTCTCGAACGATGTCGAACCGTAGTCCTTTGCGTTCGACAGTCGTCGACCAGCCTTCGTCTTCACTCCCATGGCCAGCAATTCGTCGATTCGTCGATTCGTCAGTTCATCGACCCTGCACCCTTCGTCTATTCGAGCCTTTGAGCCTTTGAGTCTTCGTCCCTTCCCCCTTTACTATACAGTTTGGTTCGACCTTGCCTTAGTTCATTTCGTCCCCTTCGCTTCGTGCATTCAGCGCGATTCGTCGATTGCGTCGTCGATCGCGTCATTATGTTGCGATCATCGACCTGGTCCGTGCGCCTAGCGCCTGTTCGGCGTTGTCGGCGCTGTTGTTGTCGCATCACGCGATTAGCCTCGTGTTCGGCTCTGATTGGTTGTTTGTCGCTTAGTCATAGGCCGAATCGCGCGCTTCGTCGTACCATATCGTCGAACAGCATGTACAGCATCTAGTTAGAGGCCCCCTTCCCTTCCCCCCACCATCTACACTCCGAATCAAGAGAACCTTTCCCCCTCTCCGTCACGAGCTCTCGTTTCGCGGTCGTTTCGACGCTCTTCGACGTTTTCGCCAGTTTCGAGCCGGAGTCGCTCCAAGTCCAAGGTCCAGCTGAGTTGCAGAGTCTTCTCATAGTTTCGCCGTATCGTCGGCCAGTGTCGTATCGTCGACCCAGCAAGTAGCCCAGGAAGGGTAGCCCAGGAAGGGCCGGTTTCGCTCAAGAAGAGCCTTCGTGTTCGGCCTATCGTGGCCCTAGTCGGTCTATCGTGACCCAGTCGACCTATCGTGGTCTCCCCCAGCCTATCGTGGCCCCAAGTTGTCCAGGAAGGACTTCGTCGTCTCGCGCACCCAGGACGGGGCCGATTCGTTGCACTATCGCGTCGCAGAGTCTTCGCATCGAGGCCGGAGTGCCTCGTGGTTTCGTCTTGCCGACGGCTATTCGTCGTTAGGCTATATATCGCCGACACGTCGCCGATCCCCCTTTCCCTCGCACCACTTTCGCCTTCTTCCCTCCCCCTTTCGAGCTCTTCGACTTCGCGAACCTCCGACGCTCGACTTCGTCGCCGCTCGACCGAGAATCGACTAGCCCACTCGCACCCTTTCAGGTTGGTTGTTGTCATTTGTTGGGTGTTCTGCCCTCAGAGACGCAGCTGCCGTATCATCGCGACTCACCAGGCTTGATCACCACGTCTTCAGCAGCTCGCACCGTGTAGTCCCGGTTCCGCCGGGCATGCCGCTGCTTAATTCGCTGAAGCCGAGTCTTTTTAACTCCTGAAGCCTTCTTCGCTCGCGTCCGGACTTGGAAGGTTCTACCTTCTTCGTCTACCAGTCCTCCGCCTACTGAATTCGTAGTTTCGGCGGAGAATTCTGGTGTGCCGAATTGAACTCGGGTGGTGCCTTCGCTTCGGACGATGGATACTGAGTACTGGTCAGCAAAGTCGTTGCCCAGGAGGAAAGGAGTGGTCATGCCTTTAACCACGTACGCTTCCAAGCTGAGCTTGACTCGCCCTCCAGAGGTGTCGAAGTAGATGTCCAGGGGTACATAACCGGTGATGGTCGCATTTCCGGTGACCTGTACGAGCCGAATACGCTGCCCGATGCGCGGACGAGGAGCGTCGGGAATATTCTCTAGAGTCGCTTGTGAGATGAGTGTAATGTCGGATCCCGAGTCGATGATCGCGTTGACAGGGGACACTCCTGCCTGTCCTAGTCGAACTGGCAGACTAGTCGCCTTTGCGCCCAGGAAGGTACATCCGGGAGGCCTAGCCATGTGCTTCTTGAGTCGTATGACATTCTCTTCGTCGTCGTCAACAACTCGTCGTGCTGCGAACGCTTGAACCACTGACTTAGGTCCTGCTTGGGCTGTTCTCGGAGCTGGTTCCTGGGTACAGACGAGGTACGACCCTACAGTTCGATCCGACGATGGAGCGTCGCGTTCCTCCGAGCTTGACTCCAGGCTCTCTGAGGAGAGAACTGAGTCAGGGGCCGGAGGTGCTTCTAAAAACCCGACGCGCCTTCCGGAGCGTCGTCGTCTCCTTCGGAGTCGGAGAGCCCGTCGTAGTAGAGTGACTCATACTCTTCTTGTGCTAGAACTTCGTCATCGGACGGCTCTCCGGTGGCTAGGTGAGCCCTGGCTATCTTGGTTCCTTGGCGAGCGTATTTGCACTCGTTGTCCCAGTGCTTGCCGCTGCCGCAGTGTCTGCAGGGTCGTGCGTTCTTCGATTCCGGGGTAGCCTTGCGAGAGACGGTCGCATCGTCGCGGGGAAAAGGGGGAGGAGGCATGCTCTTGCTATAGCCCGTCAGACCGGCATTCGCACGAGCCTGGTAGTATGGCTGCGAAGTGTACCTTCTGTTAGACGGACTCGAGCTCGAAGGCCCTGTCGTACCTCGGAAGAGCGCATCCACGCGCATCAACTCGTCTTCCCGCAACTTGATCGCTGCTTGGAGCTCCTCGGTTGTGTTGTACGAGTCCACGGGGATGAGCATGTGCCAGCTGAATGGGGCTCCAGCCATGATGTCCGCGTTGACTTCTCGTTCCGAGTTGTCGTAAGCCAACTCGAGGAGTTCCTTCTTGCGGATGAGGTAGTCCGTTGGGTACTCGTGCTCGTGACCGCGTTCGCGGTATCGAATGGCGAGAGCTTCCTTACGGGTCTTGTCCAGCCACGACCTGTTCATGTAGTAGCTCCCGATGACCGATCGTATCTCGTCCCAGCCTTGTTCGCAGCCTTCCCGTCGTGACTCGGTGAGCGAGTAGTACCATCTTTCCGCTCTTCCGGTAAGACGTTGAGGTACGATCATCCCGAGCTGTGCCCGGATGGTCTCCGATTTCTTTGCGATAGTGTTCACGCGAATAACCCAACGCGCAAGTGAGCTGGAGTCGCCATCCCACGTGGGTACGATGTCCGTCTTAAGCTTGGTGTCGAAATGCGCCTCCAGAGCTCCTACTCGACCAGGGGCAGGCCTCTTGACGGACCTGTCCCCGCCTTGTCCTGGTCCTCCTCCGGGAGGTCCTCCCTCCGGCGGTCCGCCGCCGCCCCGTGGGAGTCCTCCGCCAGGGGTCCGCCCCTGCCGCCTCCTCCGTTACCGTTGCTTACTGGACGTCCAAACGGTGGGGGCCTAGGAGAGCGTGACCCGTCGTCGGAGGAGGAGGAGGAACCGGGGTCGTCTGGATTGCCAGGGAACGGCGTGCTCAGAGGTCCTTGTGGTGACTGCCGAGCTGTATGCCGCGCGTCGCCGCGTCCAGACGGGCTGAAGAGTGTTGAGAGCGCTCTGGTGGAAGTCAATGACGAGGGCACCGTTGGTCGAGTCGAGCCTTCACGCTTCATTTCTCGGGTGATCGCACGTTCTTGTACTCGGCGGGTCAGCGGCGACTCTTCGTCGAATCGGGTCTCCGTAGTGAATCCTACCCGAGCACCTCGGGGAAGATGGGGAGGGACGTCCCGATGCTCGAAGTCCTCGCGGGTCGTCTGAGGTGGAGTGAATGGTGCTCGAGGGACTGATGGCTCCTCCTCGGGACCGTCGAGGTCGAAGAGGGTGTTCTCTGCGTTGTAGAACGGGTCAGCCTCGAAGTGGTGCCAGATGGCAAGGTTGTACAAGAAAGTCTCGACTTCTCTTCTGAAACAGACGGATAGGATCTCGTAGTCGTTACCGTCGTGCACGTAGCCGGCTGCAGAGAGGTCCCTTCCCCAGATAGGTACTGAGGGGAGTGGCCTCTGACTCCGCTTGAAGTCGGCTGTGGCTGCATGCCTGCGTGCTTCAAGAAGGTTACACAACGAGTCCAAGTCTTCTGAGTCTGGCCAGTAACCGTCCTCCTTCTCTCCGAGAAGTCTTGGGCTGACGAGGAGGTAGTAGAGCGCTCGCATCTCCACTGGGAAGACTTCTTCCTGCTGGTAACTGGATAGACGCTTCATTTTGTCGGGCTTGAGCGAGTCTCGACCTAGAAAGGCGTATCCAAAGGCGAGAGCAGAAAGGTACCGTTTCCGCAACTTGTTGTCGCTTGCCCACTGGCTGAGGTCTTGCGACAGCGGAAAACGCGTCCTTTTGTCCTTTCAGGCACCGACCTCGTAGCTGTCCAAAGGGATAGGTTGAAACCTACCGCTGACTGGGCGAAGAGGCTTGTCGAAGACCTTATCGTTACCGAGCTGAGAAAGGATCTCCACGTCATCGTTCCTGCGACGCTGGAACCCTTCTGCCGCTGGTTCCTCGGTTGCCTTCGGCGGGCCTTCTTTGTGCGTAGCCGCCGAACTTTCGGTTGAGTCCCCTTGCTGGCTCATGACGATAGGGGATGGAGACGGGCTTTGTTCGAAAGAGTAGTAATACGATACAGATGAAGTTGGGGTATACAGGATGTGTAGATAGTCGCGGAGAAGAGAGTTCCCAGTGCGTCCACCACTTGTTGTGAAGTGGTCTAACTACGAGGCGCCGATGTGGCTGTGACGGGAAACGCCGAGTGAGATCGAACCCTCCTTCTCCTGACAAACGCTGAGCAAGGACCCCTTGAAGGTGTCGGGGCTTCGTTGACAATCAGTCAAAGAAGAGCCCGAGTGGTTCAGGGGCGAGAGGCTCAGACAACGGACAGTGAGTGGTGCGGGCAAGAGAGAGATAGATTGTCGAGGCGTAGCTACGTCTAATATATACCCGAACCGGCGCGTATATAATAAAGTGGAAGGTGAATATAGGAGAAAGAGCTGAACAATAACCTAAGGATGAAAGGGGAAAGTATCTTAGTCTACAGTGGAATGTCCCGTCAGCTTCTAGTCGCGTCTACTCTTGTCGAGTATCCTCCGGAAGCCTCCATCCCATGACAATCATCCCACTCTTCTGGCAGAGCTGGCTTCCGAATCGGACATCTCGCGCATCCGGATCGCCACCCTACCAGGAGCTTCGTGGAAGACCATTCTGCGTACTTACTGAGGAGGAGCTATGTAGAACACAAAGTGAGTGTAACTCATGCATGTTTAGTACGCGTCTACTCTGTTCCTGCCGCGGCCTGTCTCCACAAACCTGAGCTCCCCCCGTTGCGTCCGCGCCCCTGGGAGTTGGAACGAAGACGCTCCTTCCCCTGCTGCAGGCCGTGAGCCTGACTCGCATGCCACAGCTCTTTGAGTGCGTGTCGCCGCTCTGTTTGACCACAGGTGGGCGTGTCGCAGCTATCATAGAAGATGTTCGAACTGAGTTCTCGTTTCAGCAGAGTGGCAGCAACTACTTATCATCACCCCCGTGGACGTCCGCCGCACCCCGAAGATTCAATGCATATGATTTCTATCGCTTCCACCTGCGCTCGGCCCAACACGATGATCCCCTGCGCCTGCACGACCCCTGCCATCAGCACCGACGACTCCCGCTTGTCCGTGCGGCACCCAGATCTTGTAATGCACCCGGTACTATCTGTCGCGATCCCCGCCTACTGGTGGAAGACAATCGCGTCGAGTCTCCCCACTCCTTCGGACCCTCGACGTCATCCATCGAGCGGGACACCGTGTATCACCTATCCGTCTCTGTGCCCAAGGGCGTCGCGCTGGATCAATGCTCGTCACGCCATACACTTCCTGAACATCCGGGCGAGGGAGTTGCGACTCGCGTTTGCGTCCTCGTGCTGCACGGTCGTGCGCAGCATCTTCAGCACCACCCAGAGGACTGACAATGGCCGGCGAATACGGGCATACTGCGCGGAGACTGGTGCGTTGACGGACATCGGTCCAACAACATACAGTCCTGCCGCGCGGAGAAGATGGCGGACGAGTACGAGGAAGCGATTGTGCGGTACAGAGCGTACAAGAGGTCGGCGTGCCAATCGAGGGGAGAGCCTGCCGTCGATGACCTGATGTGAGCGCATACTTAGTATGTCAACTACGTTTCGATGTACGTACAATCACGGTGTGTGTGGTATGCAGTCTTTGCTTTTGTATGCTGGTGGGTCTTCTCCCGGGTACACCACTGGGTGCGGGTTCAAGAGCGAGATCGTGAGACATCCGGAGACGGGAGGGCTATCGAGCGTATGGATGTCGTGTCGTGCGCTGGAGACTACTTCCGAAATACGAAGGGGAGAACCTCTCGGGGTGTGAAAGCCAGATATAAAATCGCACAGGCCCGCCGCTATATGATGCCCGGTAAACGGCAGCATCGTCGGGTGCCTGCTGTTCGGGGAAGCGTCCAGACTCCAGCAAAACTCGTACATATCGCTGCGATGAGTGGGACCGTCCGGTCAGGGCGTGCACTCGAATCACAGAGGTGAAGCTCCGAGTCCGTTTCTGCTACCTGGTAACTGGTAAGCAGGACATGGCCTCGTCGCAGAGTGGGCACACACTCCCGCAGAGCCCCTAACAGGATCATGGGCATGAAACAACGCACCGGGGCATGCCGTGTCCTGTTCCCCTGACAGCACGCTCTCGATTCTACTGTCTCTCCCGTCCCCACGAGATCCCAGTGCTGCACTGACATGCACACCAGCAGCCACCGGGCTCTGTCGTCAGCAGCCCGCGCGCCAGCCTGCGGAATATGTGCACGGCCGATGTTCGTGACTCTGAGCACTGAGCGGTGAGCACTCCCAGCGGACGGGTACCATCGTGTACGCTCGTCTCTCGCTCCCGCTCCTATTCGTCGCGAACCGCGCTGCGAAGCCTCAACCGGACGGTGTGCGCCATCGGGCGCGGCCAAGACATGCGATCGGTGCGGAGACCGCGATGCCTGGTGCCACGATGCCCGCCAGCGGGCGGGGTTTGCAAAGCGGGAAGTGCGGACGCTCCCGGGATGTGCTCGCCACACCGACCTGGGACCGGGACGCCCTCTGTTCACTTCTAGGGTCCAGGACGTGTGTTCGAACTTCGAGCGACGCACGCTGCACGTCGACGCTGGGCAGCTAGCTGCGCGAGTGGGAGCCAGCACAACCGACGAGCGTTGCCCCTGCTCGCTGCGTAACGATTGCATATGGAGCGACGACTGCGAGGGCGATGCCAATGATTGCGTCTGTCAGTGTACGTACGCAGAGGTCAGTGCCATGCCCGTCGCACAGAGCGGGACCGCTGCACTCACGGGGTATGTGTACTGTACTTCGACGCTCGAGCTTGCATGCGGACGGAGCAGCTATACGAATAGCACAGTTTTCGCTCACCGAGAGGACGGAGACGCGGTGCGAGTGGCAGCAAAGACGCTGCTGTGTATTCCAACCCGCGGGAGACGCGACGCACGGCCGACACCGCCCATATTCGAGACGTCCAAGCGAGACAGAGCGTCGGTCTGCAGCGCATCCGCTTGCTGGAACGCATTGTGTCTACTCGACGTGTCGTGTAAGTGTGTCTGACGGAGCGTAGATAGGCGGGCTGACGGATCGAACGAGTCGGGGCTAGGACGGGGAGGAGTGTATATAAGGTGTGTGGGGAGCGCAGAGAGTTGGTTTGTTTGTCTCACCTCGTTGTCCCCCAGATCTTGCCCTCGCCCTCGCTACTTTTCCGCTGCTTGCTGGACGTCGCTGCGCCCACCACCGCTCGCCCGCCGCTGTAGGTAGTCGTGTCGAAGGTATGTACCTTGCGTCGCGCTCGTTCTGTGCGGGCCCTTCACTGATCAGTGTTCTTGTTGCAGACGCCTTGTGCAGTTGAGCTGCGCGGCGAGGGAGAACGAGTGCACATGGGCCAGGACGCGTTCATTGAGGTGCAGAGGTACGTACACGACGGATGCCGCTGTACTCGTGCATGACGCTAATCGGTACCTAGGACCTTCGAGCTATATGGCAAGACGGCGGCAGGGCGTCATGGAATATAGGACGGGGGCTGCGAGGCGGTCAGTAGACGGCGGAGTAGTACGCATGTAGCACGCACCATAGAATGCAATACATGCCCCATGCATCCGTGCATGCCCTCACGCAGTCGTCGCGAGCGGGTCCCGGGTCGCGCAGCGTGTCGAGGCGGATTAGCGCAGAGGCGAGCGAGCGGGTGACAGGCCCTGAGACGAGAGAACGAGAGGACGCGAGAGTGGCGAGAGCCAAAGCAGTACAAACACGTCGACGACGAGGGCAGAGAGCGTAGCCAGCGCGCGTCCAGGCAGAGACGCGTCTGCAACGCGTGACGTCTGCGCGGGCCACCCCCGCGATCGAGCCGGCTAAAGTTCCTGTACGCCATGCTCGACGTGTGTACTTGCCCGCTGCTGGCTTCACGTACCCCATCTAGCTAGCTCCTCAATCGCCTCGTCAACCTGCAGAGGTCGCCAACACCCAGCCCATCGAGCAAATCGATCCCGACAACCTCCCCGCGGCCGCGAAGGACCCAGACCATGTCGCCGTCGCCCTCGAGATCCTCGTCAAGCAGTGGGCCGTGCTCTTCTCCACCGTCCCGCTACCCTCATATCTTGCACTCAGCATCCTGTTACAACTTCCACTGGATATCGCAACGAATTCGAACGGCCATTTCAGGTAAGTCGTGTACTGTCTTCGATGCGCGTACGTTCCCAACAAGCTCAGAATTTTGTGCCCTCATGCTCTCTAGGGTGCACCAGACCTTCATAGTAGTGCGACCGAGAGACTCGTGAGCCCACCCCTACCCGCTCCTCTGCACTTTGCCAGGGCCACCTCTCCGTCTTGCGCCAGTCCCCCCGTAGTGGCATTTCTGTATGCGCCGGAACCCGGACGAACAGGTGCTGCCAATTTCCTTGCACGTCCAGGTCATCCCGCCCAGTCTTGATAACACGTCCTACGCGGGCCGGATCCGCAGATCGCATCTTCGTCGTGGTCGAGGTGGCCTACGGTGAGCACCGAACCTCTCGTTCATGGCACCTGTGTGCCGGCTGACGAGCGCGAGCTATCCGTGAACGCGGTGTTAGCCACCTTCATTAATTGCATGCCGTCCGCTGCGGACCCTCTGTGCAGCGGCAAAACTGAGCCTCTCGTCGCCCAGTCGAGCAGCCATTCCTGCCGGGCGTCGACGTTCAGAATATGCTAGACGGCCTAGATGCGCAGCGGCAAGTTGGGCGCGCACAGAAGTTTACTCAGCACTATGATCTCGTCAGCCAAGAGAGCGGCGGGATCCAGAGATGACACTCGACATACCGCCCCTTGGCCCCCAGCTCGGACCACACCGCTAGCTCGGACGGCCTATGTAGTCGGCATCCGGACGTTCTGTGGGTTGCAAAGCACCGAGCAGACGGACCTAGCTGCCGGTCAAGCACTCGCACTCGCACTACGACCTCAGCACTCGCAGGACGACCAGCAGCTGGGCGAGCTGGTGTGCACGTGCGCTCGCGCCGGTGCACACGGATCCGGGAGTAGTCTCCTGGTCGACGACCTCACGTCTTCGCTCTAGCACCCGCCTCTGCTCGGTCTTCGAACAGTCACAGCGGACCTCAACGAGAAAAATCGCCGCGGCCATCACCTCGACCTCGATGGGTCGTCGAGCAGCGAGAGTCTTCAGTACGGGTACGCATGCAGGATGGGTCCGGCCCAGCGTGGAGACGTGGTCGCACTGCTCAAAGGGATGTCCGGCCTGGCGACGCAGCAAACCCGAGCCGTCCTGCTCAGTGCTTTCCGAGCTACGGTGGTGTCCAGGTGAGGCGAGAGGCAAGAGGGGGAGGGCTGGAGCTGCGGCTGGCGCAGGGCGGGCGGGAGGTGCATACGTACACGCGTTGTAACTTGTCAGTCTAGTACCGGCACGACAGTGAGACGGCTGTATCAAATGGGATGCCACTACATAGCTCGAAGAAACGAACTTGACACACGTTCAATACGTACCGCACTATCTATTCCGGTCTTCCCAGTGCGTCTTTGTCTTGGAGTCGCACTGAGTCGAGCAACGAGCGGTCACGCTTCGTGAATGCCCGTCAGGCATCAGTGGGCGACGGAGGTTGACAAAGGTGCCAGGCAGCGGCGAGAGTCGCGATGTATATGGTGACGTGCACTGCAGTGTCCGATGAGCGACTTCAATACTGCATGTGCTACGTGAATGTACGGCGAAGCGAGCGAGAGATGTAGGGAGATAAAAGACGGTAGGCCGGAGACTCGGGGGACATAGTACAAGTGGGGGAGACGGCCGGCATCTCAAGCATGAAGATAATTCAGGGCTTTTATCTGTGGGTTATAGAAGGGTGTCTATGTGGCGAGAAACGAGCAGACGATGTTGCATATAACCTCGGGGCGAAGCGACAACAGTGGACGAGACAATGCAAGCAATGGTGAAGGTAGGAAGAGAGCCAGGTGAACACGACCAAAGGAGAGACATGGTTAGAGGACATTGAACGTCGAGACGGAGTAAATGCGGGTCTTGAGCACGTTCTGCATGCGTCCCCGGCGAGATGAAGACCTCCTGCTCCGTGTGCGTCTGAGGCAAGTGGGCTATGCAAGCTGATCAGTCGATGTCGCTCGTGACGAGCTATGATCCCTACCTGATAGTAACGCTTCTGCGTCTGTCTTGCGCGTAGCAGTGCCCCGCGAGAGGCGAGAAATTCCTTGACAGCATCGCGCGTTGAGTGACAGCGGCGGCGGCGGCGTGCGTTTGCCATGACTTGCAAGCGGTAGGCGTAGTCCTGCGGAGTTAGGTCGACATCTTGCCATTGTGCTACTGGGTACGCTGTGGATATACCAAATAGTCAGCTTTGTGGACAACCAAGCACTGCCAAACCAAGCGCTATCACATATAAATGCCATACGTACCGGTATCAGTTGGAAACACGTAGAGCCTCTTCCACCTCGACATTATCGGAAAGCATTCAGCAACGGCTTGCCTCCACCAATCCTCCCACCCGGGCCTGTCCCCCAGATCCCGCACAACAAGGTCTGCCCTGCAAGGATCGGTTTCAGGGCGGTTGTCGGTGTCCCCACTGGCCTGGTCCTGAAGGTCGCCCTCGGTAGTTTCCTTCCTGCATAGCGCTGCCTCTACGACGGGGCCGATGGTACGGAGGAGCTCAACATATTCTTCCCGTTTGAATTCACTTCTCCACGCCGGTACAAGGTAAAGGTATCGTTGGGTAGGCGATAGGTTGCCAACTACATCGTCGCTTGAGGCCATCCATGAGACAAGCGTGTCCCGGAGAGACTCGAGAGTTTGATCTGGCTGGGAGAACGGTGCGAGGACACAGAGAAGATTATACAAGCAGGGGAACGAGCGGAGATTCAGAGCAAGTGAGGGGGTTTCCTGTTCGACAGCTGATCATGAGAACGAATAGTGAGATATATGTCTGGTTGAACAACCTGAAATGACTCACGAGGAGGCTCTTTTTGCACAGCAGGGGGATTGTTAGGGAGGCTGATCGCCAGCCGTTGGAGCGAGGGGCCAAGAGCGGACAGCAATCTCTGCCTGCCCCGCTCGTCCATGTCATAGCACTTCAGTACGAGTCAATACCACCCTGTGTCGTGTCTGCTCTACAAACATACCCTGAGCTCCTCGAGGGTCGGCAGGAACATCTTCCGAGAGTCGTGGGAGCTGCGCTTCGCCATACAGACTGGGTCCAGGCCAAGGACAGCCCAGGAAACGCGACCACACCACAGTGAATTCAGGTTGGGAAGCATACTGAGAAAGCGGGCGAAGTCCCCAAACGACGGGAACCTCACGGACACAAAGTCTAGTCTGCGGATATGCGAGATGGACGTCAACAGGGACGGGAAGTATCGATGGATGGGTAGGAACGGGAGTTCCTTCTCGCCCTCAGGGAGTGGGTTTGCAGCCTTGTCGGCATCGTCAAATCCCAACATGTGCAGTGCCACCAGGTTGGTAAGCCTCCCTCGCAGAGCCGCGAGGAACAGCACAGCTGGACTGTATGGCACATGGAGGTATCCTCGCAATGCGAGTGTGCGCACGTAAGTTCCTAGCTCAGGGGATGTGTCGAGGAGCTCTGCGAAGCAATAGAGCGCGTCTTTGTCTCGCAGGAGGACAAGTTCAAAGAGAACCCTCTGGGCGCATGGACGCCATGCGCGGCAGACGAGTGCGCATCCAGAGAGGGTAGCCAAAGACATTGAGATGAACGCGTAACGGCTGTCGTACACGGCTTCGATGACGCGCTCGCAGACCTCGATTGGGAGTCTTGGCTTGGATTCGACCTGCGACGTAAGGGGGTCGGCCATGCTGTGAGGGGAGAGGCGTTGAGCAGTGCAGAAATGTGCAGGAGGCAAAGGGGATCGAGGACTGCGCAGGTCAATGTATGTACTTATGGCGCTGGGAAGCGCACATGCGTCCTAGGATGCGGTTCCCGTATATGACCCGAGGTCCTGGACCGGCGGTCCGCGAACCGACGTTCTCGCAGCCCGTGCTCGTTATGTTGTGCCCTCGGTCCTCCGGGCTCCAGTCTTGAATGTAATTTATTTGAGAGTAGAGGGGATCGTACTATAGGTAGGTACAACGATGGGACTCGGGATCCAGACACAAGCAGAACCTGTACGGGGACGGACATGACTTGATGCTATTAGAGCGCACAGGAAAGCAGTACATCTGGTCACCGAGGCAGGACGCATATCGTCGTGCGCGAGGTATATATGTAGGACACTTTGAAACACCAGTAGCATGAACCCGACCTCGAGAGATGATCATCTTGTCGTTGGTGCTGCAGCGACCCCGATGTCAAACATATCTCAAGGAAGCACATGCGCGCACTTGAGATGTCCCTGGATGTACCCTGGCTCGTCCACGATGACAAGATGGAGAGAGACGCAACGACCGTTCTGATCGTTCACTACCGAAGTCGACGGCGTATTCACTGGAATGAAATGCAGGGAGCTGTGGTTGCAGCCGTTGAAGTAGCATGGTTGCATTTCAGCGCGAGGTCGGCGGCGAAAGAGTGCGCGAGAGATGGCGCGATGTCTCCCTCGCAAGGCCTCCAGTCTGTTGCACTGCGGTCGGCAGGGTCTGACTCAACGACGCGGGCAGCTTCTCGTCCCACGACGGAGCACTTTTTCGGGTGCCGCAATATGGACGATGCGCTGAACGGCCCTTCAACCTTGTATGGATGTATGCGGGACCTCTGTCATTCTCGCGGCTCCCTGGCCGCACCTCTAGCGTCTGAGTGAGAGCCGCCACAAACGCGAGGCCACAGCCCTGCGCACGAACCTGGGAAGGTGTCGAGCTAGCTATGCCGACTGATGTGGCTCCCGCGTCGTGATCATTGCTGTCAGCGCAGCGCGCTACTCCACACCATTTCCTCTTCCTGCATTTACGCTCGACCCTAGTCGCCGGGCCCGAGCCTCATCTGCGGACTTCGTCAATGGAATCTCATATCCACTTCGGGCGGGCCACGAGCAGCGGGGAAGGAGTCCGCGTGCGCGCGAGCCGGCGGCAAGGACGGGGGAATGTACGAATTCGAGAGAGACTTGAGCGTGGGGTCGGGATGAGCAGACGGCAAAATGTACGATACGCGTGTCGCGGCCGTGGAGAGCAGCGCGTGCGTGGTTCAGCTCGTGATCCCCAGACTGCGTATGGCGGGATCTTCAGCAACGCCTCTGGAATTAAGCGCAGGTCCCTCCTCCGCACCGTTTCCTCGGCCTCCGTCCGTGTTTCCCTCCCCTGCCTTCTCCTGCATCTTGTCTGCACGACCATTCCCACGCGTACTCCGTGGCCTTGCTCAGGGAGGTCTGTAGTGTTGCTCGGACGGGCGAGGATCAGCGGCAGAGTTGAGGGAGGAGTACAACAGCTGAGGTAGGAGCCCGCGCGGCGCGAGAAGAGATGTGTACATGATGGGGACATGGGAGCTTGAGACGCTAGAGTGCGTAGGCGGGAAAGCGAACGGGGACATGTACAGCGCGTGCGCCGTCATTCAGTCTGTGGATTGTCGGGCGCAGGGGCTCACCAACTTCGGGGAGATATGAGTTGTCTGCTGAGTGCTTAACGCGGCAGAGCTGCGTCTCGTACCCCGTCAAGTCGAAACTATCGCGATTGACCCGTAGGCTGTATCTATCGAAGCCGATCAGAACGTTACGTCATTTGGGATGGTCGATGAAGGAGACGTACCTCCATGCCCGCCCGATGCAACCCGCGCCTTAACAGGTCGGAACATGGCTCCCTACTTCTTCAGCCTCCGCGCCGTCTACGGTCCGTAGTTCAGTTGTTGCCTGTAGATAGAGACGAGTGTCTTGCAGCTCCTCGATATGGGACCCACACCGCTCGTCGAATCTTGAATCAAGCGGACAGTGAGGACAAGGCGATGGTCGTGGAAAGGAGGGATTCGAGGATCGGAATTGGTATGAAAGACGGACCGGTAGTACACCTATGAGCCCTCGGCTGCTGCCAATTCCCTCCCTCTCCAGGAGCCGCGGCCGCGGCATATCCATAGCACCCACACGAAGAACAAGTACGGTTGTCGGGACCACCACAGCTTGTGAGTCTTCTCTGTCGACAATTCAGGCGATCGTTTGCGAGAGTTGGAGGGGACTGAGGCCGGATAATATTGAGCGCAGATGTAAGAGCATCAGGCGGCTCCCGGGCAGAGTGTCAAGGAGCGAGCAGAGAGCGCGGCGGACGGAACACTAGGAGACATGAGTCCGAGAGAGACCAACTTGAAGATGGTCTGATCATGAAGAGTGCTTACTGTAGTCAAAAAAAGCCATCATGCAGCACGCCTGCCCCGTAGAAGGATACCTGACCATGTTTGTCACTTGCAGGCCTCCATACACTCCTGAAAGAGACCCGAGGAACCAGGAGCGACAGAAGGTGCGCCGCAACCGGAGCGAAGGGTAGAGAAACAGTCTGAGGGAACTCCAGCCAGCACATAAGATCAAAGCGTAGCATCTATAGAAGACGATGACCGTGGCCAAGGCGTTGAAGGTGAGGACGTCGAGGTGGAGGAGGAGCCGGCGAGGACGACAAGGGACGACAGCGAGATGCAGAGAGATAAGATAAGATTTGAGATCGGTGATCTCGGCCATCCGAGCGCCCTGCGCGGACGACGACCACGACTCTTACAATGCCTTCCGTCAAGCTCAGTGCTCAATCCCCGTTTCAACGTCTGTCTGACAGTACTCTGTCTACTCGAAGCAGCTAATGCTATCAATACAATCCCGCCTACGACGCGTCGGCTGTCACTCTTCCACCGCTGGATCCCGGGCTCGAGCAATCCTGCAAACTGCTCCTACGCTAGTACTCGAGGAAACGCTGAGTGTGCTGAGGACTTTGTATCATGGAGAAGGCGCAGTAAGTTGTACACGCATGCTACGTAACCTCTGTGTCCCTGCTCGTCTTTGCAGTCGTCTGCGATTCAGCCATCACAGCAAGCTCGGACAATACTTAGTATTTCCATGCTTGTCGGGCTTGAAGCTTCTCCTCCCAACGCAGCAACTCAGGCAGTACGTAACTCATCACACGCGATACCGTGGCTCCGGTGTCGTTATGTTCTAGGTGAAGCGGGCAGCAACTACAATAGAGGATGTCTGCACCGACTCCTACCTTCGAACCAGCCAGCTGGGGCACTCCCCGCAGACATGAGCTACCGCCTCGGAAGGCCGGCTGCACGTCAAATTCTCGAAACGGCTAGGACACGAGCTCCCGAGTCGCCACTCACCGCGCCAGCCCCGGTAGACCGTGACGGACTTGTGCTGAGGGCTGCTTGAGTCGAGATCGGCCGGTAGACCCTCATCATCCAAGATCACGCCGTCGCCGTCCGACGTCCTCCCGTCCCTCGCACGTTGCTGTGTTATACACGTCGGATTGGGCGACCGCAGGCCAACATCGGGATGCCAACCTAACGAGCAGGACGCCGTCGTACGCATCCTCGCGCACCCCAGATTGGTGCAGCGCGGAGGCCACACTGGTTCCTTCGACTTCGCGGTGCTGGTGCAGGAGATGAACGCACTACACAGCCGGCGAGACGATCCTGTCGAAGGTATATATCTTTGGTGACGACCTGGACACCGTTACATGAGTCTGGGATGGGACAATACCACATGTACTGATCAAGCGTTCTCCGCCTCCTAGTCTCTGCAATTTGCGGCCACCAATGCCATCCTAGACCTCGCGTCGACGCATCGCTTCCACCAAATCTGTACACTCTCTCGCAGACTCTGCCCGACGATGACACCGATGATGGTGCGCCTCATGGGATCGTTCTCAGATACCTCGCTCGCCCTTATCGCGCCCTTGCTTTCCTGTACCGTCGCTCAGCTCCTACTCCACCCGCAGCAGCAGTACCGCGTAGAACTCCGTCGACAGGACAGAACAGCCTCGGATTTCAGGCTATCATCCGAGCGTCGACCAATGCTCGACGAGCAGACCCCGTTCGCCCTGCTCGGCATCCGAGGCCACCGCGCTCGACCGCGGATGAATGCACCATACACCTCATCCGTCGCCCGGACGTGCGAGTTCCGCCGACATGTTGGTGCCGTACGGTCGCCTGCAGCACAACGTCGCGACTTCTTGCCACGCAGATGACGGGCGACGGGGACATCTCGCGCAGAGGGCTGGACACGCTTGGCGGCTGCTGCTGCCGCCGCGCCGCGAAGATGGAGGTTACGAGATTCGAGGGTGCGGGGTGGAGGCACGAGGTCGGAGCAGCGATCACAGAGACAGAGTACTGTCGATGATACGATATGACATGAGTGTACAGCGTACCGAGGACGTACAGTCACGCTATACTTGTCCTTTGCTCTGCCTGGCGGTGCGGACTGGAGGTTCGACGCTGAGCGGGGCGCGTCTTGGTGCGAGTGAGTAGATCGCGGTACATGTGGTATCCGATGGACTCTACCGAGCGTATGTTGTGTCGGAGGATACGAGATGGGAGTCAAGCCCCATCGTGGCGCCCGTCCTTGGGCCGTCCTCGCTCAGGTATGGCCCGATGACGGCTAGGATGTGATGGTACGGACAGATCGGTTGAGCACTGATAGACTATCCCTGCAGTACCGCCGCGGCGGTGCGTAGTACTGGGTAGACGTGTACATCTGAAGAGGAACAGCTTGAGTTGGACTGCATCGGCGCCATGCGCTGGTGATACACGTTGACCCAAGCTGATCGTCTGCCAGCATGTTGACGGCGACGGCATAGCCACAGGAAGAGAGTGATCGGAGGCAGCGTACATGCCGCAAGACCTGAAAGCAGCGCGCATCTCGCGGATGTTCATCGAAGTCCGTGGCGGGCCCAGCGGTGCAGATGAATCCGATGCTTGTCTCCTTATATGCCTCTTCTCCCTGGTGCCGTACTTATTTGAATGTGACTGACAACGACGAAGAGCTTCCGGTCTGCGCCTTGTACTGCTGTTGAGGGGAGTATGTCGCGAGGTGCAATACCGACAGACGGGGATCGTACGAGAAGGCTCTTATCGGTCTCGCCGCAGCGCCTCTCCGGTTATGTACTCGACGCCAGTCGGAGCAAACACGGCGCGACGGCGTCCTGAATTTGGATCGATATGTCGCGAGCGATCGAAATGGCAGCAGCATGGTCCTCAGCGCCGCGCGAAGTTGAGCCCTTCCCGGTCTTCTCCTACGCCTCGAGCTTGCGGTCGCTCAGAAGCAGGTCCACGCCCTGTATACCGACTGCTAGAGTGTAGTGGACGGGCGAGCAAGGCTGAGCGGGGAAAGTGGACTCGACGCATGAGGTGGAGTCCCGGAGGCGAGCGGCCGCAGAGATGCGTCCAAGAGGGGGAACGAGAACGTGATATAACGGAGTGCGGCACAGAGATAGTGAGCAGAGACTCGCACGTATGAGTACGACGTGTGTGCCGTCCCGATGCAGCGCGCATGCCAGCGCATGGACTTTGAGCACAGCGTGAGCCGACCACTAGGTTTGTGTCGCGGAAGCGTAGCCGAGAATGCATCCAAGCAGAGTGATGACAGTGGTAGGCAGAAGGGGGATTGTGGCTGTTCGGCCAACGAGGCACACTCTTCGAGCACGCAGCGCAATCTGCATCTTCGCGTAGAACCGGAGCTAGTGAGCGACTGTGCTGCAAACGGCCGAATCAGTCGACATACCTGCATGCTGCGATTGTTTCTCCAACCTCGTCCCGACTCAGCGTCATCTTGAGTCCATCCTGTGTCAGAGTTTCGCGCACAGTTGCGACAGCTCCTCAAGAACGGGCCCCATATGAGGATGTGGAATTGGCTGGACGGCGAGAAAAAAGCGGCAGGTACAAAACAGGGAGGTCAGGGCTGAATTCAGTATGGCCGACGAATCGACAAGACAGGGATACGGACATACCTAGGTTCACCGAGGCCGTCACCCTCTACTCATGATCAGCGGCAGTCGGCCTCCTAGCAAGCAGACGTATGGCGTACACCCAGTACGTCTCTTGAGACCAGTGTTCTTCAGCAGCTTGCGTGCTCCGTTGCGGAAGACTGAAGGGTGAAGACGAAGCCAGACGGGGTGCAGATGTGAGTGTCCAGAGTTCCATAGAGCGAGTGGAGAGCACAGTGTGAGTCGCAAGAGAAGGCTGGGAGACATGATCATCCCGCAACAGACAGAGGTGGTCCGAGTGGTTCAACTTACCGTGCTCTAGCGCAGTAAGTACGCCCGACCCTGGGCCTGAGGAGCAAGCAGAAGAAGACGTTGTCGCATGCAGAGACTTGTGAGTATAGCAGACGCGGCACAGTAGGGAAAGCTTGGTCTGAAAGGCGGTCGAGGATACGGGAAGTGCAGAGGACATCGCAAAGAGAACGAGGAGGAGGACGAGGAGGGGGAGAGGAGTGTGGGCGACATCAGAAGGCGCGCAGAGATAAGATAAGATAACATCTTCCGTCCTCCGTTGCAAGTGCTCGCGTACCCGTCTCTCCAGGTCTCTCCTCGGCGACAGGCCTGCAAGAGTGCGTCTAGCCTCAACTGCGGAGTCCTCACGACGCCCGGGCTGCTCTGACATACTACTGGCTTCACCGCTGCTCTGCTTACACGCCCGCCACCTTCAACACGTCCTCCTGTCAGCACTGGGCACGCTCTCGGCAGTGGTCGACTCCTTCGTCTTTGCGAATGGAACACGGACGCGGTCCTGATGGAAGTCTAGGACGGCGGGTCACTATAGTAACCTAGTAGCAAGATGGCGACAGGGCTCATCTCAGGTTCGTCTCTCCCGTGCCCGTCTCCACTGTCCCCTGCAGTCCTGTTTCGTACTGCGCGTTCGTCTTCTACAGATAACGATCCAACACGCAGCCATTCCGGAGTCAGTCAATGCTCCAGCTGGATTCACGAACAGACCGTTCATCGCAGTTTGGCACAAAGTAAGTTGCTATCCTTTCCTCTGACTATTGGCGCATACGTTTCCAGCACAAGCCCAGGCTGTTCCGCCCGCCCGTGTCCATTTTCGCCACGCCATTCTCTGTCGACGCAACACTACCTGTCACTACTCGTACGCGTCTCGTAGTCACGCCTCTCCGGTTGGGCTAGTCCACACAGCGCGATCAGATACACATGGACTCTTCGATCCGCTCCACGCGGCTCGTGTCTCCTCGCAGCAGCACTCACGCTCGCTTCCCACCGCAAGCCTGAGCTCGGACGGGTGCAGCCAATGTCCTCGCACGACCGAATCCTCCGACATATCTCTCCGTAAGCCGTCCTCCGCGGGCCAGACACTGCGACTGCAGCTCGAGCGGGCCCACGGTCACCGTCGAACCTCTCTTCTGCGGGATTTGCGTGACGGCTGACGAGAGTGAGCCGTGAACGCGGTGCTGGAGGTCGGAGCCTCCGCTCTTCAGTGCAGGTACGTCGTCGGCCACAGCTAGGACCGTTCGCGGGACGGTGAACTCCAGGGGCTCACCGACCGAGTCCCAGGTTATCCAGGAGCTACAGACGGCCCGGATGCGTGACTGCTCTTATGCCCACGCGAACGGTCCTGCGCCATGGCGTCGTCAGCTCAGAATGTAGCAGGAGAAGCACCCTGACGTACCGTCCGATGTCTACGATGGTGATGTAGTACGTAGACGACAGCGCTAGCCTTGGGCAACCGCTCCGGACATTCTCCGCAGACGAGAATATGGAACAAGCACTGATCCACGACTCGGACAATGCGCTGAGCATCCGCCCGGAGCAGGCGTATTCGCATGTTTGGCCGTGGAGAACAGGGTGGGCGGTGCATGGATAGGGAGAAGGCGAGCAGCCGCGGCGCGTCGCAGGCCCACTGCGAGACTTGCAGCCGCGCTGATAGCTATCCCCTCATCGTATGATCACAGTGGCTCCCAACGCAGCACGGCACTGGCAGCCTCGCGCGTCCGATTCTCGGTGCATGGTCGTGTGTTGAGCTTTCGATACGGACGCGTCCGCTCCACCATGATCGCAACGACCACAAGTCTCTGCGCTGGTAACAAGTCCGTCCCGGCGAAGCGGCGAGCGTGAAGTGTCGAGTCCTTCAAGCTGTGGTGGAGTCCGGGTCGCGAGGCTAGCAGGGAGGCACCAGGAGTCGAACATACTAGCGGCGGGTACCTGGTGCCGGGCGGGCGGAGGGTGCATAGGTACAGGTAGTGTTGGTCTACTGGCACGACAGTCTAGACGGCGGGCTTCGATGTAGTTTAGCGTGTAGCTCGACGCGACGCAGATGCTACGCACATGTACTCGAGTACGGCATAATACATGGAGTACGTTCTCGTCATCGCGGTGCAGGTTTGTCTTGGGGTCCGACGTTTTCAGCGTTCAGCAGCCACGCAGGATGAATGCCTGTGGGAATGGAGGGAGCAATGTAGGGAAGGAACTGTGAAGAGGCCATCTGTCTGTCATGGGCGGGCGGCGGATATTGAGGCATGTTGCAGCAGCTGCACGAGTTGCGACGCGTATTGTGACGTGCAATGTGGTTGCTGATGAGTGACTGCGGGACACGATGAGCGACATGAATATTCTGCGGGGCGAGCAAGGGGTTTAGGGCGAGATAGAACGGTTCTCGGCGGTGCACCAGTGTCCGGGAGCCATATGGAGACTTTGGAAGTTTCGCGTGTTGGTCGGGAAGTCGGGGCGATATAGGACATGTGAGGGAGACGACCGACATCTGAGGCATGAAGATACTACTGCCGCTCATTGGAGCAGCGATTTGAGGGGCTGACATGTATGGGTTTTGAACGGGTGACGATGTGGCGAGAAATGAGCAGACGATAGTGCATATAACCTTGCAGCGAGGAGACGAGACGAGACGAGACAACGCAAGAATGATGATGGTAGGAAGAGAGTCCGCGGAGCACAACCAGAGGAGAGACATAGCTAGAGGACGTTGAACGTCGAGACGGAGTAGATGCGGGTCTTGAGCACGTTCTGCGTGCGTCCCCGGAGAGATGAAGAGCTCCTGCTCCGTGTGCGTCTGAGGCAAGTCGGCTACGCAAGCTGATCAGTCGATGTCGTTCGTCACGAGCTATGATCCAGACCTGATAGTAACGCTTGCGCTTCTGTCTTACGCGCATCAGCATCCCTCGAGTAGCGAGAAATTTCTTGACGACATCTCGCGTTGAGCGGCGACGGCGGCGGCAGGCTTCCGCGAGGTTCGCCATGGCTTGCAAGCGGTCGGCGTAGTCCTGAGGAGTCAGGTCGTAATCTTGCCATTGATCTTTTGGAAAATCTGTAGCTATTGCCAACAGTCAGCTTCATGGACAATATCACATTCTCTGAACAGAGCTCTGTATGAACAAGAGGCGTACTCACAAATTTCAGTTGGATACACGTAGAGCCTGTTCCACCTCGAGAGCGTCGGAAAGCAGTCCGCTATAGCTGTCCTCCACCAATCCCCCACTCGAGCCTGTCCCCTAGATTTCTCACAACAAGGTCTGCCCTGCAAGGATCGGTCTCAGGGCGGTTGTCGGTGTCCCCACTGGTCTGGTCCTGAAGGTCGCCCTCGGCAGTATCCTTCCTGCATAGCGCTGCCTCTACGACAGGGCCGATGGTACGGAGGAGCGCAACATAGTCTTCCCGTTTGAAGCTCTCTCTGTTCCATGGTTCAAGGCAAAGGGCTCGCTGGGATGGCGATAGATTGCCAACTGCATCGTCGCTTGAGGCCATCCATGAGACGAGCATGTCCCGGAGAGACTCGAGTGTTTGATCTGGCTGCGGAAACGGCGCAAGGTCACAGGCGAAAGTATCCAAGTAGGGGAATGAGCGGAGATTCAGGGCAACTGAGGGGACTTCCTGTTCGACACCTGATCACGAGAAGGAAAAGGGAGATGTATGCTTCCTTGAGAACTCAGTTTGACTCACGAGGATGCTCTATTCGTACAGCAGGGGGAACGTTAGGGAACTTGGTCCACAGCGTTTGGAGCGAGGGGCCAAGTGCGGACAGTAATCTCTGCCTGCCCTGCTCGTCCATGTCGTAGCACTTCGATGCGAGTCAATACAAGCCTGTGCTGTGTCTGATCCGGAGACATACCGCGAGCATCTCGAGGTTCGGCAGGAACATCTTCCGAGAGTCGTGGGAGCTGCGCTTCGCCATACAGACTGGCTCCAGGCCGAAGACAGCCCAGGAAATACGGTAACAGTACAGCTCTTTCAGGTTGGAGAGCGTATTGAGGAAGCGGCGAAGTCCCCAAACGACGGGAACCTCACGTCTGCAAACTCTAATATACGGATGTGCGAGATGGACGTCAACAGGGACGGGAAGTAGCGATAGATGGGTAGGAACGGGAGCTCCTTCTCGCCCTCAGGGAGTGGGTTTGCAGCCTTCTCGGCATCGGAAAAGCTGTAGATGTATAGTACATCCAGGTTGGCGAGCCTTCCTCGCAGAGCCGTGAGGAACAGCACAGCAGGACTGTACGGCACATGGAGGTGCCCTCGGAATTCGAGTGTGCGCACGTAAGTTCCGAGCTCGGGCGATGCGTCGAGGAGCTCTGCAAAGCGGTAGAGCGCGTCCTTGTCTCGAAGGAGGACATATTCGAAGAGAACCCTCTGGGCGCGTGGACGCCATGCGCGACAGACGAGTGCGCAGCTGGAGAGGGTAGCCAAAGACGTTGAGACGAAGTGGTACCGGCCGTCGTACACAGCCTCGATGACGCGCTCGCAGACCTCGATCGGGAGTCGTGGCTCGGCTTTGACCAGAGACGGACTGAGGGCGTCAGTCATGTGGTGAAGGCACGGGCGTGAGCAGAGGGCGGAATCGAGTACGAATGCCGAGGAGGAGAAGGGGATCAAGTTCTAAGGGGTCCTGCGGGTCTGTGTATGTATGACGGTGCGAAGCGCACACGTCCTAGGATGGCGGTACCCGTGTATGACACGAGTTCCGGCGGTCCGTGAACCGACGTGCTGCGCGTTTGTGCTCGCAGCCCGTACTCGTTTTGTTGCGCCCTCAAGCCTCCGCGCTCGAGTCTTGCATCTCACGAGCAAAATGGATCGTGCCAGAGGTAGATACACACCAGTGTTCACGCGGAATTCGGGAATCTATCATAAATCCAGGCTATACGCGGACAAAAATGATCGAAATGCACGGGCCAGCGGCGGTGCATACAGTCACATAGGCGCAAGAGCTGCAGGAAAGTGCATACATCGTCGTGCGAGAAGAACAAACGATGTTTCGAGCCACCAGTAGCATGATGATCACGAGCCCCAGAGGCCTCGTCGCTGATGCCAAAGCAACCACGCCATCGAGCAGCTCTAAGCGAAGGCGACGAACTACAATGAAGGTGAGAGTGAGGTTGCACGCTCAAGGAAAAGCACATACCGAGGCAAACAGCGTTGGCCTCGCACAGTCGGCGTGAGCGGGTTGTCTCTGATCCGCTGAGCCGCTAGAGCGTATGTCGGTAAACACCTTTCGCACGCGGACCTTCCGCCTGCATACCTTCCCGGCTCGTCCAAGCTGATTCTGGCAGAGGGAAAAGCGACGGCCGATCCGGTCGTCCACTATCGAAGTCGACGGCATAACCACTGGAAGGGAGATACAGCAGGAGAGTGACCGGAGCTGTCAGGACGTGTGATTGTAGCCGTTGAAGCGACGCAATTGTATTGCGGATCGTAAGCGGAGGGTGGGCGGCACAAGGTTGCCACAAGAGATATGACGCCTCGGAAGGACTCGAGTACTGAGTCTCTTCAACTCGGCGGGGGCCTGACTAAGGACACGGGCACCTATATGCACGACGCGGATGGGCGTTGCACGACTGTATGCGTGCAATTCGGTATCCCGCGACGGCGAGGACACAGCCCCGTCCCGTACTTCGACCAGACGGTGTCGAGGCAGTCGCGCCGCCCGCAGCGGTTCCCGCGTCGTGATCTTCTCCATCAGGCGCACTGCCCTCCTCCGCACCGCATCGTGAGCGTCCGTCTGCATTGCCCTTCCCCGCCTTCTCCAATATCGTGCCCGTGGACCGTGGACACGCCTGGTCCGCAGGGCGGATCGCAGCCGATGCTGGGCGGGAAGGATCCGAGGGCGTAGTTTGAGAGCTGAGGTAGGAGTCGGAGAGCGCAGGCATGAGCGGCGTCAGCGACGCGTAGATGGGGTAGACATCGGAATATAACACGCTGTAGAGCGGGGTCGGAATGGCGAACGGTGACACGTACAGCGCATGCGCAGTCTTTGTGCTTCGTCGAGTGCGAGGTGAGCCAAGTTCAGTTCGGGGGCAATTTGAGCCGGCCGCTGACTGTGTGATGTAGACACAGCGAAAGCGTGTCAGGGACAGCAAGCGGCGGGACCGGAAGTAGGGAAGTGAGGTCGCGGTCATGGCATTCAAGCTGGTGATGACCATTTCTCGTGCAAGCCGCGGTGGTCCGTGTCGCGCGTCGTCAAGCCGCAACTATCCAGATTGAGCGGCGAGCTGAGTGAACGGAGGCTGGTCAGCAAAGTACGTCGTCTCAGATAGTATACGAAGAGAACGTACCTCCATGCTTGTCTGATGCAGCCCTAGTTCATGACCATCCTCCTCCTCGGAGCCGTCTGTCCCCCTCGAGTCAGATATTGCCCGCAGATAGATACCATGTTGTTGCAGCTGCTCAAATATGGGATCCCCAACCGGCTCGTCGTATCGTGACGCGTGAATCGTCGATCGAGGGGACAGTGGGGGCAAATCGCGGTCACAAAGGGCAGAGTTTCGAGGACTGGAACTGACCAGATGTACAACAAGCCCTCAGACCTCGGCGGCTCCCTCCCTCTCTCGCTTGGAGCTGCAGCCGCGGCCTACCCACAGCAGACACAGACGTAGATCGAGTACGCTGCTTCGAGGAACAGGAACGATAAGAGCGTCGGAGGAAGGCTCCAGAGGTTCAAGGAGCGAGGTGACGGGATACTGGGAGACATCATGAGTCCGCGACAGAAGATGATGGTCGCAGGAGTGCTTACCGTACTCAAGCAAGTGGGTCATAAGCCGTTCGGCCGCACGCGTGCCCTTAAGGATTATATCGGACCATAATTGTCGCTTGCAGATGGGTCGGCAGAAGGGCGAGGCAGCTGGTAGATCAGAAATTACACCGAGGGACAGCAGGAGATATTTCTAGCGCAGCGTCGAGTAAAAGAAGTCCGTAGCCAAGGCGTTGAGAACGTCGAGGTTCATGGTGAGTCGGGCGAGGACAGCGAGCTCCTGGAGAGATAAGATAAGATTCCAGTCGGCGATCTCGGCCATGGCACCTCCTCCGTGAGCTCGCGACTCTCCTTTTAGTTCTTGGTCTCTGTTCTCCACCAACGTCGTCATTCTCATTCTCAGGCCGCCTGTAGGACCAGCAACATCTCATGCTACTCGAAGTCACTTGATTGCGGTCTTACATGTTCTCCGCCGCCATATCATCCCACTCTTCTGGCAGAGCTGGCTCCCGTCTCGGACATCTTGCGCATCCGGATTGCTTCCATATCAGGAGCTTCGTGGAACATCATTTTGCGTACTGAAAAGGAGCCAAAGGAGCCATGTAGGACACAGAGTGAGTGAAACTCATGCATGTTTCGTACGCTTCTACTGTGTTCCTGCCGCAGCCTATTTCTACAAGCCTTCTTCCACTGCAGCTCCCCACGTTACGTCCGCGCCCCTGGGAGTTTTGGACGAAGAAGCGTATTCTTCTGCTGCAGGATGTTACTCTAGCTTGCAGGCCACCACTCTTTCAGCCCGCGTCGCCGCTCTGTTTGACTCAAGGTGAGTGTGTCGCAGCTATAATAGAAGACGTTCGTACTGAGTTCTGGTTTCAGCAGAGTGGCAGCAACGAATTATAATCACCACCCTGGAGGTCTCGCCGAACCTCGAAGGTTCAATGCATCTCGGATGTGCAAGGCTGCGGAATCGCCCTCTTCAAGGCCTCGAACGCGACCCCGAAAACTGGTTGCCATGAGATCCGACCACGGCCGACGGCCGTCGTGGACTTCTCGATTCATGACTCTCGCCGGCGTACAATGTCCGCGTATCCCTTACTCGTGAGGTACGTCGCAGTTCTTGGGATCGTCCCGGGCTCCTTCGCAGCAACATAATCTGATCCGTCATACGCAAACTCTATACTCGCACCCGCCTTCACAGGTCACATCGGTTACACATACGACACGCCACATACTCACCGACTTTCGAGTGTTCGTCCAGGAGATGAGCGCGCTCAAGGGCCGAGAGACAGTAATATGTACGATCCTATCGAAAGTATGTAGCTTCGGTGACGAGCCAGACGACTTGACGACTCTGAACACGGCGACCCTAGACGTACTGTTTCGACGCATGGAATGTTTGTTCCTTCCATGTCCCTCCATCGGCTGGGCTGTAAAGTTATCCCATACCCACGTGTCTCTCCGCGACATATGGTTGGCGTCGCTTCCACCTGCGCTCGGCCCAACACGATGATCCCCTGCGCCTTCACGACCCCTGCCATCTGTGTCGACGCCTCTTGCTCCGACATGCCGCACCCAGCTCTTGTCATATACCTGGTACTATCCGTCTCGATCCCCGGTGTCTGGTAGAAGACAATCACGTCGAGTCTTCAGAATCCTTTAGTCGTGCACCGCGTCCTGTTCCTGTGCCTGTCCCCGTTCCCGAGCCTCCCGTACTGCAGCCTACATGTGCCATGTCCCGACTCCCGTAGCACGCAAACGCAATGGCGATGCACGTCCGAATCGAAAGCGGGTTCACGACCGAACCTTTGCGCGACCGATCGAACGACCGACCGACCGGTGGCGTTCCTGCAACAGTGCAGCTGCACAGCGTGTCAGCAGCTGACGTCACGGTGCTATGGAGGTATGGGACACGGTTGACACTCAAGTACTCACGCACGACGGACACCGACACCTTGAAGCATTCGCGTGCTGCGCTCGCCGCCCGAGCCCGTCGTACGACGCGAAGGCGAAATTCAAAGTTCGAAATGGGCGGACTGTGGTCTTGTCGCGGAGAGGACCTTCTCCCGGACAGTCGGGCTTGTACTGTACTTCGACGCTTGGGCTTGCGTGCGGACGGAGCAGCTATACGAATACTACAGTCTTTGCTCACCGGGAGGACAGAGACGCGGTGCGAGACTGCGAGTGGCGGCAAAGACGTCCGCTGCTGTGTAATACAACCCGCGGGAGACGCGACGCAGGGCCGACGCCGCCCATATTCGAGATGTCCAAGCGAGACGGAGCGTCGGTCTGCAGCGCATCCGCTTGCTGGCACGCATTGCGTCTGCTCGACATGTCGTTATGTCTGACGCAGGGACGGTGCCGGCCGGCGTGCTAACAGTCCAATGAGGCGGGACTAGGACGGGCAGGAGTACTTAAGGTATATGGGGAGTGCATAGAGCCCGCGTGTCTTGCTCACCTTGTCTCCCACCCTGCCAGATGTTGCCCTCACCCTCGTTACTCTTCCGCTTCGTCGCTGCGCTCGCCACCGCTCGCCCGCCGCCGCTGTAGGTCGTCTATTAAAGGTACGTACCTTGTGTCGCACTCGTTCTGTGCGGGCCCTTCGCTGATCAGTGTCCTTGTTGCAGACTTCTTGTGCGGTTGAGCTGCGCGGCTCGGGCGAGGGCACATAGGCCAGGACGCGTTCGTTGAGGTACGTACAGCAGAGAGCGTAGCCAGCGCGCTAGGCTTGCAGTGCCAGCCTCTAGTTACTCGTACCTCATAATCCAGCGCGCGTCCAGGCAGAGACGCGTCTGCAACGCGTGACGTCAGCGCGGGCCACCCCCGCGATCGAGCCGGCTATGTAGTGGCTGCTTCCTGTACGCCATGCTCGACGTGTCTACTTGCCCGCTGCTGGCTTCACGTACCCCATCTAGCTAGCTCCTCAATCGCCTCGTCAACCTGCAGAGGTCGCCAACACCCAGCCCATCGAGCAAATCGATCCCGACAACCTCCCCGCGGCCGCGAAGGACCCAGACCATGTCGCCGTCGCCCTCGAGATCCTCGTCAAGCAGTGGGCCGTGCTCTTCTCCACCGTCACGCTACCCTCATATCTTGCACTCAGCATCCTGTTACAACTTCCACTGGATATCGCAACGAATTCGAACGGCCATTTCAGGTAAGTCATGTACTGTCTTCGATGCGCGTACGTTCCCAACAAGCTCAGAATCTTGTGCCCTCATGCTCTCTAGGGTATACCAGACCTTCATAGTAGTGCGATCGAGATACTCGTGAGCCCACCTCTATCCGCTCCTCTGCACTTCGCCAGGGCCACCTCTCCGTCTGGCGCCAGTCCCCCGTAGTGGCAATGGGCATCTCTGTATGCGCTGGAACCCGGACGAGCAGGTGCCGCCAATGTCCTTGCCACACGTCCAGATTATCCCGCCCACTCTCGATATTACGTCCTACGTGGGCCGTATCTGCAGATCACATCTTCGTCGTGGTCGAGGTGGCCTACGGTGAGCACCGAACCTCTTGTATATGGCACCTGTGTGCCGGCTGACGAGCGCGAGCACGATCCATGAACGCGGCGTTCGCCGTCGCCGTCGCCCTTCATTAATTGCATGCCGTCCGCTGCGGACCCTGTGAGCGGCGGCGAAACTGAGCCTCTCGTCGCCCAGTTGAGCAGCCAGTCCTGCTGGGCGTCGACTTTCAGGATATGCTAGACGGCCTAGATGCACAGCGGGAAGTTGTGCGCGCACATCACTCAGCACTATCATCTCGTCAGCCTAGAGACTGGCGAGATCCAGAGATGACACTCGACATACCGCTCCCTGGATCCGTTGAGAGGCAGCTGGGACGACGCTGCTGGCTCGGACGACCTCTGTAAGTAGTCGGCATCCGGACGTTCTGTGGGTTGCAAAGCACCGAGCAGACGGACCTAGCTGCAGGTCAAGCACTCGCACTCGCACCACGACCTCAGCACCCGCAGGAAGACGAGCGGCTGAGCAAGTTTCGCCGTGCTGCACTGGGCGCACTACATGCAATGGACGACGACGTCGCGACGACTTGCGGTGATGCGACGCCGGTCCGCGGCGAGAATCGCGCTCGCGCCGGTGCACGCGGATGGGGTATTCTCCTAGTTGACGACCTCACGTCTTCGCTCTAGCACCCGCCGCTGCTCGGTCTTCGAACGGTCACAGCGAGCCTCAACGCGGGACTACCGGAGCCATCACCTGCACCTCGATGAGTCGTCGAGCACCGAGAGTCTTCAGTAGGGGTACGCATGCAGGATGGGTCCGGCCCAGCGTGGCGACGTGGTCGCACTGCCCATCGCCCAAAGGAATGTCCGGCCTGGCGACGCAGCAAACCCGAGCCGTCCTGCTCAGTGCTTTCCGAGCTGCGGTGGTGTCCAGGTGAGGCGAGAGGCAAGAGGGGGAGGGCTGGAGCTGTGGCTGGCGCAGGTCAGGCGGGAGGTGCATGCGTACACGCGTTGTCAGTCTAGTACCGGCACGACAGTTAGACGGATGAATTGGTCGGATGTCACTACATAGCTCGCAGAAACGAAGACACACGTTCAATACGTACCGCAATATCCGAGTCTATCCTGGTCTTCCCAGTGCAACTTTGTCTTGGAGTCGGAGGCTGTCGGACTGAGTCGAGCAACGAGCGGTCACGCTTCGTGAATGCCCGTCAGGCATCAGTGGGCGACGGAGGTTGACGGAGATGCCACTGGACTGCGAGCGTCGTGATGTAGATGGTGATGTGCACTGCAGTGTCTGATGAGCGACTTCAATACTGCATGTGCTACGTGAATGTACGGCGAAGCGAGCGAGGGATGTAGGGAGATAAAAGATGGTAGCACGACGGGCAAAGGCTGGAACCGGTCGATGGGAAATGGTGAGGAAAACGGTCGGACATGAAGAATTTCCGACAAAACGGGGGCTGTGCTGTCGTGACGGAAACGTGACGTTTCCCGGTGATTTCCGGCGGCGCAGTTCTGTGGTCGGAAATCATATCTAGACCTTTGAGCGGACATGGGCGGGAAATGGTGCCGGTAGATAACATGTCATCCCTTTGTCCCACCAGAGGAAATTGCCATCATTTCCTCCGGGTTTCCCCCGATTTTCTGGCAATGTTACATCGGACTAACAATCGACCTATCCGAACAAAGGTATGTGTCGAGTACAAGCGACCGGCGGAAATTCTGCTGAAAGTTCAAGTGGCGGCCAGACATCTCCCTTGCTTGCATACCAGAGGAAACTTCGAATGTCCGCCGGTCCGGCTCTCTGGTTTCTGCGAGACTCGCCCGCTACTCAATACATAACACGGCGCCCGTCGAGGAGTAGAGGCAGCACCCCTGTGCGCACCGACGCGTCCTCCATCGGGCCTCCAACGAGCGCCGCCGGTCGCAAGGAGGGAGGCAATACCGCCCGGCCCAGAGCTCCAGAGAACGACGTGGCGGGCACAGCCGGGAGTCGGCACGCTTCCCTCGCGCACTCGAGAGCGCAGTAACAAGCGCGATGAGTCAACCTCGGGGCTCAAGAGCGCATCACCGGCGGGACTCGCAAGAGTGCCACGGCGTGGATGGTGGCGAGTACAGAGCTCCTGAAGACACCGGCATAGAGCCTTACAGTTGCCTTACAGTGCCCTTGGTATCGGCTGGGTGCTCCGCCTGGCTCGCCGTCGCGCCTGTCCGGGACTCCAGGGAGCAGTACGGCGCGAAAGGCTGCGGGTCAAAGCGCCCGATAGAGCTCCAAAGAGCCCTTGTTCAAGCCCGGGCTTCGTCTCGACAATCCGGCGAACCAAGATCGCCACCTGAAAGCCTTACGGCGCCCTTGGTCTCGGCTGGGGGCGCCGTCGCGTCTCTCCGTGCACTACGGCGCGAAAGGCGGCGGGTCAATGCGCCCGATAGAGCTCCAAAGAGCCCTTGTTCAAGCCCGGGCTTCGTCTCGACAATCCGGCGAACCAAGATCGCCACCTGAAAGCACCGGCATAAAGCCTTACGGCGCCCTTGGTCTCGGCTGGGGGCGTCTCTCCGTGCACTACGGCGCGAAAGGCGGCGGGTCAATGCGCCCGATAGAGCTCCAAAGAGCCCTTGTTCAAGCCCGGGCTTCGTCTCGACAATCCGGCGAACCAAGATCGCCACCTGAAAGCCTTACGGCGCCCTTGGTCTCGGCTGGGGGCGCCGTCGCGTCTCTCCGTGCACTACGGCGCGAAAGGCGACGGGTCAATGCGCCCGATAGAGCTCCAAAGGGCCCTTGTTCAAGCCCGGGCAAGCTCGTCTCGACAATCCGGAGAACCAAGATCGCCACCTGAACGCACCGGCATACAGCCTTCTTGGTCTCGGCTGGGGGCGCCGTCGCGTCTCTCCGTGCACTACGGCGCGAAAGGCGGCGGGTCAATGCGCCCGATAGAGCTCCAAGGAGCCATTGTTCTCGCCTTGGAGCCACACTCCGCCGCTCGCCCATAGTACAACACGTCGTGAAAGGCGGCGAGTCAATGCGCCCCGAAAGCGCCGCCTTAGCTGAAAGAGCCCTTGGTGTCGCCTAGGTCTGTGCGCGGCGCTCGTCCGCGACTCGAGGCAGCGTCACTCCGCGACTCGGATATGCGGTCGCTTCAAGACCGCGAAGGGCGCTGCAAGTACTCCTGGGCCGCTCGTGAGGACTGAAGAGCGGCGCACCTATTGGGTGGTCTTGCAGTAAAAATATGCTCGGTGTAAGTTGAATGAATGCAATGACATTGGTGCAACATGTCTACCGTCACAGAAAAGCACATACGCAGTAGCATCATAGTTCTCACCTGTTCACTCCTCGTCCGTCTCAACGTAGGGCTCCATAAGAATGTCGCCTTGATCCTTCAACTCCTCGGGCATGGTCCACTTCGGAAGGCGGAAGTCGTAGTCCTTGTTGATGATCCCTAACTCGCGTCTCTTGTGCGGTTTGAGGCTGTCCAGCCACTTCTTGTCATAGCAATTCTTCCAAAGACCCTTGGGCGCCACGCTCTGCCTCACTTTCGGATTCGTGAGTCCGACACGCACACGTGGAGGGCTTCCTCCCGGCAGGCGGTCTCCGATGCTCTGTCGCCAATCCTCGATATGCCATTGGTCGAGCAACCGTAGGAAGTCCTTCAACAGCTTGCTTTGCCATGCCGCCTCGACGATGAAGAACCTGCGTGGATAGGTCTGCCGTTCGCCGTCCTCGCTGTCGAACTCCGGCTCGTCGCCGCTCATGTGGCTAGGCAACAACTTCTCGAATAAGATCCGGTGTGCTTCGAGGCCGTGGAGGTCAATGACAAGCTTGCGAACCTTCAACGTCTGCGAAACCCAACACTGTCAGTAGGTAGACATGAATAGGCAGTGAGATCCCGCACCGTCTTCTGTCGGGAAGCGCAACGCTTCCGTAGCTTCTTCTTCCTCTCCTTGACCGGATCGGGCTTCGTGAGACGACGGAACTCGGAACGCAAGTGCTTGATGTGCCCATCTAAGGTGTCGCCGATCGCCGCCCTCGTAAGCTTATGGGGAGGAAGAGGTGGATCGTTGTAAGATCCGCCCGCAACTGCATCAAGGAAATCGTCGATGAAGAATTCCTTTGCTTCGGCGTTGTAGGAGAATTTCTTCCAGCTCCGCACGAAGTCGATTCCGAAGTTGTCACGAGTGAAGTACGCAGTGTTGAGCCGTTCGTACTCCTTCACTTGAGCACTGGTCAACGTCGGAAACTTCAAGGGCAGGTACGAGATGTGCTTGAGTTTGAGGAGCTTCTTGTCCAGATGATATCGTATGGCATTCTGGGGCACCGAAGGTTCAGTGAGTATAACTTCATGCGGCTACTTCGAGTTTGAGACTTACCGCAAGTTGTACTTGCAACGGATGATCCTTCTTCTTGCGCTCCTTCTCACGCTTACGAGCCGCTTCCAGGTCCGTGGCTTCCTCCTCCTCCTCCTCGTCCTCCTCCTCACCAGAATAGCCTAACTCATCGTCGGACATGTTGTCTCCCGTCTGGCCTCCCGACTCGGTTTGCTCGTTGGCGGTTCTGGATGCTTTAGGCTGCTTCATCCCGGACGATTTTGGCTTCTTCTTCGACTTGCCGCCGATTTTCTGGCCCTGGTTTGCCGTAAAGCGATCAAGCATGATTCTGGGTGCGATCAGATCGAATGAAGGAGGAGAAGGGCCAACACACGTACTCCATCCGGTCCATACGTTCGTCCAAAGTCTGCATAGCGTCCAGCACCACGATCCCGAAATGTGTACCGGCTTGCTGACCAACCCGAGGGTCTGAGGAAGGGCCGGCCCTCGGTCTAGGAGTTGCAGCATCGGGGGATGTGAATTGCGTGGGCATGGGTATACTTGTGGCGTCAGTTGCGCGACCCTACTCCAGGAAAGTTAAGTCAGTGCGTAGAACGAGCGCACAAAGACAGCTCAGACAGACCTTTCCCTTGACTTTGTTAGCCAGCGGTTCTTCTTCCGACTGTAGGTTTGGTCAACAAGTGCTTGTGCACGCAGTATGGAAACATACCGTTTCATCGTCCGCGTCTTCGACGTACGGTTGTTTGTATGCCTGACCGCGAGGCTGTCCGCCCGTGTTGTGGCCAGGCGTTTCTGATGACGTAGGGCCAGGAGCGGGGGCTGTCGCAGGCTTGGACTTGCCATGGCGCTGAGTAGTGCCCCGGCGGGCTCTGGTTTGCTTTCCTGTTGAGGGCGGAGGCGGAGGACCTGTTGTGAACAGAGGCTAGGCAATAGACACATCATCGCGTCAACTGGGTTCGCAGACTGTCGATAACAGGGTGAAGAGACATACGTCGATTGTGATAGAGTCGAGCGGTGCATCCATTGGGACACCGTGCTTGGCACGGCGATAGATCTCGATCAAGCGGTATTGATCCTCCTCCGGCAAAGCATACCAGATAGACAGAGCGACATCCTGCGTCTGAAAAAAGTATCAGTAGCATGCTTCTTGATGTAGCTGCACACGTACAACATCTGGGCCAAGGTCGATCGGGACGACGCCGTCCGGGGATGCAGTTTCCCTCTGATTGGCCCCAAGTGGGTCGGCGGCGATTGCTGCGTCGATGGCGCAGGCCCTGTGGTTGCTGCCGGTTGATTCGGAGGAATACCTTCCGGACTCGCGTTGCCGGCGACGGGAGGAGCGACTCCGGGGGCTGCCGCCGCATGCTGGTTCGACGTAGCGCTTGGTGGAGGATAGCCCGGAGCCGCATTGGAATGGTTCGCGTCGCCAGACGTGTTATCACCTGGGCGTGCAAAACCAGAAGCAGGGGTAGGCGCGGGGTTAGGTACATATGGATGGTGCGGGGAACCATGATATTGGTGGTTCTGAGTGGCGGTCTGAGGCAAGTTGTGGGAGGGAACGGGGTTGAGATGATGCGGCAAGCCTCCTCCGACATAGGGCGGGTAGGCATGTTGAGTAAAGACCTGCCCACCGCCGTAGCCCTGTGCGAAAGACCCGGGGTTTCCGCTCGGGACAGGTCCGCCGTTTTGGGGATAGGAAGGGCCTGGCTGCCCGCTCGCGTAGCCCTGTGAACCCATGGGCGGAGGCGGAGGCTGATAGACACCGGAAGGACCGGGTGCGGGAGGAGGCTGGTAGGCACCGGAAGGGATGGGTGTAGGCGGAGGCGGAGGTGGATGTTGATAGGCACCAGGGACATACTGGTTTACGAAGTGAGGAGGTTGCTGGGGCGGATGAGGCTGCGGACCGGCGTTGTATGTAGTCGGTTGTGGTGGCGGCTGAAGATGCGGGTCGGAATATGGAGGATGGCCCGGTGGAGGTGCGTCCTGGGATCCCTGCATCCCATATGCATTTGGAGGGTAATAAGAGTTCATAGCTATTGAATTGAGGGAGCTAGTCAGCCTAGTGTAGCACTGCGAAGATGAGGATTGTGAACCTACGACAAGAGGAGTGGCGTGTAGGGAGGAGTGGCGTGCAGAGAGTATCGTGGTGAGAAGTCAGAAGTGACCGCTCGTTCCGACTTCAATAAGTACGCGCTTGCAATGATAACCTTTTACGCCTCATATTCGACAAAGGGACATTGCACGATACGCCGCTGAGGAGCCGGTCAAAGGCGTCTCACATTGAGCAAAGGCGTATGTTGCATTGTGGCATATGCTAGCGACAATCCTGTAAACGAACGTACAATCATACATAGCTCAACCCAGCCGCACGGCACAGAAGACCGGTGAACTCAGCCGCACGGCGTAGAAGACCCGCGAATAGCGCGCAGTATAACTGATCTATTCAACGCTGCACATTCGATAGTCGTCAGCTTGAGCAGTGTAAGGTAATCCAGAGCACTCACACCAGGTCCCCGTGAATCCGTACACGATACAAGCAGGTCTCCTCGCTGCCCCAGTTATCCAGCACCTCGATTACGAAGACGCCGACGTGAAGACGCTTCTCGTACACGTGTTCTTCAACGGCGAACGTCTGGATGTGATGGGCGGCATGGATGTCGTACTCGAAGTCAGCCAGATGTACGAAAGTGTAACCCTCTGTGATCGGAGGACCTTCGCTAAGGTGGTCAAGAGGGCGACCATACAGCTGCGCGTTCACATCGCCGTCCAGCATACCCCACAGCCGCATACGACGAGGAGCTTGTCCTCCATACCCGAGAACCTCCAGGGGAACGTGATCAATAGTAACAGAAGATGGATGTATGACGTGGGGTAGGCGGATGCCGACTTGGCCATGTGAAGACGGTATCTTCCAGCAGCTACCGCCGTGCATGTTCTCCCGTAGTAGGACCTCGGCAGGATAGGTCTCCGCTGTGGTCGTACTTAACTTCGGGACGACACAAGCCCCATCCACCGCCAGGGCGTGATCCCGGGGGGTGAATTGCCGCAAGAGAGACTGACGAACAGCGTTGTCGATATACTCCTTCAGGTACGCCGGGGGTCTGTCAAAATCATGGGCGAAGAAGCTGAGAGGCGATGGTAGGGAATGATAGCGAAGCGCTGCATGACGGTATAGCGACCACCCAAGCGCAGGGCGAAATAGCACAGACACGCCAAGGGGAAGGATGATGGCAACGAATGCGAGCAGGAAACGGCTGAACCTGCCGCGAGCTTCATGAGGCTTTTCGTCACCTACGCGCGTGAGAGATTCAGCCAAAGTTGCAGGGCTCGGGGGTTCAGCGCGGAAGGGAGATCCAAACGCCTCAAGAGTCGCTCGGTCCGGATCGAAATGCACTTGACGGGCTGCGGGGCGCATGAGAGTGGCTCGGGGGCAAGTTGCGATGAAGGCTTACCTTCTACAGCGGCAGGTTCCTCAAAAACAAAACGACCACCATAGAAGGGATCGTCGCTGTCGTTTAGTGATTCTGAGCGAAGAGTGACGTTGACCATTCTCAACGCAGAGTGGCGCGTGGAAGTTCTCGACTGAAGACGAGTGTGGCTGGCGCTTAAGCCGCAAGGCCATCATGGCTCCTCCTCGTGGGTGCCACGCGGTATCAGAATAAGACGCCAGGAGGCGCTTTGCCGCATTTTGAGTCGAGGACGAAGGAGCTGAGGCTGCAACTTGCGAGCGGACGCGCAGGAAGGGGGAGAAGTGACGATAATAACAGTGCCTCTCGATCGCGATACTAGGAAAGGAATACATAGTGTTATGATAGCCATACCGGGTTCGTGAATTCCTATCTTTCAAGCCACAACTCTTCGCCGACCCCATGCCATGGCCCCTTCGCATCTCAAGTTCTCACTGCCACGTTAGTGAGATAGGTGCTCAAAGGAATTGCTTGTACTTCACTGACCTCTGCTCTTCCCCTTGTCCCGCTTCCGCGCTATTTCCGCCGCCGCGGCCTCAGCGGCGCGTTTTCTAATCTGCTTGCGATTCCAACCTTCCGTGATGAACCGGGGCTCATTCTCATTATTGATAGTGAGCATGCGCTTGTCATGAGGACGGACGTAACCTTTGGTGACCGACTTCCAGGTAGGTCCGTTGGCATCTGCGACCCAGATCCACATCTGGGGCTCGGCGAACATCGGAGTCCAGTGGCAGAATAAGTCGCCTATGATCAGGTCGGACCGCTTGGTGACCCACGCCGGAGGAGCGGATAGCGCGTAGTCCGCCTTCGAGGGGAACCAAGCCGTCTCAGACCTCGTACCGGTCCTCTTCTCGTTGTCGTTCGGCTGGCAAACCTGTCTCTCCCGCGAAGTACGAGAACCGTCCTCGTCGAATTCCTAACTCAACCACCGCAGGTCAGCCTACCGAATGCAGACAATAGACAGTGTGACGCACCTCGGGAGGACCTTGACGATTCTTAGCCTTCCTCGCGCGAGCGTCGAGGGTCGAAGCAGCACTAGCGGAAGTGCTGGCAGACGTCGAAGCGGCGCTAGCAGATGTCGAAGCGGCGTCGACGACGATGGGGGTGCCGCCACTTAGAGAAGAACGCGACGCGGACCGTGTGATGACTGTCGGGCCTTTTCTCCCAGCCCCGGCGAAGTTGATCGTAGGGACAGAGGCGGATCGAGCGTTCGCACTAGACTCCGCACGAGTGCTGGGAGCAGGAGTCGGCTCAGGCGAGAACGGCGGCGGCGACGCAATAGATCCCGTAGAAGGCGCGGGAGTGGCAAATCGAGGTCCGGGAGTTTGACCCTCTGGTGTGGTCGTGCGGGCAGTCGTCGAACGCGCGCGCATCGCTGAGCGCGGTGGCGCGGGAGCGGTTCCGTCCAAGTTCACTGCAGAGGGTTCAGCCTTGACATTGGGAGGGCTGCGTATCATCTTAAGAATTGGTACAAGGCTGCGGAGAATGTGACACGCACTCGTCGTAGAAGTACCGCAAAATGGTGGGAGTGGCGTCGATAACTCCTGGATCCACTGAAGAGATGTATGGGAGCACCGTGACTGCGTCAGCTTGAATCCGGGTGCGCCCGCTGAAGCTGTATGGGACAGAAGAGCTGGGAAGCTGCGCCATAGCGGCGTTGCTGGAGGTGAGTCGGGGGATAGTGGAGACATGAGTTGTGCGGCTTTGCGACAGGCAGAGGCAATGAACAAAGGTAGCTTTGGCGCTTTTGACTCTCGAACTTCCTGGCGGAGCACGGCGCGGGGCAGGCATCAGATATGGTAAGGCGTCGGCGGCGGACGCCGGCGGCCGAAGACACACGGACAGGTTCAAAGGCTCTCATAACCAATATATAGTACTGTACGACGTATTGATACAAACTGAGGAGTTCGACGACCTATCCGATACCAGCTTTGCACTATGCCCGCCCTTTGCGACTCTGGGTGAACGCATCCCTCCCAGCACGCCATCGCGGTGTTATGGCTTGGGACACGACAATGGCGGCTGCCCCGATCTCGTCGCGCAGCTCTGGGTCTTCGAAGGAGTTGAGGATCCGACGTGAGGCCCACCGATCTGGGTGGAAGCGCTGGTTGCTCTTCACCAGGAAGGACCAGAATCGTGTTGCACCCAAAGCTTTCTCCGCAGCGGCGAGGAACGCCTCGACCTCCGTCCAGCCAATGTTCCCCGGGTTGATGGCAGGAGGCGGGGTAAGGACAGGCCAGGGGATAGTCTCGAAGTCGAGGGGGTCCTTGTCGAAGTTCGCCTTGTCGAACTTCTCAGCGAGGTGCAAGTACCGTCGAAGCGCAAGCTCCGTCGTCCATGGAGTTTGCGGCCATTGGCGGAGATGTGTGCGGCGCCGACTCTCGGCGGCAGCACGTATCGCCTCCAACCGCTCAGCATCGATGGCAGCGTTCTCAGCGGGACGGGTCGCTCCTTGCTGCCCCTGCGGGGCGCTTCCCTCAGCTGCTTGGTACCGACGAGCTTCTTCCTTGAGTCGTTCCTGCATCCGTTCCCGCTGCTCGCGTTCTCGAGCGGCCTGCTCCCAGAGAGGGCGGTCTCGCTCTAGTTCTGCGAGCTTACGCCGGGACTCCTCAATCTGAGCCTGACGCCGCGCGTCGTCTTCGGATACCTCTATGCGCGCTGCATCTTCGGTAACGTCTGCCGGGGAGCTCTCGCGCGCTGGAAGAAATGGGTGAGAGGTCATGCATGAGCTATCAAATGAGGGCCACTTACGAGAATTATTCTTGCGCTGGTATCCCTGCTGTGCCTGCTTCTTCAAGAAGTTCTCGTGCCTCTCCGCGTGCCGACGACGCGTACGTTCTGCTTGTTTCGCGACGTAGTCAGGAGGCTGTGCCTTGCGACGTTTGCTGGGATAGCCGCACTGGACGGATGGCTCGTCGTCCTCTGATGTGTCTTTGGCATCCCCGGATTCGAAAAATGAGAGTCAGAATGGAGAATATACACCACGCAACAGTGATAGCATACCTTTCCGCTTGTCAAAATGATTGCGGCCTGCTCCGGATGCGTCTCCAGAAGTATCTCCAGGTGCGGTGTCTCCGGATGCGTCGCCCATCCCACCTACCGGTGTATCGCCCGTTCCATCTGCCGGTGCGTCGCCCATTCCATCTCCGGATTTCTCGGACGGATTAACATCGCACATCTCGACATCTTCCTCGAAGACAGGTGGCGGCGTCTCGCGAGCGTCAGCACCGCTGTCGTGAGCAGCAGCCGCGTCGTGATCTTCGAAGCCCGACGTGGATGGGATGGGAGTAGTCCATTGCTGGTCCATAGGCCGCATGAACGGTGACTCACCCGTCCCGCGCGCGGCTTGAGCGTCGACAAACGGCGAAGCGAACGCATGGGGAACCGGACGGAAGTGCGATTGAGCACCCTGGTCCTGGCCTGCTGCGTCCGTGGTACTGGACGGCGACGAGGCATCGGGAGCTGCACGAGAGTGCGATTGAGGTTCCTGGGATGGGCCTGCCGCGTTGCTGCTTGGGGTATGCCCATCCTCAGCCGCAGACTGAGGGGGGGTTTCTGCACGTGGGAGGGAAGTGTTGGCAGTCGCGGAGACGTTGTTCTGAGTGCGAGCGCGCGTGCGGGCGCGCGTATTGGCGGAAGGAGTGGCCTTCGAACCATCGGAGCCGTTCGACTGCCCATCCGGAGCCCCGGACGTTTGCTGAGGATCTTCGAACCATGAGGTAGGAAGGCTCGGGGTATCACGTCCAAGGTTCGTTGCCTGTCCTCCGTTACCACCTGACCGCCCATTGCCCTTGGCAGCCTTAGGCTTGGTTTTGGCGGAGCTGGTTGACTTCACCGAAGCGGAGCGCGTCGGCTTCCGAGCCTTCTTCTTCGGCGGCGGCGGCGGCATCGAATCAGCGGCTGCTTCGTCCGCACCAGGCGAGACGAGCGAACGTTTGCCAGCAGACGCACTCTCTTGCTCCGGCACCCTCGGCACAACCATCGTGATGTGCGGCGAGGCGTGTACGAAGCACTCATAGGCAGGATCAAGCTTGTATATGTCCCACTGGTCTTCGGAACAGATGACGTAGTTTCTGAGATTCGACATGAGACAAGATTGTCGGATAGCTAGTCAGAGAGGACGTACCCGCATATGTTCACGAACCTAGGCCAGTCGCCCTCTGTGGCGACTCCGGGAGCACGCCGCGCCGCAGGTACAAACCGCCATTTGCTAGGCCTGCGGATGCCGGGAACTGTCTCAATGACAATACGCGAGGGATGGGAAGTTGTCCCGGCGACAGGAAGGTCCAGGTCGCGCGGTCCAGTGGCCGTACGCATGTCAAATGTGGCGAAGGTAAGGACTGCGCCCCGGTGAGACAGAATTCGCTCCGGCTGCGTCGGGTCAAGCAGGCCGGGCGTTGGGCCATCGAGGAAGCGCGGCGGGCCAGGAGGCGTAGCTGGAACACGGTGAAGAGGCATCGCGTAGTGGCGAAGGTAGAGGAGACGAGGGATGAGAAGAGCATCAGCGAGGCAGGGGTCGAGAAGAGTGCATCCTGCAGACAAAAGCAATGCAAGGAAAAGGCTCGCACGATATCACGTATAGCAAAGATACGCTCCATAAAGCTAGAGGAGTTGGCGCAACAACGGGCAAAGGTGTTCGCAAAGGCATGCGCACGAAAGGTGACTCTGAGGAGTCACCATCACAGAAAGGAGCCTTGCCGCGGCTTTGCACGCGTGTCTGCCGCGTGGAGGAGCCTTCAGACGCCTGGCGCTGAGCGCGTCTGCGTAGCTGCGCGTCTGAGTGCGTCTCTTGAGCCTCCTGCTCCTCCTCCTGCTCCTGCTCCTCCTCCTGCTCCTGCTCCTCCTCCTGCTCCTGCCTCCAACCGCGTTCGTTTCCCCTGCGAATAAGGTCCGCATCTCTCACCCTTGGGCAGCATGTGAAACGCGTGTGGGTACATTCCGTGATGCTTCGTCGAGGCGTGACGGTCTGCACATGGATGGTAAAGACAAAGGTGAGTGTGTGTCCTGCATCATCTTCTGTCAACAAAGAGCAGTATCATCGTCGTTCGAGTGCGCCGGAGACTCAAAGTCATCTGCTCTCCGAGTTTCCTGCTCTCTCAACACCTCTCTCCGCCCACTTCGCAGCGCAGGTCACTCCCGAACGTTCTCCGCCCCCACCCTCGCTCAAACAGCATCATGCCCTTCACTTACGGTACCCTGTGCGCAACATACTTCGTCGCTTGCTCCGTCATTATCACCATCGTGTTGAACGCGATGTGGAACAGCTTCACGCAGTATCCTATCGGCCTCGCCATCTACGCCGGCGGCGTCGAGAAGTACTCCTCTACCCAGGCGACCGTTGGCTTAGTCTCATCTCTGACCTCCTCTGACGGTATGTGCCTGCTTCTTGGCCATCGGTTCGACTAACATCGTTCCAGTATTGCTTTGTGCTCTCGTGAAGGATGGAGGCCCTGCCTCGGCGTTCACTGCTGCCGTCGATTCGTTCAGCGGCATTTCGCGGCTTGTACGTCGAGCTCCTCTTCACCTTCGTTTGCCATATCTGACTACGCGTAGGACGCCACGCGTCTCGGCCTCTTCAACGAGCGCGGCGTTACATGCCTCCAGTTCCGCAGCAAGCCCGACCTGCAGGACTTTGTGGCCGCTCTTGAGGTCGCCAGAGCCCAGACTGGGGGCGGCGACGACGAAGCTGCCGACGGGATGTCGGAGTCAGCCTTAGGTCCTCTTCAAGACTCTCAGGAGGTCGCTACGGATGCTGAGTGGGAGTTTGTGTAAGGGTTCGCTCGCCTTGATGTCCCTCGCATGTCCGTCTCATATCGCTGGCCGATGTCTCCTCTGTTCACTATACTGTATACTGTATCTCACATATTCTCCTCCGTTATGATATATGCATCTCCACTCTCATCATGGTGCAACGTTCCGAAGGACTGCCGTTGGTAAGGGGATCAACTCTGTGCAAGTCTGGTCAGCTCCGTTTGAGACGACATGAGAAGGAACTGTGTACCCTGTCCAGCACCTTGGCAATGATACACGACCGCGGGATTCCTTCTGGCGTATAGGGAAGCACAGCGAGATGCGAGACTATGTCAGTCAGGCGAACAACCACCAGGTCTGAGGCGAACTCGTCGTAGTACGTCCTCGTCTCCAACAAGGGGAAAGCGAGGAAGGGATCGTGCTCTTCATCGGCCTTCGACAACGGCACGTATTCGCTGATGGCGATGTACGGCTCCACCAGCAAGTTTCGCTTGCCCTCCTTGCGTCGATGATAGAAGATGTTCTCAATACGGCCAACCGCACGGACAGGCTCCTCGGTCCCGGGGACACGTTTGGTAAAGGCGACGTAGCAATCTCGGCGACCTGACTGCGAAGTCGTGTACTTGACCCCATTGTGCATGACATCCTTGACGAAGTGGCCCTCGGGAGGAAGACGAGGAAGACGTCCAGGGTTCGTGGGTGCATACTCTGATACGAAGGAATGCCTTGAATGCGCTGATACACAGCCGTAGAGTTGGTCGTAGATCGAGCGAGGCAGGAGGGTTTCTCGACGCTCATTGTACGTGTACGTCACGGGGGGTGACATCCACGAAAGGATCTCCGTGAAGCGTGTGCCCGTCGTCGCTTCCGCGAACGCAGCTTTGAAAGACGCTATCCAGTCTTTGAACACGTCAAGGTCCGGCCACTGAACCGCCCCTACTAGCCACCGCAGGTTTGCGCCGATATTGAAGTACTTCATGAAGGTAAGCGGCATCTGGCCTACTCGCTGCTAGTAAGTACACGTCCGGACGCACGTGTACATTTAAGAGAGATACTTGCCTGCTTTGTAGTTCGTGTTCAGCCGCTGCAGAAGGCCGTTGTACCTCTCGAAGGGGTAGGCCCACCATCCATGGACGGGGCCAAACGCCAGTAGACATTGCTTGAGATGAAGGGCGAGATGGTGATTCGGGACGAGTTTATGCTTGTAAATCGTTCGCAGTCCCTGCAGATATCGTTCGATGTGGAAGTCGTATAGAGCGGCTCGCTCAGAGGACATCGATCGGCGCGTCGCAAGGTCCACGGCAACGACGAGATCAACAAAATTTTCGAGCACTGTACGCTCTTCTGCGGTGGCTCCGGAGTGTCCCCATAGGCGACCGAGCGTCAGTACCATGAAGATCGTGCAGCCGGTACGCCACTGGTCTGCCTTAAGCTTTCCGTGGCTAGCGCTACCGAAATTGGAGGGAGGCTTTTCGATCCAGGTCGGGACAGTAGTGCGCGTGATATCTTCGCGTATCTCTTTCAAGACGTCGCTGGAGATAAGCAAGAACTTGGCTATGTGCTCCTCATCATCTCCGTACTCGAGTTGGTAGTGCGCCGTCGCGGTCGGAAGAGGCGGCGGCAACCGGATGGAGGACTTGATATCGGACATCGGCGTGACCTATGGTGTTGCTCAGTAGTGGCATGGAACTATAGACATCATTGCGTACCCAGTTCACGAGTGCAGTAACAATGTCCTGCTTGACCATCTTGCTCCTTCGCCCAATGACGTCGTTCAGCTCAGCCACCGCGGTGAGATAGTCCTTTCGAATCTTAAGCAGTCGACCAGTACCAGCTGCACGGTCGAGAAGTGCGTTGAGGATCCGGTCAAATTGGGCCTGCTGTTCTGTCGACGTGTGCGGCGTCGCGTTGCTGGAAGACGACTTCTCACCAACGCCATCAATACCCCAAACAGCCATACAGTGGTGCCGGAGTTCTCCGAGGAATAGATTGTGCATGGTGTCGACGAGAGCGTATCGAGTAGGGTCCCAATACTCGAGGCGAAGCAGCTCAGACCATCGAATACCATATCGCTCGAAGATCGCCGTCCTCGCTTTCTCGGTAGGGGCATCCCTCCACGCGCACGCGATCCGCAGATGTTCGGCCCATGACTGTCTCGCAGGCCATGTCTCCCGGTCGAGGTTGGACATGTCATCCTTGTCCAGTCCGCAGAAGGAACAGAAATGATGTGCGCTGTGAGCGGCGAACCCCGCGGTCTTGCGAAGGGCAGGAAGGTCGCATATGAGCGGGATCATAGCGATGCGAACGAGGCGACCGAGAGATCTCTTGGCTGTCTCACGGACGTACACGCCTGTGTGCCAGAACTCGAGCAACTCGTCGACGAGCGGCCGCAGGAAGTGGTTGAGTTCATGCAACTGCGGCTCACGCGGCCCTGGAATGACGCCGACCAGGTGGATGTACTCGGGGCGAAAGCGGAGATGTGGGGGAAGGCTCGTACATGCCATATATATAGCGCCAATGGAGTGTGATTTCCCTGCTTTCTTGTTGCCGTGCGGATTGAGCCAGTCAACGAAGAGACAGAAGACAAGATTGAGGGAGCCATGCAGTTGTACGCGGAAACCCGTGCGTCCATCTGGTCCGCGGAAATTCTGGAGTTCAGGGGAATGCATGATGTCGCACCAGTCGCGCAGGTCGGGAGGGACCTCCCAACTTGCTTCCAAGTGGTCCTCGACACCAGCCCGCATGAGCAGTGATACGATGTAAGATTCGACCGAACGATAGGGGTAAGGCCGAATGGCTCGATAGACCGAACGGGGATCACCGTCCTCGTCCTCGCCACCCTTCAGCTCCTTCGAGAATACGAGGGGCGTTCCGCAGATAGGTTTGTCGGTTTTGGAGAAGGTACACGTGCGGGGGTAAGGGTCATCAGCATTGTCGGGGTCGGGAGGGTAGATGGCGCAACAGGATGGACAGGTGGCATACGTCGTTGTAACAGTCTCAACGCTGAGCTTCTTCAGCGCAGATCGGATGTCGAGCGGTATCTGTTCGAGGATCTTTTTCTGCGGGGATGGTAACTCGTTCGGGGAAGAGAGAAGTTGCCAGGTGAAGACACCGAAGATGACAACACGCAGCGTGGCCAGAATGAAGTTGCTGTTGGCGCGGGAGACTGCTGCTATCGAGTGGAGGACGGTGACCATGAATAGAGCAGCTTGGACGAACGTCGGCATCTTCTTCTGCTTCATCCGGTCTGAATCAATTATATAGCCACCGCCCAGGAAAGTACTCGAGACATGCACTCACTTAAGCCAACGTGACGAGGCACCGGGATGTCCGACTCATCCATGTACAACAATCCTTGGAGGACCTTCTCCTTCTTCCATGAAGCGTTCTGGAGCTTGTCCAAACGGGTGAGCTCTTCGTTGACCTTGCCGACGAGGATCTCGAGATGTCGATCCGTATGCTTGTCACCTATGTTGGAGAGCGCGGCTAACTCGCCCAGCTGTACCTGCAGCCAGTCACGATACCCTAACAGTTCTGAGCTTCCGGGATGTCTAGGGTCCAAGTCCGCGACAGGGTCCTCGGGTGCGGTAGGAAGCTGGCAGAACCGGAGCTTGGTGAAGCGGGAGACGACGCGCGAACGAAGCGTGATCGAGGATTCGAGCATACCCAACTCAGCCCTACGTTGACGGATGGGATCATCCTAGGGTAAACGTGTTCATAGAGCTTTCCAAATGGCGGTATGCTCGTTACTCACCTTAGGGGGACGGATGCAGATCTAGATGTGTCCGCTGGACGAGCTGTTGTGCGTCCTCGCTGGCTTGCAGGTGTCGCAATCGGAGCGGCGGGTGATCGCTGAGCATGCCATCAGCAGCAAAGAATGGGAAGAGAATTGCGGACGCACCATCGTCCGGGTACCTCCCTGTGCGGATGTTTGAGTATCCCGTGTACGCACAGGAAGTGAGCCTCGAGGCTTCTCCGCTCGTAGAGTTGTCAACAGGATTGTGCTCTCTGCAGAGGATCAATTCATCATTTATACCGTCCAGAGCATGTTGCAAGGGGACAGACCATCCGCGAGGAGTACGTCCTCGTCCTGAGTGATCTTCTTCTTCCTCGCCGTCGCCGCCGCCGTACCACCAGGAGCATCCTCGTCCTCTACTTCCTCGACGGTGGTCTGACGAGCCTTCTGCCGACCTGATGGAGGCACTTCAGGGATGTTCGACGCGGCCGTCAGCTTCCGCTTCTGTTTCTGAGCGTATGCGTGGCCTAGGATTGTTGCAGCGTCGAGATTAGCGCGTCCCGGCTGATAGACACCATCGACGTCCTTGTAAGTCCATAGCTTGCACTCGTCGCAGTGGCATATGCCCATCCTGCATGCGAGTGCCGGATCGAATAGAGACGAGAGGAGAAACAGGCAGCAGGAGTCGAAGTTGAAGCAGGGGTGGGGACTCAGTAATCCGGTGAAGGGGATCTGATAGGTTTCGAGCGCTAGATAACTTGCTGAAGACCGCGAGGGCCGCGAGGCGACATAGATTTGAGATTACTTAAGACAACAAAGTATGATTGAAATAAGATTGATCAATGTCTTCCAAGGGCTTCCCAGATCGGATAGCTGACCGTCGCCGGCGGAGGGAGCGACAAGGATGACGGGACTTGAGGAGGATGCGAGCTTGCAAATGAAATGTCCAACAGCGTCGCAACGCATCCGATTGCTATCAAAAGAAGCAACTGCCACAGCGGATAGGTGACTGGCTCGAACTCGACGAGACCACTTTCGTCCGCATCAGGATCGGGGGTGACTGAGAAGAAACTCCAGATAATGGCCTGGGGTTCGACGTTAGAATCCGATGTAGCCTGCGGTCCGAGTTTCCGGTGTAGAAAGGCACTCACGATGTATTCCTTACCGGACGTCTCATCCAAATGCCCTCCTCCATGCATGTCGTTGATCGAAATGCAATCAGGCGGCATCCGGAACCGGTTTGTCTTCGCACCGTCCAGGACTGCACCGTGGTCAGTACGTCTACTGACGTGCAGTCATCGGTCGGCCTACTTACCATACATGCGCGACATGGTGTTCCTGCTCGCTGTGAGCAAGTCGAAGATATCGGCCAAGCGAGTAGCAATCTCATCGTCCGCTGTCGCGTCGCGGACGTTATGACTTTCCTAGACATGGGGGTCAGCAAGTCCGACGATCACAACATACAGATCAGAAGTAGTCCTTACATTCGAGCGAGCCAAGCGCAGGGTGTCCTGACACAGTAGCAAGCTGGTCTTGTGGATCACGTTCAGTCTTTCCTTCACCGGGGCGTATAGATCCACAGCAGATTTCTCTAGGTCGCTCTTGAATGTGCGAGTGGACCTTGTTCTGGAAACTTTAGGTCTGCATCATGCTTGAACGCTCAGACAGATCACTCACATGGTAAGCGCAGAGGGTTTGGCGGCGCGTGATCCCATCCGGGGACGCGCGAAACTGCTGCTGACGCCCCGCTCCAACGTGCTATCTGTGTATTGGCGGGGTGTCGAAGCAGCATCCTGAATGGGAGGCAAGAGGTCCTCCTGCAGCACGACGGACGTGCCAAGAGGCTCGAAGTCGCAACCATCGGCGCGCCACTTCTCGTCCTCCGGAGGCTCAACAGAGAGAAGGAGAGATCCAGCTAAAGACGCGAGAGACGATGTTGGAATTGCTGGCAAGGGTATGCTCGGCGAGTGTATGTCCGGCGAATACATAGTCGGGGAGCTATAACCCGGAGACGAGTCGTCATGCACGTCGCCAGCGAGATCCCACGTTGGTGATGCTGTGGGGAGTAATCACGGCGACGAGGTGACGAAGATTTTGACGACGAGGAGTCCATGCAGGCGGTGTCTCGCGGGAGATGAAGATGGTGGTAGAGGAGAGCGCGAAGAGAGCCGGCCACACTCAGCGCTATCCGAAAAGTCTTTGTGCCGGCTCGTTGACGACACTCGTGGGCTCTCAAAGCCCAACAGGAAAGCACAGCACAAACAGCCAGGGGAATATATAGAACAATCTCGTATAATCTCACATTACAGATGGTGTAGAATAGCAGGGACAACGTCATTGAAGTGAAACTGTAAGATGATCAGAATAGACGGTATGACAAGACGGACCACGGATACTTACCGCGATCAGAACAGCGTCTGTGGATCAGGACCGCGCTTGCGGAGTATATTTCGCCACGTGCCGGTAGACCTTGACCATGCGGTAAGGATCCCATTGTCGGCATCACAACTTTGGTGCCAGATGCGTATGAACGACAGCGTGGGATGAGCGGATGCGACCCTGTCCGGCTTCAAACCACGCTGACGCTTCCCAACCCATTGCAGGAGAATCTCCCGCTCCGTGGCTGACGTCGGACGAGGTACGAACGCGGCACTAGTGCGAAGAGCGAGGTCCTCGAGAGCGCTGAGTCTCAGAAGACTGCGAGACCAGCTTCGTGTGTCCTTCCAAGCTCTGCGTGCGTGATCCTTGCGACGCTACGGAAGTTGTGTCACTGGTCAGGTGCCAAGACGAATGCGTCAACGAACTTACATATGAACGTGCTGTCTCGAGCAACTTCAACTTGCGCAACCTGGGTGCCACAGCGGCGATGCTGTCCAATATGTCGTGGTCGTCGGGATAGAAGTCGATAGTCAGCGAGAACAGGGCCATGAGAGGTGGAGACATCGTTCGTAACACGGCGGGGACATTAGAGAAGGTATTTGGCGCCTCTTGTTGGGTCAGGCGAAAAAGCCGGGGATGGATGAGACCCACACTGCATTCCGTCGGGCATTCAACTGCCAAATGCTGAGGCGTATGCAGCAGTCGCAGCGGACAACCTTCCCCTGGGTTGCGCAGGCACGGGCCTACGCAGAGGTCGATAAGTCTTGGCTGCAAAGGCAAGAACGGCAGTAGATGGCGATGCGGGAGATTGGTCTTGAAGAACTCGAGTTGGGCATAGCCCAAATCACGAAGGAGATCATTTGGGGTGTCGGGGGAAGATGTAGGACGAGGTCAGTGATATGGGGAGCCATCGCAAGACATTGTCTTAGCGTTTCGAAAGGCGGTGGAGCGTCGAGCTCAATAACAAGTTCGCGGATAGATCGAAGGAATGGCTGGTCGTGTGCTTCGTACACGAACGCGGCCACGGACACAGGGGAGGAAAGACGCTATGAATGAGATCGTGGCGGTCAGGGGTCGGCGGGGATGCGTGGATCGGCAAGAGAAACACATACGATAATGTCGGTCATGGGTATATGCAATATAGCGCACAGCGCGTTATGAAATGGTTCTCGTCGCCGGGACACAAGGAGAGGGAAGGTAGATAGTTGTGGACTCGCAGTACGGCGGCGGCGGGTTGCCCTCTAGGCCAGCATAAAGGTGCTTTGTCCAGAGACTCACCAAACAGTCCTTGTCTCTCCTCCGTCTGCTAAGCCCATTCCTCCGCAATTGTAGAGCAAAGACTTGACGAGCCCGACATGATCGTTTGATGCTTGCCAATGGACTGGTAGGCAGTTCGGAGTTCGGATGTGAGATAGATATTAACGATGGTGCATACGGAGTACAGAGGTGGAAGTAGAAGAAGCAGAGAGTACAAGCGAGAGACTGATTAGAGTGTGCAAGGGCGGAAGGGATGCGGAGTAGATCTATGTGTTGTGGACGAGGAGGAGCGTGGTAATAAGTCGGTCCGAGGGGCACGAGGCTCTCGAACGCACGAGCGCTCGTGTCGCGCTCTCGACCACGTTGAATTCGACGCTGGATAGCCTCCTCCGAGCTCTCCGGCCTACAAGGGCGCTTTGGGGAGGAGAGAGGATATGACGGAGGGTCCAGTTGGCGGAGAGGTCACCTGTCCACCTCGCAGGAGCTCCTCTTTGATCCTGTTGAGGGAGCGCTCGATGCCGGCGAGGTCTACCTCCACAGGAATGCCAGGATATGGGTCGGTGTTACGATTGAGGAGCCTTCCTCATAGCTCACTTAGGTCGGTGTCAATGATCATCAGGGACTGCGTGGTTGCCGACACATAGGCGGCCGCGAGTGAGCGATATCGATCGATATTTTGCACGACAACGGTACGATACTGGACGTCTTGCTTCTTATCTTGGTACGTTCCCCGGACGAATGCCGCAAGATCCCATTGAAGAGCGATGTATGCCGAAGACGCTGAGAAGGACTCCTTCAAGCAGAGATCCTGGACAACCGCAAGTCTCTCCTCCAGCGACTCCAGGCCGCTTGCAGCATGGGTAGCGGCGACAACAATATCCGCAATCTGGTTGGAGAACCGATGCAGAGCGGCATCGTACGCGCCAACCGCAGATAGGGCAAGCTCCCGCCGGTTCCCCTGCCCTTCGTCGAGAGAGCGCCGTGCAAAAGCGTTGAACGCGTCGATACTTGAGTGGAACGTAGACCGTTAGTTCGGAACCACTTTGATGCAATTTGAGCTGCGTACCTGTCTACGAGACCATTGACTCGAGCAGAAACCTGCTGCAACGCTCGCCCAGAGAGTCGAGAGTCGGCCACAAACTTGGTAAGTGCGTCCGCCAAATCGGTTTTACTAGTCATATTGCTAGCGCGAACGGCGACGATCAAGTCTTTGACGGACACTTCAGCGTGTCTGAGATTGAGGGCCAGTTTCGATCCGGCCAGAGATTGACCGGACAGTTCGTCGAGAGCGCGATTCTGTAGGCCCATGAGCGTGTCGAAGTCGACCAGGGGAGATGGGACCCTGGTCTCGGGCGCGAGGACGGCATTCGAGCAGATGGAAAGGTGCGAGACGATGGGGACCGTGCAAATGTTCCACGCGGTGGATTGAAGCGTCACGATGGCGGAATCAGTCATCCCAGTGAACATATAGGTCATCAGAAGACCTGAGACTGCGACGCCCATAGGTAGACGCGTCAACACGAGCACCGTCTGCAAGACATCGAGAGCCGCGCCGGACAGAGCGGCAAGGGCTCCCAGGGTGAAGCGGGCGAGCGAGTGCCGTAGAGACGTGGTTGCGGGAGTGGCATCAAGCTTTTCAAACATGGCATGAGCACGTCACCGCGAAAGATAGCTTATAACGCACCTCATGTTGTGAAGAGACCTCACTAGGGATAGGGCTGTCAGACATACTGGGATGGCGTACGACGACGATGGAGAGGTGGATGGGAGGAGAACGTCGCTCAACTGCGAACAGATAAGTACCGGGAGTAGTGAAAGGACATTGTTCAACAAAGAAGCCATCGGGTTGACGTGCCACCATGGTGAAGCCTGGCAAGGCACACTGCAGATGCTCAAAGCAGGTGGCATTCGACCATTGCACTACAATCACAAGGTATAACGGACGAACACACATCGCACGAACCCGATCAAGCCATGTCGGTGTCCTCGTTGCCGTTGGCGGCGTTGCCCTCCGCAGCGTTTCCCGCAGCATTGCCAGCGGCCTCCGCGCCTTCAACTTCCTGGTTGCCATCCTCCTCAACGGTCTGAATGCTCGCTTCGACAGTCTCAGGAAGAATGGGGAGGTGACGCCGAACGGCGGCGTGGACCAGGTCCAGCGCCATGGCGTCACGGACAGCGTCCATCCCCATCGCCTCAGAGATGATGCGAGCCACCTCCCAGAATTCATGCCTGACGCTGAACGTAAGCTCGAAGCGCCACTGATCTTCGTAGGTGACGGCAATCGTATCGCAGGACTGTGTGTCTCGTCAACGACGGCAAGTTCATGCAGGTATCAAGTGAACATACCTGCTTGATGTCGAAAGACATCCTTGGGTCCGGGAAAAAGAGACGACTGAGAAGGACCGGTGGGCAGGCGCAGTGCGTCTCATCGACGAGTTCGGCCGCAACCAGGCAGTCTGAAGATGCAATATTGAGTTACAAGACCCCAGAGCCAAGCATAACACTCACGAAGATTCTTGGCGCACTCGACGATGAAGAGGTGAATGGGCTGACGGCGATCCGGGCCACCGAGGGGGATGATGTGGCCGAAGCGCATGTCTTCGCGGAACACGACGGTGCCACCGACCGAGAAGTCGACCAGTGCTTCCCTGTACATCATAGAAGGGTCAGAGTTGATGTTGAATGAAACAGGCCAGGAGACGACTCACTGATAGAGAGACATCGCCGTGAACAGCAGCAGCAGAAGAGGTCGCGTAGAGGGGTAGATGAGGGAGTGTCGCAGAGGCCTCGAGCGTTGGCAGCATTATATGGCAGCAAAGAAAGCACCCCACGGGGGCCATGTGTTCGTGACGGAGCGGGAGAACAAAGCAGGAAGACGAGGCTGGTATAGTTGGCGCCGGCTCGAATTGCGGACAAAGGGGGAGACCGCCGCACGTGACCGCGAAGCGTTCTCGGACGCGTCTGATCACCTCGCCACACTCTGCGCTGTACTGTCACCATCACTATCCTCATACCTGCTATCATGCCGTTACGCTACAAGCAGAAAGTTCACCTCAACAATGGACACACTCGAGGCATCACGGCCGTTGCTTTCAGCCCTGCGGGCTCTCACCTGGCCACGGCGGGGTTAGACGGCGACGTATGTATATGGCGCGTCTCAGACGGAAGGCTGTTGTATCGCTACTCCGGAGTGTCTCCGGTGCTCTCCCTTATATGGGTGCCTAGTGGTGACGAGATACTTCTATTTGGGACGAAGGACGGAAACATCCTCATGCTATCGGTCTGCAGAGCTTTGGTACGTCCTAGCAGTCCGCGGCGACGTTCCCTCATTCTGACGGAGAACACCACTAGCATGACTTTTCTATGCGCGGCTTCTGTGCCCACAAGTATCCTGTGGAGAGTTTAGCCATTCGTGGGACCCGCATTGCCTCTGGCGCTTTCTGCGAGCTCAAGATATGGCAGTGGCGCGAGAAGGGTAAGAGCTCGCTCGTTGATATGTATCTCGCAGACTGACCTCCCATCATTTATATTTAGAGCAGAGGTTTGTTTGTGAGGTACAACTTCCAGAGCCGCCGAAAACTTCGCACAACGAGCACAAGGAGGTTATCGTCACCAGCCTGCATTGGACAGGAGCTGACGAGCACCCCCTCCTGGTTGTGACATACATGTTTCACGGCGTTCAGTAAGTTTTGTAACTACCTGAAAGCCATGTCAATTTGCTGATGACCCCACACAGAATCTTCAATGCAAGGACGTGGGAGAGTACCCGCACCATGCCATTGCATGGGAAAATGTTCGTACCGCAGGATCTCCCCGCTATAAACCATTACGCTGACTTTCCTGAAGCGCACACGCGAGTCTCTCTGCTGACGGACAGCATCTCGCTGTGTCCAACCTGGTCCGTGGGTTCGATGTCTATCGCCTGCACAACGAGGCGCCCGTAGGCGTCATGACGCACGAGGTGGGAAAGCCTCGCCCTACCCCCATCCTCTTCATACATAATGGCCGAGCTGTGGTGGGAGGGAGTCTCGTGGGTAAGGTGACGGTGTGGGACTTACATCTTGGGAAAATGCACACCCTCAACATCCCAAGTGCGTTGACTAGTGATGTGCGAGCCCGGCTCGGCTCGAAAGCCGCGGCTACGGCTCGGCCTGGGGAGCTACGGCCTGCTCAAACTGCAGGCCGAGCTCTCCAAGACGGCTCAGGCTCAGCTCAAGCTCGGCTCGGCCTGAGCCGGAGCCCACAGGCAGTGGCGGGCGCTATCTTACCGCCGCCCTCCTAAGCTTCTACTGTCACTGTCAGTTCGCGAAGACCTACAGTAAGACGCGTCTTTGGACGCGTCTCGTCAATGTCCGCCTCTGCCCCACCGTCCCGCGCTGTTCGACATGAGGAAGCGCGAGGAGACACGTTCTTGGACATGTCTGCTCTCGCTCTAGCCTCATAGCGCGAAGATCTCAGCCTCTGCATCCTCAGAGCGTGAAGGCCTGCGACAAAACGCGTTAATCAGCGCATCCCGTCGACCTCTGTCTTCGCTCCACCCTCCTGTGCTGCAAGGGCGTTGAGAACCAACAGAAAACAAGTCCAGGTACTTATGACAGGTCTTCCTGTGCAAGAACATGTGAGTAACGCTGCTTGGGAAGCAACCAGGCAAATGTATGTTCATAACTCACATTAAGTAGTTGCAGTATTATCAGTTCACTAGCGTCGAGTACTTATTCTCGCCCTACACCAGCGCTATTGAGCCCGAGCTCGAGAGCCTGGCTCGAGCTCACCGTGGTCGTGAGCCGAGCCATCAGGCTCCCCAGGCCGCCTCAAAAGCTCGGCTCGGCTCGGCCTCAAGACGGCCGGCTTGGGGAGCCTGACGGCTCGAGGCCGGGCTCGTCACATCACTAGCGTTGACTGAGGTTTCGCATTCTTCCGACTCGGACGTGAGGCTAACTACCTGTTAGATGGCTCTCCGGTACTCGCCCTCGCGGTAAGTTGTGCGACTACAATGTGCTAGCTAAGAAGTCATTCATTGTACGCTAGGGACATTGCATTCCAGGTCCGCAGCCGGCAGACTACCGCTTCCAGATTGCGACCGGAATATTTAACGAGCACGGCGACTCTACCTGCATCATATGGGAGACCATGGAGCTGGGTGCGCACAATTTACTGACGAGCTCGTTTGTCACTCATGCCCTCGCCACAGAACCGCATACGCCAAAAGCCGCCGACACGGGGAGCAGTGGCGGCTTACCGAGAGTGGCCGCAAAGGAGGCAAACGCGAAGACTACTTTGATGAGCTGTTTGAAGAGGGTGGTACGTCATACTGTTTACCCGCAAGGCGGCACCTGCTAACATAGCGCAGGTGAACTGGACTGCCGTCGGGGCGATCCTCACAGCCGCCGCCGTCTTGTTTGCGCTCAGCATGGTGCCGCCGGTTGAAAACTAGGCGATGTGTAGATGGTAGAATCCAGTCGTGCGCAGGAATATAAGTCTGTTCGACGGTGATACAACGGCGTGTCTAGTTTGTCGACGAAGGTGTCGACGGCACTCGTATCGGGGTATTGAGCGGCGGACTTGCGCGCCGTCATGCTCCAACGAGTCCCGGAGAAGCGACGGCGAGCCCGGCATAGCCTTTCGACGAGGACAAGGGCTCCTTGGAGCTCTATTGGGGCGCAAACAAGGGCTCTTTGGAGCTCTATCGGGCGTATTGCTTGGCGGTCTTTCGCGTCGTGGTGCACGGAGAGACGCGACGGCGAGCCCGACGGAGCCTCCAGCCGAGACCAAGGACGCCGTAAGGCTTTATGCAGGTGCTTTCAGGTAGCGAGACGAAGCCCGGGCTTGAACAAGGGCCCTTTGGAGCTCTATCGGGCGCATTGACCCGCCGCCTTTCGCGCCGTGGTGCACGGAGAGACGCGACGGCGCCCCAGCTGAGACTAAGAAGGCTGTATGCCGGTGCGTTCAGGTGGCGATCTTGGTTCTCCGGATTGTCGAGACGAAGCCTGGGGCTTGAACAAGGGCCCTTTGGAGCTCTATCGGGCGCATTGACCCGCCGCCTTTCGCGCCGTAGTGCACGGAGAGACGCGACGGCGCCCCCAGCCGAGACCAAGGGCGCCGTAAGGCTTTATGCCGGTGCTTTCAGGTGGCGATCTTGGTTCGCCGGATTGTCGAGACGAAGCCCGGGCTTGAACAAGGGCTCTTCGGAGCTCTATCGGGCGCATTGACCCGCCGCCTTTCGCGCCGTAGTGCACGGAGAGACGCCCCCAGCCGAGACCAAGGGCGCCGTAAGGCTTTATGCCGGTGCTTTCAGGTGGCGATCTTGGTTCGCCGGATTGTCGAGACGAAGCCCGGGCTTGAACAAGGGCTCTTTGGAGCTCTATCGGGCGCATTGACCCGCCGCCTTTCGCGCCGTAGTGCACGGAGAGACGCGACGGCGCCCCCAGCCGAGACCAAGGGCGCCGTAAGGCTTTATGCCGGTGCTTTCAGGTGGCGATCTTGGTTCGCCGGATTGTCGAGACGAAGCCCGGGCTTGAACAAGGGCTCTTTGGAGCTCTATCGGGCGCTTTGACCCGCAGCCTTTCGCGCCGTACTGCTCCCTGGAGTCCCGGACAGGCGCGACGGCGAGCCAGGCGGAGCACCCAGCCGATACCAAGGGCACTGTAAGGCAACTGTAAGGCTCTATGCCGGTGTCTTCAGGAGCTCTGTACTCGCCACCATCCACGCCGTGGCACTCTTGCGAGTCCCGCCGGTGATGCGCTCTTGAGCCCCGAGGTTGACTCATCGCGCTTGTTACTGCGCTCTCGAGTGCGCGAGGGAAGCGTGCCGACTCCCGGCTGTGCCCGCCACGTCGTTCTCTGGAGCTCTGGGCCGGGCGGTATTGCCTCCCTCCTTGCGACCGGCGGCGCTCGTTGGAGGCCCGATGGAGGACGCGTCGGTGCGCACAGGGGTGCTGCCTCTACTCCTCGACGGGCGCCGTGTTATGTATTGAGTAGCGGGCGAGTCTCGCAGAAACCAGAGAGCCGGACCGGCGGACATTCGAAGTTTCCTCTGGTATGCAAGCAAGGGAGATGTCTGGCCGCCACTTGAACTTTCAGCAGAATTTCCGCCGGTCGCTTGTACTCGACACATACCTTTGTTCGGATAGGTCGATTGTTAGTCCGATGTAACATTGCCAGAAAATCGGGGGAAACCCGGAGGAAATGATGGCAATTTCCTCTGGTGGGACAAAGGGATGACATGTTATCTACCGGCACCATTTCCCGCCCATGTCCGCTCAAAGGTCTAGATATGATTTCCGACCACAGAACTGCGCCGCCGGAAATCACCGGGAAACGTCACGTTTCCGTCACGACAGCACAGCCCCCGTTTTGTCGGAAATTCTTCATGTCCGACCGTTTTCCTCACCATTTCCCATCGACCGGTTCCAGCCTTTGCCCGTCGTGAGGCCGGAGACTCGGGGGGACATAGTACAAGTGGGGGAGACGGCCGGCATCTCAAGCATGAAGATAATTGAGGGCTTTTATGTGTGGGTTATACAAGGGTGTCTATGTGGCGAGAAACGAGCAGACGATGTTGCATATAACCTCGGGGCAAAGCGACAACAGTGGACGAGACAACACAAGAAATGGTGATGATGGTAGGAAGCGAGTCAGCGGAACACGACCAAAGGAGAGACATGGTTAGAGGACGTTGAACGTCGAGACGGAGTAGATGCGGGTCTTGCACACGTTCTGCCTGCGTCTCCGGAGAGATGAAGAGCTCCTGAGGCTTCGTGTACGTCTGAGGCAAGTTGGCTACGCAAGCTGATTAGTCAATGTCGCTTGTTACGAGCTACGTATGATCCATACCTGATAATAGCGCTTCCGCATCTGTCTTACGCGCAGCAGTATTCCTCGAGAGGCGAGGAATTTCTTGGCGACCTCTCGCGTTGAGCGGCGACGGCGGCGGCGTGCTTTCGCGAGGTCCGCCATGGCTTGCAAGCGGTCAGTGTAGTCCTGCGGAGTTAGTTCGTGATCTTGCCATGATTCTGCTGGGTTCCCTGTGGATATTGCAAGTAGTCAGCTTCGTGGGCAATGCCACAATGTCTCAACAGAGCTCTGTCATGAATAATAGACATACTCACAAATTTCAGTTGCATTCACGATGAGCTTATTCCACCTCGAGAGCGTCGGAAAGCAGTCTGCAATAGCTGTCCTCCACCAATCCTCCCACTCTAGCCTGTCCCCAAGATCCTCCACAACAAGGCTTGCCCTGCAAGGATCGGTTTCAGGGCGGTCGTCGGTGTCCCCACTGGTCTGGTCCTGGAGGTCGCCTTCAGCGGCTTCGTTCCTGCATAGCACTGCTTCTACGACAGGGCCAATGGTACGGAGGAGCTCAACGTATTCTTCCCGTTTGAATTGACTTCTCCGCACCGATGTAAGGTGAAGGTATCGCTGGGATGGTGATATGTGGCCAAGTACATCGTCGCTTGAGGCCATCCATGAGAGGAGTGTGTCCCGGAGAGACTCGAGTGTTTGATCATCTCGCTGTGGACACGGCGCAATGAAACAGCAGAGATGATTCAAGCAGGGGAGCGAGCGGAGATTCAGCGCAAGTGACGGGACTTCCTGTTTGACACCTGATCCTGAGAACGAACAGTCAGACGTATGCTTGGCTGAACAACCTAAAGTAACTCACGAGCATGTTTTATTCGCACCGCAGGGGGATTGTTAGGGACATTGATCCACAGCGTGCGGAGCGAGGGGCCAAGCGCGGACAGCAATCTCTGCCTGCCCTGCTCGTCCATGTCAATACACTTCATTACGAGTCAATACAAGCCTGTGCCTTGACTGATCGAGAGACATACCGTGAGGAACACGAGGCTCGGCAGGAACATCTTCCTGGAGTGGGCGGAGCTACGCTTCACCATACAGACTGGCTCCAGGCCAAGGACAGCCCAGGAAATACGGTGACAGGCCAGCACGTATAGGCTGGGAAGAGTACTGAGAAAGCGGGCGAAGTCCCCGAACGACGGGAACCTCACGTCCACAAAGTCTAGTCTGCGGATATGGGAGATAGACATCAACAGGGACGGGAAGTATGGGTGAATGGGTAGGAACGGGAGCTCCTTCTGGCCCTCAGGTGGTGGGTTTGCAGCCTTCACGGCATCGTGAAAGCCGATGATGTATACTTCAGCCAGGTTGGTGAGTTTCCCTCGCAGCGCTGTGGGGAACAATACAGCTGGACTGTATGGCACATGGAGATCTCCTCGCAATTCGAGTATATGCACGTAACTTCCGAGCTCGGGCGATGCGTCGAGGAGCTCTGCAAAGCGATATAGCGTGTCCTTGTCTCGAAGGAGGACGAACTCGAAGAGAACCCTCTGGGCGCGCGGACGCCATGCGCGACAGACGAGTGCGCAGCTGGAGAGGGTAGCCAAAGACGTTGAGACAAACGCGTAATGGTTATCGTACACAGCTTCGATGACGCGCTCGCAGACCTCGATCGGGAGTTGTGGCTCGGCTTTGACCAGAGACTGAAGGGCATCCAGCATGTCGTGAGGGCAGAGGCGTGAGCAGAGGACAGAATCGAGTGCGGATGCGCAGGAGGAGAAGGGGATCAAGGACTCGGAGGACATGTATAGCGGTGAGAGGCGCGTCCTGGGATGGCCGTACGTAACCGTGTATGACACGAGGTCCGTGAACTTTAACTTTCACTTGACATGTTGCGCATATGCGCATCCTCTCGCAGGCCGCTGCTTGTACCCGTTGCTGCATGCCCTCAGTACTCGGGCGTGCAGCGTGACCGTCTCCATAAGGGAGCGCAGTAGAAGTGGCTGCACGCCAGCGTTCACACGGCACACGGTGAATCGAATTCTACCATAAACTCAGGCTGTACACGGACAGCCTTGGCCGTATGCTATCGAAGTGCACAGGACAGCGGCGGTGCACATTGTCGCATATACAACGAGGGTCGCATGAGTCGCATCATGTCATGCGTAAAGAACAGACTGAGAGGACTCGAAGACTTCCAACCACCTGCAGACATGAATTGAGTTCCAGAAGATGGCGGTCGTCTCGCTGATGGTGAAGTGTCCACGCGGTCTACGACGTCATGGTCGAACAGGTCTAAACCCAAGGCTCCTATCCTGCGGTGACGGTCAGGGTGGGATCATACAGGCAACAAAAAGCACGCACCGACGCAGACGACCATGCGCAGGCAGCTCGCGTTGCTGTAGATCGCTGAGCGGCCGGGCGAGAGTTGACACCCTTCGGGCGCGGACCTCACAGATCTTGCCTTTGAAGCCTTCAGCGAAGGCATCCTCTGCCTGACTCGTCCAAGATGACTTTACAGAAATAAGCGACGGCCGTGCTGGTTGTCGACTATTGAAGTCGTTCGAAGTCGTTCGAAGTCGACGGCATATGCAGGAGGAGGATAACGGAGTGGTCCAGACGTGTGATAGGAGCCGGCGACTTGACCCTCTCATCCTGCGACGGAGCAGTTTGGTGAGAACCACGATATGCACGATACACATGGCTGTTGTATGGATGTATGCAGGGTGTTCCTCGATCTCGTGGTTCTCGCGGCAGCGCGTCTCCAGCTTCTGGATGAGAATCGTCGTGACTGCGATAACACAGCCCCGCCCAAGACTTGAGCGATCCGCGGACGGTGTCGAGCCAGCTGCGCAGACTGATGTGGCTCTCGCGCCGTGGGCTTGGACATCAGCGCAGTCCCCTCCTCCGCACCCTTTCCTGAACTTCCGTCGGCATTGACCTTCCCTGCTGTCTCCTGCGTCTTGCCCGCGCGACCGTTCCCAAGTCTAGTATGCGCACGACGACCGGGCGGTCTGAACTTGAACGCGGGCGGGTGAGGATCAGTAGGGGAGTTGAGGCAGGAGTTCCAGAGCTAACGTAGGAGCACGAAACACGAGATCACAGCGTCGGAGACGCGTGGGGGGCGACGGGGTACGAGACGCTGGGGTGCGCGGTCGGGACGGCGGACGGAGACACGTACAGCACGGTGCGCTGTCGCTGTGGTCCGTCGAGCGCGGGGTTCGCCAACTTCGGCGATAGTTTGAGCCGTCCGCCTAGTTGTTAACGTGGGGGTGGCGGAAGTTGGAACCGTGTCCGCGCCACCGAGTCGCCGGAAGCAGGGAAGTGAGGTCGCGGTTCCGTTCATCCAGTGATGGCCCCTCTGCTCGAGCACCCCGCGGAGCTGCGTCTCGTACCTAAGCGACCGAGATTGAACAGTGAGCTGTATCTACCGAGACCAGTCAGTGGACTACGTCTCGGTTGGTCGATGGAGAGGACGTACCGGCATGTCCGGACGATGCAGCTACTGTTTCGTTCGGATCATGGATTCCTGCTCTAATAACCGTCCTCCTCCTGGGCGCCGTCTAACGTCCACGGCAATGCTTGCAGACAGGGCAGAATCGTCGAATATGGGATCCACACGGGCTCATCTGGGACTTGGAACGAGCGGACAGCGAGAACAAAGCGAAGGGTCGCGGAGAGGAGAGCTTCAAGGATCGGTATCGGTGTGGAACGAACCGGTAGTAAAGCCATACTTGCATACCTGTGAGCCCTCGGTGGCTGGCTCCCTCCCTCGCTGGGAGCCGCAGTCGCGGGTGACCTACATCACATGCAGGCGCAGACCGTGTACGCTTATCCGAGGAATTGTCTATGTCTTGTAAGAGCATCGGAGGGCTTAGCGAGTAGAGGGGCCGTGTGACGTAGGAGTCCTAATGAGACCGCGACATACGACAATGGCCCAAGGAGTACTTAGTATTACTCGAACAAGCAAGCAAATCCGTCCTGCAGCGCGTATGCCCTTGAGGAAAACCGGAACATGTTTGTCGCTTGCAGAGCTCGATCCTCGTCTAGTATCCAGTACTCAGTATCCTCGTAGAGACGCGCGAAACCTGGCCTGGGGTTGGAGACGCCAACAGCTCAGAGGGTAGAGAAAGTAGACGGAGGAGACCTGAGACAGCAGAAAGGAATACAGCGCAGGATCGAGATGACCGTAGCGGATGCGTTAAGAACGTGGAGGTTGATGGTGAGTCGGGCGGGGACGACAGCGAGCTCGCGGTCTGGAGAGAGATAAGATAAGATTACCGTCGGTGATCTCGGCCATCCGCGGACGACGACCACGACTCTTGACGCATTCTCCAGTGCTTTCATGCTCAATCCCGAGGCCCGTCTCGACATACATCTGGCAGTACTATGGCTACTTAAAGCAGTCAACGCTCCTGACGGACATCTTGCATTCCGCCTACGACGCATCGGCTGTCACTCTTCCACCGCTGGGGCCCGGGTTCCGGACTCAACCATTCGCGCACAACCCTCCGCACTCGCGTCAACGCTGAGTGTAGAGAGGAGATGTTGTTATGTAGAGGAGGCAGTAAGCTATACACGCTGTTTATGTGTCCCTGCCCGTCTGTGGCCTGAGGCAACTGCAATTCAGCCTCCTGGCTACGTAGCTCGGACTTTGTCTCCATGCTGGACGACCATGAACGGTCTCATCCCATTATATTGCAGTGCGTCATCCAATCCGCAACTCACCGCTTGCAGCACCGTATATCCAAGTCATCATATCCGAGGTGAGACTGGCAGCAACCACAACAGAGGATGTCTGTACTGACTCCTCGCATCGAATCAGCTGTCAGCTGGGACACTGCGGCAGACATGAACTACCGTCTCGGAGAGCCGGCTGCATGTCCAATGCTCGAAGCCGCTGCAGCCTTCAAGTTGGACACGAAATGTTGAGTCGCCACTCCCCGCGCTAGACCGCCTGGCGCGGCGTACACTCGTACCCAAGGCTGATTGAGACGAGATCGACCGCTACACCGTCATCATCCAATATCCCACCGTCGAATGTCTTCCCAGTTTTATGATGCGTTGCTGTGTCATACACGTCGGAGTAGACGACATCAGGCCAACATCTCTTACGACCGGGACGCTGTCGTACGTATACACTCAGTGGTGCACCACGGCGGCCAGGTTCCTTCGAAAATACAAACCGTACTGGCAGACTTCGGATTGCCCATGCAGTAGCTAAATGCTCTCGAGGAGGCTACTCGGCCGGTGAGACCGACCTTCTGAAGGTACGTACTGGACGCTTTACATGACTCTACGTAAGACGAGGCGACGGTGCAAGCACTGATAGTAGATTCTCTGTCTGATACCGTCCTGCCTCTACTCTACATTGTCCGGCCTGCAATGCTATGATAGACCCTCCCGTCGAAGCATCTCTTCAACCAAATCTCGTACACATGCTCCCCGACTCGGCTTGACGATGCACGCTCGTAGACCTCACCCGCCTTACCGTGCCCTGTAACTTCGCTCGGCTCCTACTCCACCCGCAGTAGTATTCGGACGTAGTACCACGTCGACATGACATAACAGCCTCGGGTTTCAGGTCATCATTACAGTATTAAGCATTGGTCGACTAGCAGACCCCATTCGCCGACGCCGCGGTGGCCCTCGAGCGGATACTTGCATCATACTGGTGATCTGTGTGCAGGCAGGCACCTGCAGCGCAGTTAGGCACCCGGCCGCGCACAATCTGCCTGCATCCTGGTGCTGCAGCCGCGCTGGGTACAGCGTCGAGATTTTGTCACAATGCAGAGGAGCGACCAGGACGTCCGCGCGGAGCATGATTGGGCCGGGACATGCCTGGCGGATGTCAGGGCCGCAGAGAAGAAGGAAGTGTCGGAGGCCTGTGCTGGCCCATCGTGAGCACCGTAGCCCCTGCATGGCGCCCCAGACGTGGGTTTGGGTGCGGTATTGGTGAATATGAGGTTGGTGTATGACCCATAGGAGACCAGAGGGGGGGGGCGGTGGTTGAAGGGAGGGAGTGCTATTAACGATATCATATGAGCGCGCAGTATGTCGAGGACGACATCGATGTACTAGTTGTCGTAATTAGGGCAGCAGTCTAGACGACGCAGTAGCAAACTCAGTCTGTGCACGTAGTGGTGAACAGCTAGGTGTATTACCTAGACGACGCAGTAGCAAACTATATGTACGTTAGCCTAAGTCGTCTGGAACAGTAAAAGGAACCTCTCACCTCAGTCTGTGCACGTAGTGGTGAACAGCTGAGGGAGAGAGACAGAAAATCTCGTAAGGTAAGTCCGAGGGGGATTACGTAAGAGTAAGCTCGGAATAAGCAAGTAAGTAAGAAGTAAGTAAAGGATAAGTAGTACTATGTACGGTGTACTTATAATACTATTAGTCCACTTTCAACACGCCCACTCAACGGATCATGGTACTACGCTATTGACAACGAAACGAAGAACGTCCGAGTCCAATGTATAGTAGAATGTCCATCAATGCAGGCCCATACCGAGTGCGAACCTCTCGTGCTTCTCGCGGGCCAACGCCTTCGTCAGGGCGTCCGCGACCTGGTCTCCAGTCGGGATGTACTCGGCGCGGATGGTCTTCTGCTCGATCTCGTCCCGAATGAAGTGGTGGCGGATGGCGATGTGCTTCGTGCGTTCATGGAACGTCGAGTTCTTCGCCAATGCCATGGCCGACTGGTTGTCCACGAGGAGCAGAGTGCCCGAGCCTCCAGGGGCGTCGAACGTCGTGCCGAACATCGCCGAGAGGAAGGTTCTGAGCCAGAGGGCCTCCTTCGCGGCGGATGCCAGAGCGACGTACTCTGCTTCGGTGCTGGACTGCGCAACCGAGGTCTGCTTCTTCGACTGCCAGCTGATCGCGGCACCGGAGAGCGTGAAGACGTACCCCGAGACGGAGCGTCGATCGTTCACGTCACTGGCCCAGTCAGCGTCGACGAAGCCGACCAACGCGCCGTCCTCCGGGCAAGACGCGCTGCCGTCGAAGACGAGAGCGCGGTCCGTCGTCCCTCGAAGGTAACGGTAAACGCGCTTGAGTGCGTTCCAGTGCTCCTCTCCTGGGCAGGAGGCGTGCTTGCTGAGTGCGCCCACTGCAAAACCAAGGTCAGGGCGTGTTCCGAGCATGACGTACATGAGTGAGCCGAGCCCGCTCTGGTACGCGTGCACGTCAACCTCAGGAGTGCTGAGCTTGAGGAGCTTTTGATTGGGAGCCATCGGCGTCGAAACGGGACGGCAATCGCTCATTCCCATGGACTCGAGGATGTCCTCGACGTACTTCCGCTGGGAGAGCGTGATTGTGCGACGTGCGCGGTCGCGGGTGACCTCCATGCCGAGGATCCAGTGAGCCTCGCCGAGGTCCTTGACTTCGTAGGGTACTCCGAGTTCCGCCTTGACGCGCTCGACTGTGGCCGTGTCCTTCGCGAAGACGAGCATGTCGTCGACGTAGACTGCCACAATGACAAGCTCGCCGTCGATCCGTTTGAAGAATACGCCGTGGTCGGCCTCGTTGCGCGTGTATCCGACGTCGCCGAAGAGCTCGCGGAGCTTCTTGTACCATTCGCGACTCGCCTGCTTCAAGCCATAGAGAGATTTCCATAGCTTCCAGACGGTCGTCTTGTCCTTGCGGAAGCCGGGCGGAGGTTCCATGTAGATCTCCTCTTCGAGGTCACCGTTGAGGAACGCCGAGGTGACGTCCATCTGGTGGACCTCGAGGTCGTGCTTCGCGGCGATGGCCAGGAGCGCGCGGATGCTCGCAAACTTCGTGACGGGGGCGAATGTTTCGGAGTAGTCGATGCCTTCGACTTGTGTGAATCCCTTCGCGACTAGGCGGGCTTTGTAGCGCAGGATTTCGCCGTCGGGGCCTCGTTTGATTTTGAATACCCACTTGCAGTCGACAACCTTGCGGTTTCGCGGTCGTTCGACCTCGTCGAACAGCTCGGCCTTGGCGAACGCGTACAGCTCTTCAGCGCACGCTGCCTTCCATTGCTCGGCGTCCGGACGGGCCATCGCTTCGGCGTAGGTCTTGGGTTCGTCGCTGCTGGGGGTGGCCGCCTTGTGCGCGTGTTCGTCCGAGTCGCCCACTCCAGTGAGCAACTCTTCGACGTCTTCATCGTCATCGTCCTCCTCCTCGTCCTCCTGGCCCTCGTCTATGTCTGGAACCTCGTGGAGGTCAGGCAGTTCCCCCCTCCAGCGACAGCAGTCTTGCGTCGCGGCCGGTTGTACCGCGAGAGCACGAAGGGCTCGACTGGCTTCGGGGCCCGGGTAGAGCGTCGCAGCTGCGGAGCTGGAGCAGGACCAGGGACTGGAGGAGCGGGAGCAGGTGCAGGAACGTCTGGGACGTTCTGCGCTGGGGACGGGGGCGTCGAGGGGCGTCGACGTCCGGGACCTCTTCCACAGTCACGCGGTTACGGCGCGGCGGCGAAACGTCCGGGAGTTCGACCTCGACATACTGGGGAGTGGTCGACGTCGAGTCTCCGGCGGTGGAGTCGAAAGCTGGCTCGGTGTTGACGACGATCCGAGTCGGCACACCGTTGGGGTCGCCCTCGTCGAAGACGACATCGCGGGACTCGATGATCCTGCCAGTGGGACGATGGAGTAGGCGGTACGCACGCTTGTGGTCGCAATATCCGAGGAGAACGCATTCGAGTGACTTGGCATCGAACTTGCTGCGTTTCTTCTCGGGTATGTGGACGTAGGCCTTGCATCCGAAAGGGCGGATGTGCGCAACGGAAGGCTTGACTCCCGTGTACGCCTCGTGGGGTGTGATATCTCCCTCGAGTGCCCGAGTCGGTGTGCGGTTGAGGATGTGAATCGAGTACTTGGACGCCTCGCCCCAGTAGGTCTTCGGCAAGCCCGACGATTCGAGCATGCACAGCGCCATCTCCCGAATCGTCCGGTTGGCCCGTTCGGCGATGCCGTTCTCCTGCGGCGTGTCGGGGTTCGTCATTTCGTGGTGAATCCCGCGCTCGGCGCAGATGGCCTTGACTGCCTCGTTGTCGTACTCGCCGCCTCCGTCAGACCGGAGGTAGACGACCGGCTCGCCGACGAGAACTTCGACGCGATTGAGATGCGCATCGAGCTTCGCAGGCTGGTCCGACTTCGCCTTGAGGAGGTATCCGGTGATGTGGCGCGAGTGTTGATCGACGTAAGTGTCGAGATATCGCTCGCCGAACGGAGTGCGAGTGTCGCCCTCCATGAGGTCCGAGCTGATGCGGTAGTTCGGACGGGGAGCTGACGAGCTCGTCTCCTTCGGGATGGGGTCCGAGTCTGCTTCCCGGCGAGGCAGGTCGCGCATGGCTTCTTGGGAGGCTTGGACGCGCCGATGATGGACATGCCCTCGACCATCCCGCTGCGCACCATGCGGAGGACCGCGTCCATGCTCAAATGGGCGAGACGGTTGTGCCAAGTGTCGACGGACGCCTTAGAGTGGTTTGCCACGAACGCGGTGAGCCGCTCGGGCGTTGGACCGGGGTCGCAGGTGCTGGTGACAGACTCGGGAACGAGCGACGCGATGTGCGCGTGCTCGGGAGCTCCTGCCGTGCCGTTGAGAACGTACAGGCCGTCCTTGAGCGAGGCCGTGCCAACGATGTCGTCAGTCTTGTCGTCCACGATGCGGCAGCCGTCCTTGACGAAGCGGACGCGAGGCGCGAGACCGAGAGCAGGTTGCCGTGTAGTTCCGGGACATGGAAGACGCGAGTGGCGAGGACTGGAGCCGGGCTGTCGTCCAAGTCGAGCTGCATGGACCCGACGCCAACCGCGAAGATGTAGCGATCGTCGCCGAGCCAGACGCGAACTGGTTCCTTGAGCTCGCGATAGGAGAGGAAACGCGCGCGCTGCGAGGACATGTGCGACGACGCGCCGGAGTCGACGATCCAGCGAGATGTGAGTCGGTCTTGGTTGGCTTCGAGTGCGTCCGCCACGAAGCAGCGGAGCACGTCCGGCTCTGGAGTGCGGATCGTCGCGACCTTCGCGCTGAGATCGCCTGACTTGTTCGCGTCCGGCTTCTGTTTCGCCTCGAGCTCCGCCTTGAGCTTGCGGCACTCGTCGTGCTTGTGGCCGAGCTTCTTGCAATGCGCGCACTTGGGCTTGTCCTTCTTCGACTTGAAGTCGGACTTGGGCGCGCCCTTGGGTGCGGTGCGCGTGAAGAGCGCGGAGTGCTTCGTCTCGTTCGCGAGCATCTTCTCGTGTTCGATCACAGACCCAATAACCTTGTCGGTGGTCAGGGTCGTGTCGGACGACATGAGGATGGTGCGGAGAGTCGAGTACGACGGCGGGAGGGAGATGACCATCGCGATCGCTATGAGCGAGTCGTCGAGGCTCTGTCCCAGTGAGGAGAGGAGATGCTTCTTGTGTAGCATCGCGTCCAGTTGCGGACGGAGCGGGGAATCGTCGGAGAGCGTGCCTCGGAAGAGCTCACCGATCAATGACGCTATGGTCTGTTTCCCCGCACCCTCGTACATCGCCACCAGCTTCTCCCAGATCTCCTTCGACGATGCAAGATGCATCACGCCGGCTAGCGGTTCGTCCTCGAGCGTAAGCGTGATTTGAGTGACCGCATCGGTGTCGCGGGCCAGCCATTCGGCTTGGGCGGTCGAGTCCGCGGAGCTGGGCTTCGGCTCTGTTCCCATGACCACCTCCCACAAGCCTCGTTGAATGAGGATGCGGGAGATTCGGAACTTCCACGTGGTGAAGTTCGATCCGTCGTTCTTGAGGAACGCGATGTCGTGGAGACGGCTCGACTGTCCCGGGCGCGTGGTTGCGCTGGGCTGCGCGCTCGGTAGCGAGCCGGCGGCTGATGTCGAGGCTTCCTTGTCGCCTACGGTCATATTGATGTGGCGTTGACGCGTGTGGTTGGGGAACTGAAAGACTGAGGTTTTTCTGGTCGGTTAGAGCGTCCGGGCAGGGCTCATAACCTGTCGTAATTAGGGCAGCAGTCTAGACGACGCAGTAGCAAACTCAGTCTGTGCACGTAGTGGTGAACAGCTAGGTGTATTACCTAGACGACGCAGTAGCAAACTATATGTACGTTAGCCTAAGTCGTCTGGAACAGTAAAAGGAACCTCTCACCTCAGTCTGTGCACGTAGTGGTGAACAGCTGAGGGAGAGAGACAGAAAATCTCGTAAGGTAAGTCCGAGGGGGATTACGTAAGAGTAAGCTCGGAATAAGCAAGTAAGTAAGAAGTAAGTAAAGGATAAGTAGTACTATGTACGGTGTACTTATAATACTATTAGTCCACTTTCAACACTAGTACGTACATTCATGGTGCGCGTGTTACCGTAATTATGACGGTGTATCTTGCAGTCGAACAATTCGCGATGTTGAGCTAGGTGCGGGTTCGACCTCGAGAGCATGAAACATCTGGTACCCCGGAGGAAGCCGTCCAGTGTAGGACCGCCGTGTTCGGACGTCCGGTCAGGTGAAGCTCCGAGGTTACGCCCACATTGGAGGATATCGATGGCGTGGTGCAATGCGTCGGTGAGTGTGCGGTCGAGCTCACCGAAGACTGGCGCTTGTCGGCGGAATATGGCTCCATAGGTGAAGCTCGGAGTGGGCTGTTACAGATACGAGGTGATTGGATGGCAAGAGGCAGAATCCCCTATGCTGGTAGGTATGTGAATTGCAGGACAATGTGATTGACCTCTCAACTTGCGGTCGACTCAGCAAGTAGCTCGGGTGAGTCCGGGAATGACGTGATGTGCATTGATATTGCGAGTCCTCGGACGTGGCTTGACCGGAAAACGAGGGAAGGTGGGAAAATTTTGCGCAGCCCATTGAATACACCGGATAGAAGGATGGGCGTGAGAGACTAGAGAGCGGTCAGTGGCAAGTGCGATCATTGTGCACAGGTCGGGAGGAGTGCGTGTGGAAGGGGACGAGCAAATCCATGTGTTCCGGTGGTCGTGTCAAGGGCAGTGTGATAGGTGGGCGACATGTAGTGTGAGAGAGAGCAGGTCGAGCAGTCAAAGCATGGATGTCCTTAGAAGATACAGGGAAAGGGGGAAGTCCGTCGGCTGGGGAAGAAGCGAGAAGACGACCAGACGGAAGAGTCCAGTCGAAGGGTGCGACTACTGGATACAGAAGACATCGGCATATGAGACGGATCGTCGAGGGGGGGGATGTCCCGTTCGTTCTACGCGAATTTCCTGAGGAACGTTAAGTCGAAAAATCAGGCCTCCTAGGCTTAGCTTACAGAGACTTATATGCGGATCAGTTGATATAGCTCCCTGTAGTCCAAAGAATGCTACCCTCGTAGTCTCCCTCCGGGTCTAGCCTCTGTTTTCGGCGCACCGGTACAAGTTTGGCTATGAATGCTTTCAGCACCTCCCGCTTGCGGCGATGTCGTCCTGAAGGAACCACGTTCGGTAGAACTGTAGAAGGCGGGCGATCGCCATAATCCGGCGGGGTGTCGTCCTGGTCTTGCCATGGATCACGGGGAGAACCTGTCACTGGATTTGCCATTAGTCAACTTCATGATCATCGCATGATAACCGATGAATAAGAGCCGTACTCACCATTTTGAGAAGTTGGGTACACGTAGAGCCCGTTCCACCTTGAAAGTGTTGGAAAGCATTGTTCGATAGCCTCCCACCACCACTCCGCCCATTCGAACTTGTCTCCGAGATTCTCCACGACAAGGTGTGCCATGCAAGGATTGGTCTCAGGGTAGTCGTTGATGTCCGCATTGGTCCAATGTCGAAGATTGCCCCTGGCAAATTCCCCGCTACATAGTGCTGCTTCCACAACGGAGCCAATGGCACGGAGAAGCTCAATGAACGCCTTCCGAGTGAAGTGATGTCTAATGGGCGAAAGATGAAGATATCGCTGGGATGACGATACATCGCATAGTGCATCCGAGTGACTGGAAGAAATCCATGAGACGAGCGTGTCCCGGAGTGAATCTAGCAGCTGGTTGTGCGGCTGTGGAAGTGGTGTAAGAAGGCAAAAGAGCTGATCTAAGTGGGGGAAAGAACGAAGATTCAGAGCAAGAGACGGGGCTTCCCATTCGACACCTGATGACGAGAACAAATCGTGAGATGTACGCTACCTTGAACAACTCAGGATAATGACCCACCAGGATTCTCCACTCGCACAACAGGGGGATCGTTAGGAAACTTTATCCACAACGTGCGGAGCGATGGGCTAAGCGCGGACAGCAATCTCTGCTTGCCCCGCTCGTCCATGTCAATGCACTACATTGCGAGTCAATACCAGACAACAAGTACTTTGAAAGATCGGAAGACATACCAAGAGTAGCTCGATGTTCGGCAGGAACGTCTTCCGCGAGTTTTTGGAGCTGGTCTTCGCCATACAGACTGGCTCCAGGCCGAGGATAGCCCAGGAAAGCCTTAGACAGGCGAGTTCTCTCAGGTTAGGAAGGCTACTGAGGACGCGCGCGAAGTCCCCAAACGACGGGAATCTCGTGTCTGCGATGTCTAGTGCGCGGATATGTGAGATAGAGGTCACCAGAGACGGGAAGTATGGATGAATGGGTAGGTACGGGAGCTCCTTCCGGCCTTCTGGTAGTGGGTTCGCAGCCTTCTCGTGATCGGAGAACCCCACGATGCATACTTTCGACAGATTGGTGAGCCTCCGTGGCAGAGCCGTGAGGAACAACACAGCAGGACTGTATGGCACATGTAGGTATCCTCGCAATGCGAGCGTGCGCACGTAAGTCCCGAGCTCGGGCGATGTATCGAGGAGCTCTGCAAAGAGATAGAGTGTGTCTCTGTCTCGAATGAGGACGTGCTCCAAGAGGACCCTTTGGGCGCATGGACGCCATGCACGACAGACGAGCGCACAGCTAGAGAGTGCAGCCAAAGTATTCGAAGCCAAGTCGTAGTAATAGCTGTCGTACACGGCTTCGATAACGCGCTCGCAGACCTCGATTGGGAGTCGCGGCTTGGCTTCGACCTCTGATGAAAAGGCGTCGGTCATGTCGTGAGGGAAGTGGCGTGGACCTGGGGACGAGCAGGGATGTGCCGGAGGAGAAGGGGATCGAGGACCCGGATGACCTGCGGGGTAGATGCACTATATACAGTGGCGGTGAGGGAGAGCGCACTCGTCCTTGGGTGCGGTACAGTTCCGGCGGTCCGTGCGCGTGACATTTTGCGCCCTCGGTCCTCCGGGCTCGGGTCGTGCGAATTGCGAGCGTAAAGGATCATACTTCACAACGTCTTCTCTCCAGGAACCGCCCCGCCTGACATCTGTCAAGTCCATCGGCCATGGTGCAGAGTGGTTCCCGACCGAGGTTTACTCAGGACACTCGATGACAACCCAGCTTCTCTAAGTTCGGAAGGGCGTTGAGAATGCGAATGTAGTCTCCAAACGAGGGAACCCGAGTGCTAATAAGTTGAAGCTGGCGGATATGCGATACGGAAGTCAACAGAGATGGTGACAATCGGTGAATAGATAAGGACGGGAGCTCCTTGAATGGACGCTGCTGAGGTTTTGCGATCTTGTCCCATTCGGAGACCTCGTACATGTACAGCTCCAACAGAGCGGGGTTAGCATCCTCAAGAGCACCATCGGGAATAGTACAGCAATGCTGAACGGCACATGGACATATCCACGCAATCCGAGCCGACGTACGTAACTGCCGAGCTCGGGGAGGCATCTACGAGGGCTGCGAAGTCATGGAGCGCATCCTTGTCGCGAAGGATGACCTGCTCCATTGGGCTCGCAGACGCCAGCTGCGGCACACCAATGCGCAGGTGGAGAGTGTGGCCAAGGCGAATGGGGCGACGCTAACACGGTCCTCGTACACCGCTTCGATGATGCGCCCTCAGGCGTCGATTGGGAGGCGTGGTCCCACTCCGGCATGCAACGGATTAACGTCGGGACAAGGTCCGAGACGCAGGAAGGAGAAGAGGGAGAGCAAGTCGCACAACCGCACAGCCTGCCAGTCAAGTGGTGTCCTAGGATAGCTGTACTCGTGTCCAACGCGAGTCAGTGACCACACGTGCCATCCAGAAATAGCGAACTTGCCTTTCATCGCCTACATTGCCAGTGCTCCCAAGCTTTCGAGAATGTATAATGGCATAGAAAGGGTCAGCAAGAGGTCTCCTAGACACAGTCGAACCGCTTACTACTTGGAACATAACGAGCTTCCATATGTACTGTAGTAAATCGTGTTCGTAACACGCGTGCGACAGACAAATATATAGGCATTGACCGTACTGCGACAACGGTAGTTGAGCGCCGACAACGACTGTCGGCCTTGCAAGTATCGAGGTTCGCAAAGAGGCCGCTCGTCCGCACCCGCAAGCCATCCGAGCCGCGAACACTCCAACGAGCGAGATAGCCGACCATCTATACGCCGCGGTGCATTTACAAAGCACGGTATCCAAAGTCGCACACAAGGACCGTTCAGTTAGCATGCAGCAATATGTGAAGAGCGCTCCAACCTCGGACGCACCTAGTTGAGCACTTGACCCCGATACAGAGTCGCCCTTTTGATCGCCTGCAGACGCCGCCTCTCCCGCTCGTCGAGAGAAGCGTCGCCCGTAGCGCTTCCAGCGCAGGAGTGTCGTCGCGCAGTCCTGGCCCGAGACGGAAACCAAGATGGGTCAGATTCGTGAACTGCTGCAGGTCGAATCCAACTGGAAGTTCTGAATTATTATCGAGGACTGGACGCGACACGATGAGTGTGATGTCTGGTCAAGCGGGCGGAATGCATGACTCACCACTGGCAGCAGGCCCGACCTTCGGAACTACGGGTTCATTCGGGAACTTGACCCACAACTTAAGAAGCGAAGGGCCGAGTGCTGCGGTCAGTCTCTGCGCGCCCTCTTCGCCCATGTCGTAGCACTGTCCTCCGGGAGGCCAAGTCAGTCCACAAACGTTCAGTAGATCACGCGGTGACGCACCAACAGAGCCCGTAGATTAGGCAGAAAGCGCTTCGATGTTCCTCCGCAAACGTTTTTGAGGACGCACTGAGGGAGCAGACCCAGTACGTTGTACGAGACAGAAAGCGCCAAGATTTCTCGCAGGCCAGAGAGCCGGTCGAGAATACGACATAGGTCGCCAAACGAGGGAAAATTGGTATTGCTGAGATTGAGCTCGCGAACATGAGCGAATGGGGCTATCAACGAGGAAAAGCGAGGATGTATGGGCAGACAGGGCGGCGGCTTCTTGACCGGTGAGGGCTCGGAGTCGACTTCAGGAGTTGCGGCTTGCTCCTCTGCGATGGACAGCCTGACGAGGCTCGGAAGGCGATTCCGCAGCACAGTCGGGAATAGAACGACCGTGCTGTCCGGTCGGTGGTGGTGACCCCGGAGGGACAGCGTGCGCACGTAGCGGCCCAGATGAGGTGCGCTATCGAGGAGGGCGGCGAAGCGATGCAGCATCTCCTTGTCCTTGAGGAGAACGTACGTGAAGAGGATCATCTGCGCGCGCGGTCGCCATGCACGGCAGATCAGTGAACACCTCGCGAGTGTAGTGAGAGCCTCCGAGACGAGATAGAACCGCTCGCTGTAGATGGCCTCGATGACCCTTTCGCATAGTTCGATCGGCAGCCGCGGGGGCCCTGGTGCGACACCGTCCATGAGGGAGAGGGAGTGCGTTCGAGCTGAGAAGAGGGAGTGATGTACTGTGGTCAGGAAGGTTGAACTAGAGAGTGTCTCTGTACATACGTACCAAATGCGGGCGCTGCGAAGAGGCTGTACGTACGTAGTCAGGACCTAAGCCAGTCTTAGCCATAGCAGTTGGAAGGGCGTGGGACAGATACTTAGATTGCCATGACAAAGTTCCTCGATACTGGGGCGTTCCCCGTCCTGCGCACTCAGGCTCCATCGACTTGAAATGCAAAGTGTCAGCAATCACAGATCAACAGCAAAGTGTCACCATCCAGCAGCGAGTGTGCGAAACCCGAGAGAGGGGTATGCGTCGGGAGATGCATATGTCGTGCGGTTGCGGATAGTGGCACATCGGCTAGTGTCGCACTATGCCCCACGATACGCCGATCATTTAGGCATGCATATCGATCCCCACACGTCAGACAGAGACAGATCCTGCACCGGACGATAGGCGGACGATAGCATTCCAGCCAGGGATGGCCTGGGACATACTGTGGGCGGTCGAAAGGCAATCGAAACTGCCTCACTATGCTCTGACTATAGGCTGGTGCAAAGATCGAGCCGTTTTCGTAGTATCGCTGCTATGCCGGCAAGTGAGCGAGTACTCTGGAGAGATCACGGTTACAAAGTCAACTCTCACCTTGCACCATCCTCACGAAGCTTCTCCAGTCGGTCGCCAATGAGTAAGTACTCATCGTCACTCGGCTCTGCGCCGCAACCTGGGCCGACGTGCCATCCTGTGTGTGACTTGGGGCATCGGGAGTCGATAGTCCGCAAGCAGACTGTATGCGAGTCTTGCTGACCACGACGTGCAAATGAGGGGACATTGTAGCGTAAGTATCCTGGACCTTGAAGTCTAACCTGTGAACCTTCTAAAGATGCATGCGACGTGCAAAGAATACGCACCTGCAACGATGACTAGGCCTTCAACCGGAGGGACCTCGCATCCTTGCGCAAATACCGGTAGACGTATTCCGCAGTGTTCACTAATGGAATCTGCAAAGTAAGACGTGTTCAGGACGTGGACGTCGAGTAGATGGTATAATCGGTTCAGGCGCGCATAGGGGAGAGATAAGATAAGATCGATGCATCGACGTAAGTACTAGTAAGTAGTCACTATGTCGTCTCCCGCCGAGGTGCCTGAGACGCGACTTGTCGGTGTACGGTTCTCATGAAATGTGGCCATGTTCAGCCACAAATCCTACGTACGGTACGCCTAGTGTCCACCGGCATGAGGATACGAAACGACGATACTAACCTCCGAGACATGGTACTGAGTACTGGGCCCTGGCGCTGTTCCAGTGATTCTATACGTTGGTCGATCCTAAGTCGCGGACGTCAGAGGAGCTTGCGCCGCGACTACGTAGGGCTCGCTGGATACAAGACACCAAGAACGCAGAGCAGAAGCATGCATACATACACTACATACACGCGAGTCCGGAGACCCGCAGTGATAGTGATACAATCCGTGCCAGTCAAGATACTACAACCGTTCCAGAACTGTCAGTCCTACCGTACCAGTCGCCGATCCAGTCCATGACACAATTGTTCGCCCACACCTGTCCGATGCCGCCCGGAGGTACACCGCGGCTGACGGCTCTTCAGTAGCGGACCGCAGCCTTCTGCATACCGGTCTCCGACGGGATAGCGGAGAGGCTCTCCTGCGCGGATGACATCAGCTCGAACGTCCACCGCGGGGCACCGAAGGGAGAGGACATACCTCGGGGCCAGCGAGACGGACGGCGCGCTTGCGGCGCACGACCTTGCCGACGAAGAACGTGAACAGGAGCACCATGAGCGCGAGCGACACGCCAATGGTGACGTCCGCGAGCGCGTTGCCGGTGGTCGCGCTCTCGGGCAGCCCGAGGACCTCGCGCGCGGCGTCGACGGAGGACGTCGAGCACACCTGCGCCCACTCGCGGTTGCTGTTGATGACCGAGTTCTCGAGGCGGTAGATGAACTCGGTGAGCGGGATGTCCTCGCGGTGCTTGAAGACGTGGATCGTGCGGAACTCCTCGTTCGTGCCGTTGCGGAACTTGAAGCGGAGGAAGTCGCGCGCGTCCGGAGGGGGCGCGCGGCGCAGCTCGATCGCGATGGCAGAACCGAAGTCAGCTGTGGACGGCCGTATGAGCGAATGACACGTGGACGCGAGTGCGATGGTGGAAACGGATAGTCAGCGACATGCGGTGCGGCAGCGTCGCGGTCTGCTAAGCAGGGGAGGGACGCGGGACAGGTGAGGAACACTCACGCATGGCCTGGAGCTCGGGGTGCGACTTGACGACATCGGCCTGGTGGAAGAACGAGATGAACGGCTGGTAGGTGGTCTCGATGACCATCAGCTGGAGCGGGTCGCCGTTGAACGCGATGCGCTGGAGTGCCTTCAAGATCGAGCTGAGCGCCGTCCTGCTCGCGACTTCATCGCGGATCAGTGATACGTCAGTCTCAAGATGCAGCTGGCAGGACGAATCTTCAACGTACTGTTGCCAATGCCGCCCATGGAAGTGTCCGAGTAGATGGCGTTCTCGCGGAAGTCAGCGAAGCCGCGCGCCTGCTCGATGAACGTCGGCGGCAGGCGGTGCGCGTAAGTCTTGTTGTGAATCAGCTGCGAGGAGACGAAGTCGTAGATCTAAGGGTCGCCCGCGTTAGCGCACTAAGGACAGTCATGAATATGTCCACTACTCACGTTGTACTGCGCGACGGGGACAGAGAGGTTGCGGTGAGCACTTCGTTGGGACACTGATGCAGATCATGACGCTCACCATGTTCTCCAGAGTGAGCTCATGGCCGAAGGCGAAGTCCTTCAACGCGTTGAAGAAGGGCTGGGCCTGCTTGGCGACTTCCTTGAACTTCTCCGAGCTGTGGACCTTAGCAACGTGTTTCTCGAATGCCTGGTCCAGTCGTTCCTTCAATTACTGTACATACAATGTGCATCACTGGAACATACCGGGCAGTCCGTCCATGGCTCGAGCGAACGGTCGTTGGTGGGCTCGACCGTCTCGACCGGAATGTACTGGTAGCCGTTCAGGGGCGCCGTCACGGTCGTCTCGTTGGCGAGGGTGATTTTGTTGTTCGGGTTGGGAGGGTAGAGACCTTGGAGGAGAGCGATAGCGGAGTCGAAGACCGCCGCGCCCTCACCGCCGACCTTGACGCGGACGGCGACCTCATGGAGGTCGACGAGGTCAGAGTGGATGCCGCGGATGTACGAAGAGGACTCGGAGTTGAGGTAGAGCTTCCTGAGGTGCTGGCCGAGCTGGAACGCCTCGACCTGAAGACCAGAACGCCGTCGGCAACATGCACAACCATGGGGAAGGGAGAGACCCAACAACGTACCTCACCGAGCGGGGTGCTCGCGGTCGAACCCGACTTCTGAGTGACCGGGTGCTGGTAGCACTCTGTGCGATCTCCGTTGCGAGCGAGGATGACAGCGCCGAGAACCTGGCTGGGGGACATGACTATGGTCGTAACGGGGGGAGGGATGGATGATCTGCTCGGTGCGTGGGGGAGGTCGAGGACTCGGAGGGAGGCCGCGGTGCTGAGGACCGCCGCAAAGCTGGGGCGCTGTACTTGTACGCGAGACCGCGAGGGTGCGGAGTGGCGTGGGGCATGCTGTCCATGCCTCGAGTGCGAGGGCGCGGCTGATCGTGCCCGGCCCAAGTTTGACGGGAGAATGGAACGCGTGGATGAAAGAGATTATCACAAAAACGTGTTTGAGCGATGACCAGGCCTAAACCTTTCATGAGGCTTCGCCACGGAGATGACGGACCATGGTACCTCGCAAACGACGGCATTCTTCATTTACCACGTCCGCACCGGTATGTGCTGGTACGCGTTCCGGAGTCTGTGCGACCTCTTCGCCGGGGTAATCATAGGTCCGTTCATGACCCGAGGAGTAATAGTACGATCATCAACGAATGGATTCTGTCCTCCGAAAGAACGGACCTTTCGCAAGTAAGACCACCCCATCACGGCTGTAGTGAAGGAAATTGCGCGCTTGAGTCCATCGCACACGCTTCGCCGTGCACCTCCGTGAACCTCGCGCATACCACGCGCAGGCGCATTCACCACGTGATCGTTCCTCGATGCCCCACCTGGACATATGAGAAGGGGAAGAGGTTAGCCAGCCCACTGACATATGGACGAAATTACTTCAGTGTCTTCGAAGTTGGCAAGACCGAAAGCGACTGGCTCCTCCAAAACACGTGTACTGGTAATTGCGAAGTAGGCTATGTATGATCAAAGCGGCACAGAGCATAAGTGGTGCACGACTTGCACGCGAGGCAGCCTTAACCGAAGCACCACCGCCACGCGCTACTTATGCGTCAGCCACGGGGACTACCCGAGCAGCCAAGAGGCATTCAGGGACAGCGAACTTGCCTATTCCCAACCTGACACTTCCGCCCGCTACTTCTTCTTCTTCCCTTTCCCGCCGCCGGAGCTTTTGGCGCCAGTGCCAGCAGGTTCCATGGCTCCTTGCGTAGCCCCACCTCCTCCCCTGCGTCGCCTGTTCCCCTGCGCAAACGATGTCCGCTCGCTCTTCTTCAGCCACCTCTCCGGGTCGGGAGGGGGCGTCACCCCAGGGACGACGCCCTTTGGCACTCGCTTCATCCGCACCTTCTTGGGCTTCTGCATGTCTGGAGGAGCGGCCGCGGCCGTGGCGAGTGCGGAGACAGACGCCATGTGATGCTGTTGCTGCTGAGGCGGAGGAGCCGTCTGCAACGTGCTTGCTACGGAGGTGGGGAGCGCATCGAGCGCGTGTAGGAAGCCAGACGTGATGAAGTCGAGATGCTTCTGCGCGGCGTCGAGGTTGGTGAGGATATCGGAGTGCTCTTCCGAATTCTGGGGGCGGTTCGGTGTCAGCACTGGAGACGGAGGGCCACGAGAACACCGAGCGAGTCATGATCTACGGCCCCATAGCCCTATACCCGGCGCAAAGCTGAACAGTCGCAGACGGTGGGCGGCACTCGATGTCCACCAACGCGGACACACGCCCCAGTGAGCGTGTCAGTTCGAGCTTCTCGGAGATCGAATGCGAAGGAGGCTGCACAAGGCAAACAGGATACTCACCGGTTCCGCGGTGTCCAACAGCTGGGTGTACAGATCGCAGGCTGTCTGGTAAGACGCCTGCCGATACGCCTGCGTGCACAATCGCCGCTTCAGCCGACCCGCAAGCACGTTGGGGAGTTCGTACCACGCACCAGTTGCGCCTCCAGGTGGAGGATGCCTCTGTCCACTTCCTTGCCCGCCGCCTCGCTCTTCTCCTTCACGCCCCTCAAGACCTCCGTCGCCTCCTCCTCGCGGTGCAGCCGGTAGAGCGAGTACGCCTTCTCGAACAGATGACCGTCTCTGTCGCTCTCGGTGTCGGAGCTGGGACCCGCGAGGGCCTCCGTCATCGCGAGTGCGGCCGCATACTGGTCGGTCTGGAGGAGCAAAAAGAGCTTCGTCTGCAGCGCGTCGCCATCGTGTGGGTCAAGTCTCAAGACTACATATCAACCGTCAGTGCCGCTCGCAGTCCCAATATATAGACACGTACTCTTGTCGCACGTCTTGATTGCGTTCGCGAAGTGCCCGCCGTCGATCTGCGCGCATAGCGAGGTGAAGAGTCGCTTCAGTCTGTCGGCGAGAGGCAGCGGCTGCTTCGGAGCTGATTTCTGGCGTAGTTTCCTACCCGCTGGTGTCATCTTTTCAGGCTGCTTGGAGTGAGGTTTGGGAGGCATGAGACGCGATGATGGAGGTCGTGATTAAGCCGTGTATTACTGGCGCCTAAGTGTTGGACTTCACCAAGATTGGCTCAACTAGTACTACTTAACGTGACCGTTCGATACACAGGAGCTGGACACTGTCTAGACCAGCCATACGCGTTGATTGCTACTAACTATCAAGGAAAAGCGCATCGGCGCACTACGAAGGTTGATACAATAAATAAACGAAAGAATGTACGCCTGCGAAAGACCGAACAGAGTTCGGGGGGTAAAGATGGAAAAATGGTATATGATACATCCAAATTAGACCAGCGATAGATACGCATAGAAAGCATGGCGACCGAGAGCGTGAGGTATAGCGTGTAGCATGATCCAAACGTGAAGGCATACGAGTAGGCAGTTAAAGCCGGCTGAGGGCCACCGCGGGGAGGAAGCGCGTTACACGCCGGTGCTATCGCTGAAGATGCTCCCTTCGTGGTGATGATACGCGGGAGGGGGGTTGCCTTCGAGATCAGGCTCGACGTAGCCACGCGTAGTCAGTTCGCCCGGGCGGAGCTTCTTCTCTTTCGTGTTCGTCGGACGAGAGTACAGAGTCGACATGGTGGGCTCGCGTTGTAGGTCGACGGACTGGCTCGACTCTGCCTGGTGAAACTCCCATCCGCCATCCGAGCGTCGGTATGCGACGCGCATGTTCTCTCCCGGTCTGTGCACTGTGATGAAGATGTGAGAGATCTGTGTACGAAGGAACGTGACTGTATGGTCGATAGCACAGAAATCGTCCATGTGCGTGCAACTACCAGAAGTGTATGATCACCGGAACAGCGACTTCCCCGGTGGTACATCCTGGGAGCTGTCCCCCTTCATCTCGTACTCATTGGCTAGCGGTGCAACATAGATGATGTGCGCAGGGTGAGAAGAGATGCACCATCCATCGACGCCCAGCCGTGCTGCCTTGACGCATCACCTCCCACGGTTTGAAAGACAACCCTCTCAAGCACAGGGCGTGTGTATGACCAACGTGGAGGAAAACAGCGGAGAGCACTGCATCAGAACAGGGTTACTCACCGAACTTTGGCACCTCTACGTCAGGCGCGTTCACCCCGACTCCAAACGGTGTCACCCGAGCGGCGAGATGATTCGGATCCACAGAGACCATGTATGTCCGCCTGTTCGAGGATAGCTCCTCCGTACGCTCTCGCACCCTCTTCTGCTTGTTATGTCTCCGCACGTAGTAGAGAGCGAGACCGCCGAACACGAGAGAGGCGACGACCGCGAGTGAGATGCCTAGTGCGAGCGTGGTGGCAGAGTGCGACGCCTGCGGAGAGATGGTGGAGGTCGCGCTTGGACTTGCGGCCGCTGATGTCGACATGCTTGTGAAGGGGTGGGGGTGTTGCTAGCCAGTTTCAGTCCTGGAGAGAGCTTCCGGGATCTGGCCCGAATTCTCGAGTTCGCGAAGCCGTTTCCTGAACCTGACGAAGCTGTGAGACTCACCTGGGGTATATATGGGTAGACTAAGAAAGGAACGTCTTAACGAGTGTGAAGGCAACCGATGCGATGTTGAAGGCTGGTCGAAGGTTTGCAACAACACTCGAGTTGTTAGTCTATATACCCCCGCCCACGTCCGGATGATGCGCTGTTCCTCGCGACGTCCAGACACTGACGTCTGCGGTAGACCTGTACCGCTTGTTAGTTCATCACAACAGCAGGTTACGGTACTCACTTTGGAGGCAGATCACAAGGTGATGGTGATGGTTCGATGTTTAAGACGCGTCGCAAACGCCGAGAGATCATTAATTCATTGATCATCCACTCTTACTTACTTTATTACTCACTCACTGACATACATACTTACTTACTTACTCTTGCTTACTAACTCACTGAAATCTGACTTACTTTCTTACTTACATACTTGACTTATTGACTTCGTAACTTACTGACTTACTGACTTACTCGCCTTAGTTCCTTACTGATACCTCGTAAGTATTAGATCAGCAATTACCATCTTGGGAAATTTTTGAACTAATAGTCCTCCTCCAGTTCCCCATCCACCACCTTCTCCTCCTCCCCTTTTCCCACATGGATTCCCATCCTGACGAACGGCCAGCGAAGCGTTTTAAGGTCAGCGAATACTTTGGCGTACTCGGAGCCTACACTCACGAGAGAATTTGCTGTTAAACAGCATGAGTCGTACACAGCTACGCTGAAGAATGTTCATCTACCTTCCGCCTTGAACCAGACGAAATTCGACCACGAAATTGCGGTATGTTCATCACGATAGATGTACGGTATATCTACGACTCATGCGTCTCTAGGACAACGACTCGCATTTTCACGAAGCCCTCCTGCACTGGCAAGAGCTCAACCTCGCTCCAGCTTTCCTTAAGTTCGCTCGCGATGCAGACCCACTTTCGGCATCTATGCCCTTGCTGCTGAACAACTGGAGGGAAATTGTGGAACTTTGGCTGGGAGCGTTGGAAAAAAGCGACGACGAGGGATTGAAAGCTATACTCGAGTACGTCCTCCTCCTCTTCGCTCCCCGATTTTATCATGGACGAGGTGCGTAGTCTCTTCCAGAAGTTCGCACACGACCTCCGGACGACTCTCGCCCCGGAGTACCCACGAATTCTCAAGCGGCTTCTGCGACTACTTCCCCGCTCCCTGGCTGCTGAGGTTCTGACCGCTCTACTGGCGACGTTTTCTGCGCTCTTCAAGTATGTTCTCGTTCCCTCCGCGGACGCCGAGCTTGTGCAACAGGCCTGGGCTGCATTCTGCGACGTACTGCCACAGTGCCATCCTGAGGTGCAGCGCGCGACGGCGGAAGTCTGGGGCGCGACGCTTCGGCGGGTGAAGGTGTCGCTGCGAGATGAGTCCGTGCGTGCCATTGCCGCGAGCTCGAGTACTGGTCTTGGAGACGTCACCGCCTGGATCTTTGTCACAGCGTGCAAGGTGAGCAGTGCATCATGCTGGCGCGAATGGTATCTCATGTCGGAGGTAGTCCGTATCGCAAACCCTGCATACCGTCACGCCCAGTCTGGTGGCCCCTCTACTGGAGTACTACCTGTCGTGCGACGATCCTGAGGGCGGATACACGCTCGTGCGCCGCGTGCTGACGGCTTTCATCCATCACTGCAAGGGTGCCGAGCAGTTCTCTCCGGTCTCGGACGTCGTCGTGGGGAAGTACACGGAGATTGTGAAGGAAGCGGATGAGGAACGGATCCGGCGCATGCTCGAGGTTGTCAGCGTCGCCTGCTCGGTCCGCCAGGGCTCTCGCATGTCTCGTGAGTGTCGCCTTCGTATGCACATCATCTTGAGCACTCACCTCGTACTTAGACAAACAACTCGGTGCACTGCTTGCGGAGTACGCCACCATACCTATCACCGACTCTCTCCACCCTGCTCTTCTCAAGTTCGCGACGAGCGTGCTCACGGCAGGCGACATGGCGCTGTGGATGGCGCACGGGCGCAAGGTCTTCGATCGGTCCTGGGAGCGGCCGCTGCTTGGGATCGAGCTTACTGGCGTGCTGTCGGATATGTCCTGGGGCGCTTGGAAGCAAGTCGCGTTACCTTACGTGTCCTCGAACACGCACAAGCTGCTCGAGAGCTATCCGACGCAGGCACTCGAGCTGCTCGCCGCACTCAACCGCCAGAAAAGGCTCGTCGACATGGACATCGTGTGGAAGCAGCGATTGCAGGCGTGGGTGGATCAGACGTTCTCCTCGTGGGAGCGTTCCGAAGACAACGTACGTTCGTTGCGAGTTCTCGAGGTGCTCAAGTCTGACACACCGCAGGTAAGGATGTTGGAGCACGTGCTAGAGCTATCGAAACTCCTGCCATCGTTGACGAAGATCCTCGTGAACGTCGTCGAGCGGACGCTTTCCGCCGATGATACTCGCTCTGAGTACGACGACACTTATGCGAATTCTGCGTGGATTATCGGGGCGTGCTCTGAGGCTATAGCAGAGCGTCCGGCAGGAGAATGGGCCGATTTGATTGACTTACCAAAGTGGACCACGGCGGTCGTCGAGAAATGGGGTTGGTCGGGACGGGCGTTGGAGGGTTTCGTGCCGCTCGTCCGAGCAAGGTCAGTACAGACTGGTCCATGTTCATGCTTCACGCACTCACAATGTCTTTCCAGTCGTTCCAAGGACATCCGTATACCTCTTGACGCGCTCTTGGAAACCCTGAAACCCTCGTTGCTGTCTCATTCCCGTTCGCTGCGCCTCAACACCCTCCGGCTGCTGACTTCCCCCCTTGTTGACGCTCCGGAAGGGACAGCGGAAATGCTGAAGAAGACGCTGCAGGCCGAGGAGATCTCGATCGATGTGCAAGGCGCGCGCGAGCGTGTTCTCCGGATAGGACGGCTGCCGCTCGTGGTGAAGGACGGAGACACGGTTGCGGCCGATATCTGTGCACGGTGGCTCATAGGTATGCGACAGGGAACTTGTCTACGTAGCTCATAACTGACGATGATTCCAGCTCAGCTGAAGGTCAACCTTCGTCCGCTGTGGTCCTCTGCCGCTACCGCTCTATCCACGCTGTCCAGCAGGTTTGATGACCTTGTGTGGGGCTTACTCTTCCAGGAGTTGCAGGAGGCATCGTCCCCGAGTGTAGGCAAAGTATCTGATCCAGCGTGGGCGGAAGATGGTGCGGATGTGGAGGACGACATATGGGAGGAAGAGCGCACGTGGCGAGACCCAAGCGCTCACAAGCTCCGCATTGTACTGGCGAGGTGGCTACAACACTCTGCAGCAAAACGAGTCATCATCCAGGTATGCAAACAACAATTGGTTATTCACCGCAATCGCTGACGATCTTCTACAGAGCCAGATAACTGGTGACAGGTTTGACGCGACGACGTACGAGACGCAGCTCCTGGGCGTGCTCGAAGAGTGCTCCTCGTTGGCCGAGAAGCACAACCGCGACCTGATCCCGTACTTCCTATCCCTCGCTGGCCCCGATGCATCCTCGAAACTTCCGCGATACAAGCTCACCGGGTGGCTCAAGCTGTTCTCGAAGTTCGCCAACCCCAACGCGCTGCGCTCTACAGAGACGATGCGCTCGCTGTACGTGTCGCTGCTCGCCCACGGCGACCGCGCACTACAGCGTCTCGCGCTCTCGTGCCTCCTCACGTACAAGTCGCCTCGCCTGCTTCCGCACGAGGATACGCTGCGGACGCTGTTGGACGATACGAAGTGGAGGGATGAGCTCACACAGCTGGACTTTGCGCAGTTCGATGCGGACGCACGGCCGGAACTCGTGGACGCCATCATCCGTCTCCTGTTCGGTATGATGCTGGAGCGGAAGGGACGTACTCGAGGGGCCGATCGTCGCGCGGCCATCCTGTCATCGCTCGCTGGGTGCTCGGACGGCGAGTTGACGCTGCTCGTGGACCTCATGCTGCAGCCCATCAGGAAAGAGCGGCCTAGTCCCCCTGACGGCGAGCCGTTCTCGATTTGCCCGGTGCCGGACGATGTCTCGGAGAAGCAACAGGTTGGATTCCTGACGCTGCTTGGTGACGTTCTCAAACACCTTGCTTCTCGTGTGGTTCCTCGTTGGCCAGCTCTCCTGGAGACGCTGCTGGACCTTATCGCTGGTGCACAGGCGACTTTGGACACGCAGAAAGGGACCCAAGAAGACGAGGCGGTCGAGGAAGGCGATGATGCAGCTGCGGATGAGGAACCCGAGGAGGTGGATGAGAAGGTGGGATCGTCCAGGACGCTGAGAAGTATTCGCCAGCTTGGCCTGAAGCGTTTCGCGGACTTCTTCCGCGCCCCCATCACGTACGACTTTGCGCCCTACATGCCGGAGGCCTTCCGCGCATTCATCTCTCCTCGATTGCCTTCATTGGACCTGGAGAACACGCAGTCGCCCTCTTCGTTGCTCGATCTCTTCCACGCGTGGTCGCAGCACGCAGAGTACGCGGTCTATCTTGTGCGGTATGACGACCGCACCCTGCCTAAGGTGTACGACTGTCTCGTCGCGACGAATGTGAAGCCTGCCGTCATCTCGAAGGTCTTCGACATCGTCGAGCAACTCCAATCCTTATCCGTCGCCGATGCCACCATCCTCGAGACCGTTTTCAAGCCCCATGTCTTCCGCTTGCTATCGAACCTCTCCATCTTGGTCTCGCGTTCGAAAGGGAACGTCTCTGCCGTTGTCGACGTGCTCGGTCGCAGGCAGATCGCCATTCTCTCTGAACTTGCGCCGTACCTCTCCGACTCGTCCCAAGCCACCATGCTCCTCGACCTCTTTGCGCCCTTGCTGCGGAAACCCCACAAGACTGTCCCGGAGAAGCTCAAAGTCGATATGACTACTATCCTCTGCAGCCTCTTCCCCCTCATACAAGAACTCTCGGATGCGTCCAGCCAAGTGTACGGCAAGGTGTATGGACTGCTGTCACAGCTCTTCCAGATGCTGCGTTCACGGCAAGCTCGCATCGCCCTCGTCAAGGCTTTCCGCAGTCTCGCTGATGTTCAGCCTTCCATCGACCGCCTCGCGCAGCTCCTCGAGTCGTTGAACGCGTACTCGGTGAAGCGCCTGGACGAGCCCGACTTTGACCGCCGCTTGACTGCGTTCTCGGAGCTCAACGATACGCTTTACAAGACGCTATCTTGTCGCGACTGGTTGCCCATCATCTACAACATGCTGAGCTTCATCCAGGATCCGTTGGAGCTGACCATCCGGAGCAATGCGGCGACAGCGCTGAAGCATTTCATTGACTTCACCGCAGACACGCGGGGCGAGTACGAGGATACTTTCGTGAAGATCCTCTACCCGGGCCTGAAGAACGGCTTGCGCTCGCGTGCGGAGCTCGTGCGGGCGGAGATTCTGGGCGTCCTCTCCCATGCCGTCGAAAGATGCACAGACATCTCCTCCCTTCAGGAGATGCGCATCTTGCTTGCCGGTGGAGACGAAGAGGCCAACTTCTTCAACAACATACACCACGTGCAAATTCATCGTCGCATGCGTGCTATTCGTCGACTCGCTGAGCATGCGGACCAAGGACACCTTCGTAGTACCACGCTGGCGGAGGTGTTGATCCCTCTAGTCGGCAACTACGTCGTCTCGACTGACTCCTTGGACCACCACCTCGTGAACGAGGCCATCGTGGCCATCGGCCATATGGCGAAGCACCTCAACTGGGGCCCGTACTATGCACTCATACAGCGGTACCTGAAGCTCGCTAAGCAGAAGGACGCCTCGGAGCGCGTGTATGTTCGTACCATCGTGGCGGTCTTGGATAGCTTCCACTTTCCTATGGACGAGACCGTGCGGGAGGACGACGCTGCGGCGATGACGAGCGCTGATGCTGAGGATGGAGACGAAGGGTGGAAGCGCAGCCATCGACGCAGGCGTCGCGAGACTCGAGCAAGATCGCACGTATCCAGGACGCCGTCAACTCGCGTTTGCTGCCGACTCTCATTCAGTACCTCGAGAAGCGCGACGAAACCGAGGACACCCTCCGCATACCAGTCGCCGTCGGTATCGTGCAGATCGCGAAGCACCTCCCCAAGGCACAACGCGATGCGCAGATAGGGAAGCTGCTTACCGTTCTCAGTCAAGTCCTGCGGAGTAGGTCACAGGAAACTCGAGACCTCGCGAGGGAGACATTGTGCCGGATCGCTTGCAACCTTGGCCCTGCCTATCTCCCGCTCATGATTCGTGAGATGCGAGCTGCGCTGCTTCGAGGTCCTCATCTTCACGTTTTGGCCTACTCCGTTCACTCTCTCCTAGTGCATGTCACTTCCGGCGATCACGCTGCCACCTTTGACAAGTTGGACGACTGCGTAGCGGAGGTCGCTTCTATCTCCGCTGAGGTCATCTTCGGCGAGTCTGGCAAGGATGTGCAGAATGAGGGTTTCAAGACTAAGATGCGGGAGGTCCGCGCGTCGACATCAAAGGGTGTCGATTCTTTCGCTTTGCTGGCGAAGCACATCACCCCGCCGAAGATAAGCTCCCTCCTTCTACCCATTCGGAACATCATGCAGACGACGGAGACGTTGAAGGTGATGCAGCAAGTGGAGGAACTTCTTCGGCGCATTGCAAGTGGACTCAATGCCAACCCTCATCTCGTCCCTACCGAACTTCTTGTCCTCTGCCATACACTTATCAGCCAGAACGCCCGTTTCCTGAAAGAGGTTCCGAAGCAGACGTCGAAGAAGAAGGGCAAACGGGACCAACGAGACGACGCCATCGTTCAGTTGAAGCGCAAGCTGGCCGCGGACAACGACCACTATGCAAACAACTCGTTCCGGTATGTGCTCATGTCTGACTGCGGCGTCCCATCTTGACCGTGATTGCAGGTTCGTCGCCTTCGGTTTAGACCTGTTCAACACTGCGTACCGGCGCGGTCGGTTCGACTTTAAGGACCAGGCTGTCATCTCTCGCCTCGAGCCCATGGTAGCAGTGATCGGAAACACGCTCTACTCGTCGCATATGCAGGTCGTAGCTCCTGGGCTCAAGGCGGCCTCCGCCATCGTCAAGTGTCCACTCAAGTCGATTGACAAGTCCCTTCCTGTCTTCATCCGTCAGATCATCGACATCATCAAGCAGGCCGGATCTACAGAACCGGAGGCGGTCCAAGCTGCGTTCAAGTCGCTCGCCACCATTCTCCGCGACCACCCGGGCGCCCAGGTGAAGGAGAAGGATCTCATCTACCTGCTCGAGCTACTCGCACCCGACCTCGAAGATCCCACGCGGCAGGCGGCGGTGTTCACCATGCTGCGCGCCATCATCGCCCGACGGTTCGTTGTGCCCGAGATTTACGACATCATGGACAAGGTCGCGGAAATCATGGTGACGAGCCAGTCCGCGCAAGTCCAGGAGCTCTGTCGAGGCGCGATGCTGCAGTTCCTCCTTGACTACCCGCAAGGGAAGGGTCGACTGCGGAATCAGATGACGTTCCTCGTCAAGAACCTGTCGTACGTGTATGAAAGCGGGCGCAAGTCCGTCATGGAGCTCCTTGGTGCGATGGTCGCGAAGTTCGAGACGCGGCTTGTCCAGGAGTATGCGGACCTGCTCTTCGTTGGGCTCGTCATGGTCATTGCGAACGACGAGTCCGCCAAGTGCCGAGAGATGGCCGCAGAGCTCATCAAGGGTCTCCTTACGCGCCTCGAGACGAACCAGAGGAACGTCGTCGTATCGCACGTCCACTCATGGGCTATTCAGCACGCACAGCCTCAGCTTACCCGCGTCTCTGCGCAACTGTATGGGCTCTTGATCGATTTCCTTGGCGTCGATGCTACGCCGTACGTCCCATCGATACTCGAAGACCTGAACGGCTTAGTCCGCCGCTGCTCTCGCGAGCTCGAAGCTGCCTCCTCTCAAGGCACTCTCGACGACGACGAACTCGCCTCCGACAAGCTCGCTCAAAGCTGGCAGACGCCCTACCACGCTCTGACAGTCTTCTCCAAGATTCTGCGCGACAGCCCAGGACGAGCAACCGAAGACGACGCAGTAGACTGGCCGTCGGTCGTCTCACTACTCTTATACCCTCACGCATGGGTCCGCGGTGCGTCGTGCCGCCTCCTTGGGACGCTCTTCTCTGCGGTTCCAGTCGCAGCTCCTTCAGGCGACGGACCCGTGTTCTCCCGCGCGGGCATGGAGGAGATAGCCGCGAAGCTCGCGTTGCAGCTCAGGAGCGATCATCTGGACGAGCAGCTCGGCCTTCAGATCGTGAAGAATCTGTTCTATGTCGGGAAGTGCTTCTGCGCGCTGGAATTCCGGCATGAAGCTGGCGACGGGGAGAAGGATGATGTCGCAGATCAGGAAGACGCTAGCGATGACGATGGCTCGGAAGCTGGCGAGGACGGGGAGGGCAAGTTGCAGGCTGAAGACGGAGCGCAACACCCGCTGTCGCGACTGTTCTCGAGACTCTCTTTCCAGGCACGCTCGGCGCTCATACGTCGACGCAACAAGGCGAGAAGTCCGGTACGTCCCTTCAAGTCAGTCACTGCCTTTTCCATTGACGCTGAACGCCGTGGATGCACAGGAGAACTGGGGGCAACAGCCATTATCGGTGCTGAAATGGTTCGCAGCGATGGTCTCATACATGCAGGCCGACCTCGTCGAGCACTTCCTGCCGCACATACTGAACCCCGTCTACCGCATCATCGATGACGACACGATCCGCGACGCGCAGATGGGTGAGTCGATATCATGAAGTCATGGTCATTATTTTTGCGCTGCGTACTGATGCATGTACCGCAGACGATTTGAAGACAACCGCAACTGAATTGCAAGACCTCGTACAGAGTAAAGTTGGCAGCACGAAGTTCGCGAACGTATACAACGGTATTCGGCAGAAGGTCCTCGGGGTCAGGCGAGAACGCAGAGCAGCGCGCGCCATACAGGTACGTAGATGTCTCATGACTGCTATCAGGGCGCTGAGTTCAATGTGCGCCCCACAGACCGCCACGAACCCTGAAGCTGCGGCAAGGAGGAAAATTCACAGGAATGGTGTGAAGAAAGAAAGTCGCAAGCGGAAGGACGAGACGTTCATGTGAGCGTTCCCGCTATCTCGTGAACTAGGGACAGCTATTGACGGTATGTTCGTAGGCACAACAAGGGTAAAACGAAGCGGAGAAGGGAGGAGTGACGAGAGCTGCGGTAGTTGTCACCGACGTTGTATTTTCGTATCTGCAGTCGCTTCATATGTGCCTTAGTATCTGACTTCTCTTCTCATCGCCTTGGTACCTCATGGACGCGTTATGATACAGCGGGCATGAGGTGAATCGTTCAGTTATCTCTCTTCTGTCGTCTCGCAGTTGACATCGATGGGCTAACAGAGTTAAACTTCATGTCGCTGCGGTTGGTGCTGCAGCGACTTCGCCGTCTCGAAGTGAACCATATACTCTACTGGACCGTAGGTTCACGCAAGCCTATATATGAGGGTGAAGCAGGATGTCAAGGCATTCATCACGCTGCAAGTTCTTCCTGTGCCGACGTCAAAAACCCACTTGATGATGATATCCTCCGATCTTAACAACGGTGTGGGTCTATCCGACTCCCTGTACGCGTCGCGCAGGCGTAAGATGCTGGACGTTGTCAATGCACTGCATCTAACGGGGTACGTTGTGACACGTGTTGGTGATAATAATCACTAACCTGCGGTCCCCTCGTCCAGGGTTCAGGTGGACATTGATCTCCCTGTCATCGCAGTCATAGGCTCTCAAAGTGCCGGGAAGTCGTCTCTCATCGAGTCCATCTCCGGTATCACGTTGCCCCGTGCGAGCGGGACCTGCACCAGGTGCGTGGAGGGATTTGACGATGCAGCGCAACATGACTACTGAGGAGACATGTAGATGTCCTACCGAGTGTCGTCTGACGTACTCGGATGAACCATGGCAATGCATCGTTTCCCTGCACATCCTTACTGACGAGCGTGGCCGCCCACTTGGCCATCCGCGTAACGATCGGTTCGGCGAGGTCATCTACGACAAGGCCGAGGTTGAAGATCGTATTCGACGTGCACAGCGTGCGATTCTGAACCCCAGCACCGACCAGAAGGTTTTCTTGGCTGGTGACGGAGCTGATCTTTCCTTCGCTGAGCTCTCGTTCTCGATGAACTCCGTGACCCTGCAGATCAGCGGTCCCGACGTTGAAGACCTCTCTTTCTGCGATCTTCCCGGTAAGAAGTCGATTCACATCGTTGTCTATGCCACACTGAGCGATGTACAGGGTTGATTGTCAGCGGAAACGAAAACGATATTGAGCTCGTTCAGCACCTTGTCTCGACCTACATCAGCAAGCCCAGTTGCATCATCCTATTGACGGTCACGTGTGAAAGTAAGTGTCATATCCACGCAACTCGCCTAAACTGCCCACTCATGCACGCTATCTCTTGCAGCGGACTTCCAGAACCAAGGAGCGCACAGGCTCACGAAGATGTACGATCCAGATGGGTCACGCACTATCGGTTCGTCCGCACATAGAACGGCACAACACTCACGAATTCATGCATCTGTTCGACTAGGGGTCCTGACAAAGCCTGACCGTATCCCTGGCGGCGAGGACGAAATCTGGTTGAGGTACATCAGGAACCAAGATGAGCCGCTGGAGCATGGCTGGTTCAGCGTAAAGCAACCTGACTCGCAGGCGATCGCTGCCGGGATCAGCTGGGAGGAGGCTCGGGAGGGAGAACGTACATTCTTCTCCACTAAGTCTCCATGGAATGCACTTGGCCTTGAGTACCAGCACCGTCTTGGCACAGCGAGGCTCGTGGAGCGTCTTAGTGATGTGCTGTCGGATTGTATCTCGCAGCGGTATGTGCTCAGTCCAAGACCATCTGTATGAAGCCGTGACAACAACATCTCATTGTGAATCTTCCCGCATCCAGGCTGCCGACCATCCAGGAAGAACTGCACAAGCTCCTCAACACGACGGATGAGAAACTGACCGAGCTTCCCAAGCCGCCTTCCACCGACGCAGTGTCGGAAGTGTTGTACCACACCTCGACTTTCGCGAAGCTCTTGGGCAAGCATGTTGAGGGCACTCCCAACGCGGATGGATTGCTACAGTCCATCCGCCCTGCGGCCGAGAAGTTCCGTCAGGTCATCAGAGACAGCGAGCCTGACTTCCGCCCATACGAGCGCAAGGTCGCTCGCACGAAACCTGAAATACACCAATTCGTTACACCTTCCTTTCTGGCCAACGAGGGAACCCCGTTCACCCCATCGGACGATAGGAAGGCAATCTACATCGACGACGTCATGAAGCGTGCCCAGGAGTAAGTTATGGGTTTCGTCCGCGCATCCAGTTGATGGACTGACCGTCCCATACCAGGGCTATCACCCGCGAACTGGCCGACCATTACCCTTTCGTGGTCATTCAGGAATATATCATCTCCATCGTCTCCGGCTGGCAAGCGCCCGCTGAGACCCTCTTCCATGAGGTTCTTATCGTGCTGGTGAAGCACGTCAAGACCTTAGTATCGAGGCACTTCTCGCAATACCCCCTCCTCCAGAGCCGCATCGCGTATGACTTCCATTGACATGATCTCACTCCTGCCATTCACATGCGTGTCGCGGTTTGTTTGCAGATCCATCGTGACCGATTTCATTGCAGCGGCGTCAGAGGACACTGTCGGGCGCATCAAGTGGTTTATGGCGCTGGAGAAGCACCCCCGTACTCTCAACGAGCCTTACTACCTCGACTACCGCGCCCGCTTCCTCAGCCACTACAAAGGGTGGCGCCCCAAGGACGACCAACCGCGCTCCTCTCTCACAAGCCGCATCAACGCCGCATTCAACGGCGAAACTGCCGAGCCCGACTTGCAGAACGACATCAACCTGATCTTGGCCGGCTTCAGCAAGATTGGGCTGCACTCTATGCAGCCAAACGACCTCGCTAAGCTTCTCCCTCCCGACCCCTACGACGCCGCAATCGACATCATGGCCAGCGTGCGTGCATACTTCCAAGGTGAGCATCTGTGTCACCTCCCGCGCCGTCTCAGCGGAAAATTAACTGGAGACGTCGATGTTCTGCAGTTGCCTACAAGCGGTTCACGGACAACATCCCCATGACCATCGACTACGAGCTTGTCCTCGGACTCGACCGCGACCAGGCGCTGGAGAAGGCGTTGCGCAAGGGGCTGGGCATTGGCGGCGCTGACTCCGTCGCCCAGTGCTCCGAATACATCAAGGAGCCCCGCCAAATTGCAGAGCGCCGTGAAGAACTGCTAAAGAAGCGCGAGCGGCTTGAGACGGCGAAAAGGCAGCTGTCGGACGTATGGCTTTGAGGTGACCGAACAGAGACTCAGAATGTCCGTACACGATGACTCTCATGACTCACTGAATTTGAAACCGATCATGCGAATGTCTGAGCGAACAAGTTGTGTACGATACGTCCTGTGTACTTAGGAAGCCGTGTGTAGTGCACTTACGATAACCATCATCCGATACGTTTCCGACTCATGAAATGCGGTGACGAGCGCCGAATGCGAGGGTGGCGTTCAGTGAGTGACTAGTACTACTGTACAGGATTTTCAGTTCGGCGCTTCGACCATAACCACAACCACAACCACGACTACGATCATATCCTCCCTAAGCAAGATGTCTCCTGTTGCCACGTCAGTTGGCCGACGCTCTCGTTGAAGTATAAAAAGACTGAAGCATCGGTTGACCGTGACAGGGGCAAAACTTTCACGTACCTAGTTGCGCCCGAGGATTTCTTGCAGCGCCCGCCCTTTCCTGAAAGACTCCCATTCGAGACCATCCCCCACCGTGTAACATCCTCGTCAAGAACCGCCGTGTTCCGCGCTATTGTCTTGGATGGAGGTATACTTGGGGCGACTTCGAGGCGAGGTTCAATCCGGACGGTCGCTGGAGGTACCCCGCGACCGCGTATCGCAATTCCGACGTGCACCAGGCGTGGCGCGCCGAATGCCTGGAACATTGGTGCGTCTCGCTGTTACCTCGTGCGATTGCACTTACACTTACCGACTACGCACACTTGCAGGCCGAGCGCCGATCCGAGCGTGGTCACTTTCGGAGACGAGCTGTTGCTCTACGTGACAGACAATGTCGATACGCCTGACAGAAACGGCAGGGGTATAGGCATGGAGCGGTGCAAAGACGAGGCGTTGATGGAGAACGTCAAACGCGTTTTTGGTCATACCGAAGATCCTCAATGGTATCGCGCATGTTTGTATTCTGTTCATTCGACCGTCAGTTGTCGAGGCCCAAGGGCTGACCGTCCCCTCAGGATGCGCAGCGAACATGCTTCGCCGTTCGTCATCGAATGGGGCCTATGGCTCGTTCGCGTCATACTCTCAAGGCTGAGGGACCGATCAATAAAGCAGCGGGCGTGAGTGGTCGTATAAACTTCTTTTACATCTGTGACACTAGTGCCATGCAAAGTTGGTCGAACGCCGGTCCCAGCTGCGCATGTGGGTGCCTATTCTATGCGTTGGACCGTCATTTTTCGAGCACTGATCGTCCTCGCAGAACGAACAGTAAGTTGCTTTTCATATCGTCGCGTGTGCTCGCGTGTGCTTTGCTCCCCTCACGGTTTCCACCTACAAGGCCGACGGTCTCAGAAGATCATCCAGCGACATGAGAAGTGTGTTCAAAGTGCTCATCATCATGGTAGCTCCAAAGGCTGTTCATTCTCGTGAAATTGTCCTGTACTGCATTTGGTGGTTAACGTTAGTCGTCGGTCCGGTCTCATCACCGCGTTCTCGACCATGCCTCATTTGCGATCGCTTCCCCTGGGCGACCGAAGTTGTCTACTTGACTGCTCTGCACGAGCCTATCGCCGCTGGAGGCTGGAGGAACTGGTATTTGTTTGCATCCGATTCCTGGTCGGTGCGACATCAGACTCTGATATCTGCGGATAAGAAGTGTGACTGTACAGGGGCTACGATTGAATGTCATCGTCGGCCTGGTTGTCAATCTGTCGTACCCAAAAGCTCGTCGTGTATCCGCAAGCTATTCACGAAACAAGTACGATCCCCCTGCAGAGCTCCAGCCCCCGAACGATGCAAGCTCTTGCAGAGCTCGATGACCATTGACGGACCACCTGCTGATCCGCTGCACGATCCACAAATCCGAGGGGACGGGGTCCGATTTACAACCCCCGTTCTGAACTTCCCACAAACGCTCGGGAACAACATTGGCTTTACGAAGCCCGACAACATGCATGATGGTATACAGGGTAATCGTGGACAATATGACAACAGCAACATCATGTAACACACAAAGTTCATGAAGAGATCGTAAAGTTTGAGGAGTGCCCCACGAACGGAGTAATAGTCCCGCCCACCGACTTGCTGTCGCCGAAGTACGTCAGGCGGTACGTCCCAGCTGCGCACGAAGTCAGCAATTCGTCTGTCGCCATTCGTGAGGAAAGAGACGTACAAGGCGTGCCGCTCTCGACGACCCAGGTGATGTTCACCGTACTCGTGCCGAGGATCTAGACGTGGGTCAGCTCGGAGATGCGAGATGCGAGAGCACTACGCACGGTGCTGTCCCGCTTCCACTGGTACGTCGTCGATGGGTGCGAGTCCGAGCGCACGGCCTTCCACTGGCCACTCACGAGCTGGTCGACAGACAGGAACGTCTGCTCGAGCCGAAGGTTGTTCTGCAGTCGCTCTGTCAGCTTTGCGGCGCTGTCCTATGCGAAGTCGGACTCACCCTCGGGTTCGCGCTGTGATGCAGAGGGACGCAGGTCAGTACAATGAGACTGGAGACGCGTCGCTGCTGATACGCACCCGACGAACGTGGCGATGACAGCCTCGCCAGCCGTGTAGGGGGACGATGTGCGCACGTCCGTCTTGATGTCGCCGAATTTGTGACCGATACCAGCCCCATCGAACACCACGCCGGTCTGTATGACGCACGAGTAAGCACAATACTACCACGACCCGCACGGTAAAGCGCACCTGGAGAGAAATTGCCTTGCCAGTCTGGTCCGGGGGCGCCGGGTCGGACTCGGGCTGGCCAGTCGCGTCGTCCGCGAGGTACGACACCAAGCTCGTATACTTGTCAATGTACGCCTCCAGCGTGTCTGCACACCACCATCAGCTCACCCGCTCACCCGGCCGACACGAGCGGAGGAGACCCACACTGCCCAAAGATAGTCGACGCGCCCTCGTACCGCTGCACCGCATACTCCTCGCGCGTCGCCACGTAGTGCGCGTACGTGTTCGCCGGGCCCGCGATGACGACGTACGCGTCGTCCCCGAGCACGCCCTCCGCGATAAGCTTCGCGCGCACGGCCTCGCGCATGCGCCGGCCCGACATCGTCGTGAGCTCCCCGGGCATCACGAGTATCACGAAGTTGCCCACGCGGAGCATCTGGATGTCGACAGTGCTCGGCGACCATTCGTACGGGGAGTGTGCGAAGCCCTGCGCGGAGGTCAATCACTGCGACAAGACTTCGAACGTGGACTCACGGTGTTGAGGAGGATCGGCTTCGGAGCCTGGCAGTCGATTTGCTCCTGGTTCGGGAGAGGAGTCACAGCACCTGCAACAAGTCAGCACCGTCTGCGCTCTCGCAACGATCCCAGACCCACCCTTGACGATCTCCCAGAAGGGATTCCTGCACGGGATGAGCACAGAACAAGCAGAGGACCGAACCACTCACTGCGACGTCGAATTATCGCCCTGCACAAAGTCAAACGCGCCCGGACCGTCCCTGCCTCCCACGTCAGTCTCTAGCGTCACGCACAACAGCTCAATAGCGACTTACGTAGTGCCGCCTGCGAACGAGAACCCCATGGCCGGCGGGCATGTGCGCACAGTCGTCCCATTCGGGAGCTCGAACTCGCGGAAGCTCATGTTCACGTACGTGTGCACGTACTTGACCGGGCCCGACACCGCGGGCAGGCTCTGGCCCATCAGCGTCCTCGCGCCGTCGACCTGGTGCTGTGCGATGATCGTGTTCGACGCGTACCCCAAGTTCGAGTCGCGGAAACCCGGGCCGCTGTGACGCGATGTGAGGAAATGCAGAGCGAGAGGTACAGGTGAGACGCACCGGCCATGGCAGTCTTCCGTCTTGTTTCCGCAGGTCGAGTGCACAAACTCGCAAGGCTGGCCATCCCAGGGTTCGCCCGGGCTCTCGCAGAATGCACCGAGCCTGAGGGAACGTGAGCGTAATCCATGCGCACAGACGGGGAGACGCACGTGTTAGGGCTGGTGTCGCCGACGTTGGCTGGCCATCGAGTCAGTGCGACGCGGATTTGCAGAGAGCACGTTCACCTACACTGTGTGAAGCCGGCGACGAACGTGTTGTTGCCGGGCATCGCGTCAGGCTCGACCAAAGCTAGCTCGACAGTCAGCATACATCATGCAGTCATGAGGCATATATCGTCTACGAACCTTCATACAGGTGCGCGGCCATGCCCTTGTTGTCGCTGCTAACGAGCGTATTGTTCTGGATACCAATCAGCACGCGTCATCTCGGACAATCTTCCACACACCTCGTAAATACTCGTCCCATGCACGGCATAGAAGCTCAAGAAGCCCCTCGCGTTCCCGCTGTCGTCATCGAAACGCAGCAACGTCAAGTCCTTATCCTGGTCGTACTGATACCTCGCGCGTTCATCCTCAGGATTGGCGAGGTACGCACTCGGCGACCGGTTCCTGTTCCCGTCGACCACGGTCGTGTTGCCCAAGCTCAAGCTGCCAGGGGCGAGGCTGTTGTGCGCGCGCTGGACAGCAAGCACCGTCCCCGCGACGATCGCGTCCGCCGTCTGCTTGACGTACCCGAGCGACGTGATCTGCGGAAGCAGGTCCTCGAGGTACCCGCCGACGCCGCTGTGCTGGTGCGTCGACACGAGCGCAATGTTGGCGTTGTTGTACAGGCCGGGGTACTGCGACGAGAGCGCGGAGACGATCGAGCGGCGTACGCCAGAGTCGCCCATCGCGATGTCGGCGTTGATAAAGACGATGCGGTTGGACGAGTTGGCCGCGTCCGCGACGATCCACGCGCGGCTGCGCTGGCGCATGTGCAGGCCGCTGTCTGTTTGCGAGAGACTGGCATATCCCTGCAAGACAGGCCCAGGGTCAGCTCTCAACTTATGGACACTCCGCCACACAGAAAGTTGCATCGCTTCAGCTTGCGAAGACACGACCGACACAGTAGGGGAGCACATCAACATTGACGGAGAGGGCGCACTGGCTATGCAGACATCGCGCTGGACGACTTTGAGCCGTCGCTCCAGACATTTCCTCACTAACCGCACAGGCCAGGGAAAGCGGGCCGGTCTGTGAAGACACCCGCCGTGTCTCCGAAGTGCTTTCAGCGATGAGCAGTCGGCATGACAGCAATAGAGGGATGCTGGTGGTACACGGACTGCTGCCTGCAGCGATGACGGACTGAAGCTCGCGTCGCAAGCATGTACATGCTGGCCACGCGTGTCTGCCTCAGGACTAACTGCAGTGTACTGAACCCATTTGGGCGGTCCCGCCGATAGTGTGAACGCGTAGGCTGCACGACTGCAATAGGGTGCATACATCTGCAGTCACAGCCAACGGACGGCAGCCGGAACCCGTGAACCCGAATCAGGTGCCTGCTCGCCGAGCTGGCAAGCAACTGGCATGCGGGTGTTCTCTCTCTCGAACGTCTGCACTCCGAGCCACTGCGAGCGCGAGGGTCGTGCGCCACACACACACATACAGGACGCAGCTGCCCTGCGACCCCTGCACAGCCCAGACGCATGCCATCCATCATCGACTGCGCTCGTCTAGCTATTCTGCCCGCCTCCGTGCGTAGGTCGTGCGCGCGTGCTCGTGCTTTGGCCAGGCAGAAGACATAGGCTCTCGATGGACCAGCTTGGTGCGCCTGCCCTGCTGGACCTCCACAAAGTGATATCACAAGCTGGGCAGCATATACTGTACGCAGCGTGGTCCGACAGAGTCACAGTCCTATAAGGCCTGTGTCCCGCCTCGCCCGACATCCAGCCGTTGCCGCGTAACACGTTGCTCGCCGCTGCCTTCAGTTTCCACGGCGCCAACCGCAGCGGCTCTACCACAGACTGCGGCCAACGTCCAGGTGGAGGTGACAGGCGGAGGGTCGGGGTGAGACGGCACACTTGTGCTATGATACGGGCCACAGCCGCGTATCAGAACCGACGACGAGCTCGAGGGCGGGCGCGGTAACGCTCTGCGCCGCCGCTGATGTCGCCGTGAACCTTCTGTGACAAACACGCGGAGAGAATGATTTCCAAGTCATTCGAACGTTCTCCGTGAACTCCTGCCTCGAGGCTCGCATGGATAGTAAAATTGACCTCGCGCTGCACGCTTCACGCGTCGCTCTTCCTGCCACTTCCCATTTTGACACATCCTTTTTGAACGGGCGAGGCCTACATGGCATGTTGGCCACCAGTCCTCGCGCCTCGCCTCCCGTATGAGTAGGACACGGCGAATTACTGCTGGACACCCAACACGCAAGGCTATATCGTCAGGGCTGAGCGCTGAGTACCGGGCCTGCATACGCGCATACTGTACAAACACTACCGACGCGTATATGCGTCGACATATGCGGGTCGACAGTCTGATGTACTCTCTCGCCACGACATCCCAGTGCGTCACAACATGTACGAATCCAGGTGCCAACCGATACTGGTAACTGGATAGTAACTGGATACAAGGCTCACCATCATGTTCGTCTCGACGACCGGACTGTCGCAGCATACTCTTGAATACACAAGCAGAAGTATGACAGGGGGATGATAGCTACCCGGTGATGTCCCCGATGCCTATACGTCGCCCTCCGGGTGAACATCCTCGTCCTCATAACAGCAAGACGCGACTCACCGAGACCCAAGAGATACTGCGCTGACACTCCCTTGACTCCAGCTTGCGCGCCGTTGGCGAGGACGTTGGCGGAGGCGGAGAAGGCAGTCAAGCAGAGGATGCCGTGCTGGAGGAGCTGCATGGCGGAACGCATCATGGCCCAGAGGTCGGGAGAGAGGGCGGAGGGGTCGACGAGGTACATCGCGCGGGCGTCGCGAACGTGGGTGGATATATGCGCTGCGGCGACAGGACGCGGCTATCGGAGATCACTGGATTGTAGGGCGAGCATGCGGCTGTTATAGGGCAGTATATCACGGGTGCTCGATTCGTGCAAGTCGGCGGACGAAGCAACAGACAAGGACACAGCAGAGAAGAGCAGTCGTACACACCTGATCATCACGCTAATCCGGTCGCGGAGTTTGCCGAGGAGGACGCCCATGTGCATGACGACACCTCCCGCGACTCTGTAGATCTACCACCTTCTACCACTCTGCAGACCTTATTCACCTCTTCACCGAGCTCCCTATTGGCTGATGATTGAGGTTAGAACCGTGCGCTGGCATGAATCAGTAGAACTACTCCTGGATTAGCCAACATCAAGCAATTCACCACGCTGTAAGTAGCGCGCCGTTCAACCTCCCCGCTACCCACGCTCATATTTACGCACAGATCATGACTTAGCCGATGTTCTGAGCCCCATGCGTCACGGTGCGTGCATGACAGCGATGTGCTACGATTGGCACCGTCCATGCGGTCGCGACCTGTGGACAGCTGCTGCGTTTGAGCCATCCTCGCAGGGCACTGCAAGTACGCATGCAACGAGTCGGTCACCTTCTCAGAGCCTCAGCTTATTATATAGACACGACAGCCCGACACCGCCGTCGAACAAACCTTGCCACTCCGGTGATAACCTCCTCGCCGGACCGTTTCCCACTCGCGGATCCTCTTCGGGCTCGCGAAGCGCTTCCACATGACTACCGCTCGGACATCTCGGGCGTCGAGGGAGGAGGGCATGATAGCACGGCAACCGTCCGCATGCATTGTGCACTACCTTGACGGCTTCGAGCCGCCGGCCTTCTGAGCTGCGCTCGGTGACCGACACGCAACGTCCAACGCATAACCTTCATTGCTCAGCATCTGCACACGCAGGATCCCGCACTATCCGCATCTCCGAGATTGACGGTTCGCTTGTCCACAGTCTACAGACATGCCAGATACAGTGCACAGCCTCGTTGGGCATGCAGATGCGTTGTCATCTGGCCCGCGAATCGTCCTGTTCATGCAACATGGGCCTCTGCTCTGGCCAAACTCAAGCTCACTCTGGCTCTGGTAATTACTCACTGCAACGTCCAAGGGCACCCTATGCTAGAAATCGATGATTCATTGGACTGCGTGCCTTTGCCAAAATACTTATACCTGAGTATGTTTGGTAAGCGTTGGGCCGGGTACCCATCCTCACCTCCTCGTGTGTCCGAGCGCACTCTTCAGCGACGTCACTCGTGAGTCGTGACCGAAAAGAATCCGTTATGCTCTTCGTTGCGACTCTGCCTTCACGCCTCACTATAGAGGCACTAGGACCGTTTGGACCCCTGACTCGGATCCCCTGCAATTCGTCTGACTCTCATGCCGTCGCAAGCGCTCCGGTAAGCCAATATCGCCTCACTTCGTATGTTTCCCGGCGCCGAGCAGCTCTCCACTTGTGGTTTACGGAAAACGAATCCGGGAACGAATACGGATTGACAACACGGCGAGTCGGCTCGGACCCAGCGTTCGGCGACCCCCTGTCCCTGTCCACCGCACCGCTCGGGTCGTTCGTGATATGTCCCCGACCCTTTCGTCGAGAGCTGCGTCCCTCCGAGTCCTCATCCAGACACCCCGCTCGCTCTGCAGACGTGTGGCGGAAGCGGCCCACGTGCTCGGGGAAGATGTGGGTCTTCTCCTCCTCCCCTAGTGGGTCGCAGCTGCGCCAAGCCCACCGTCGGTACCTATCGACGACTGTTACATCTTCCAGGATGCGGTCTGTCGGTGAGCAGTGGGTCTTGGGGCACAGACATATCGCTAACTCTATAGATGCACGAAAGCCGGATGCCATCGTATTTTTAGACTTTAGAGCTCAGAACGAAGACGTCCACGGTGGATCGGGGCGCAGTGGGTTGTCGAAGGATTGCGCCTGAACTCGAGGGGGCTTGGATGTCGGGGCACAGGTGGGTGCAGTCTTGTATATATGTCCGGCACTGTTCGAGCTCGACACTCACTCTTCTCTTCTCTTCGACAGACAACAGACAGCCTGCCGCCTCGGACTCGACTCAAACCCCAATCACTCCAATGGCGACTATCTTCACCCCAGCCCCGCCCCCGCCGACGCGTCTCGGCCGCTACCGCGCGCTCTCCCCGCTCGCCAGCGTGCACGTCTCGCCGATCTGCCTCGGGGGCATGAGCATCGGCGACCAGTGGGCCAAGTTCGGCGGCGGGGCGATGGACAAGACGTCGAGCTTCGCGCTGCTCGACGCGTACTACGCCGCGGGCGGCAACTTCATCGACACCGCGAACAGCTACCAGGACGGCACCTCGGAGGCGTTCATCGGGGAGTGGATGGAGACGCGCGGGATTAGGGACCAGATGGTCGTCGCTACGAAGGTGCGAAAGCGTCTGCAGTCCTCTAGACAGTGCGAGCAGCTGACGGCCTGCAGTACTCGGCGAACTCGATGCGCGGCGCGGACTGGAAGGATGTCCCGCAGAAGGTGCAGTATGTCGGGAACAGCGTCAAGTCGATGACGATCTCCCTCGAAGCGTCGCTCAAGAAGCTGCGCACGCACTACGTCGACATCTTCTACGTCCACTTCGTGAGCTCCCCGCCCTCTTCTGCAGCGGACGAGCACGCCGACGCTGACCGCGCGCGCACAGTGGGACTGGGAGACATCCATCGAGGAGATCATGAACGGCCTGCATAACCTCGTCGCCTCGGGCAAGGTCCTCTACCTGGTACGTCTTTCCCCGATGTACGTGGTCCGGCGGCTGACAGCAACTCCGCGGCACAGGGCGTGTCGAACACCCCCGCGTGGGTCATCCCGAAGGCGAACCTGTACGCGCGCATGACCGGCAAGACGCCGTTCTCTGTCTACCAGGGCGACTGGAGCATCCTGCGGCGCGACATCGAGTACGACATCCTCCCCATGCTCCGCGCGGAAGGTGCGTGCTCCTCTTCCATTCCTGACAGCGATCCGCATCCTGATTGCGCTGCTACTTATTGCAGGCCTGGCTCTGGCTCCGTACGACGTGCTCGCGGGCGGGAAGATCCGCACGGACGAAGAGGAGGAGCGGCGCCGCCAGACGGGCGAGAAGGGTGCGTCTCCCTTCTGTCCTGCACCTCCCGCCCGCTGACACGACCACGCCCGTGCAGGCCGCACCGTGATGGGACCCTGGGAGCGCACCGAGGCCGAGCGCAAGATCTCGAAGGCCCTCGAGGAGGTCGCGAAGCAGGTCGGGGCGAAGAGCATCCAGGCCGGTCAGTCCACGCACGCAGAGAACGTCTCCACGTATACGTACTCACCTCCCGCACCCGCAGTGGCCATCGCGTACGTGATGCAGAAGGCGCCCTATGTCTTCCCGATCGTCGGCGGGCGCAAGCCCGAGCACCTGCGCGCGAACCTCGAGGCGCTCGACATCACGCTGACGGACGCGCACTACGCGCTGCTCGAGAGCGTGCTGCCCTTCCCGCCTCTGTATCCGTACAACATGATTGTGAGTCCACCGTGATTTCCTCGAGCTAGCGATCGACAGTGCTGACCGCGAATCTCAGGGCCGGGGCTTGGAGCCGAGCCACAGTGTGCGGAACGCGGCGGTCATCGACGTGTGGCCCCGCGCGCCCGCTCTCCGTCCCCAGTAAGAAGACACCACAGGCGGAGGTTGTTCTAGGACACGTTTTTGGTTGGATGCTTGGAAATTCCGGTAGATTGATACAATGTATGATATTATGCGAATCTCCACCTGTCCCAAAGCGTCTGGTTTTGGTAGACGCCCAAGGCCGTAGGAACGTTATCGAGATCTCTGATGCGACACGTGGCAGGGTACTCATTCGGCGCCTGCCTGCCTTGTCCTCAATCCGCCTCTTGCGCTTGTGTCTCTACATCCCGGCCTGATCGTTGACTACGCCTCATCGTCTTACATCTCAGAACCATGGCACCCTTGTGTGTCCTTACGACCGACGGCCAGATGTCAATCACACCATGGCCAGTCAGTGACCAACTCGAAGCACCAACTCTCCCTCGCGTTTGCCCGACATGCGCTCTCACCAGATGAACATGACCAGGTGCTGTGACTATGTCCACGATTACCATAGAACCCGAGAAGGCTATCGGCGCGTCGGTCAAGGTCAAGGTGACTCGTGAGTGATGATCACGGTTATCTATCGGCGGGTCTGCAACAACGACTGCAGTCTCTGGGACATTGTCAATGTGTCACCTGCTTCTCACTATAGACATACTTGTCGGACGCGCAGTGGAACAAGAGCGACTCCGTTGTGACTGGCAAGTCGGCCATGTCCGGTTATGGTAAGCATTGTGTCCGTGCGCTCTGCATTGGGTGCGACGTTGACGACAGCTTCTAACACTTTGTTCATGTGTTCGCTACCTGCAGCGCGACTGGATGACATGCGTGTCACTTGTGCGGCAGTTGTATTATAGCCGAGGCGGGAACAACGCATGCGCGTTGTTCAGTTTTGCGTCTAGTCGCTTCGACACTCCTATAAGACAGCGCTCTGCTCTCTATCTGACACGCTCATTCCATCTCCCTGAACTCGTCGCCATCCGACATCTCATCTAGCTTGCACAGTTTTGTCTGCTCCGCTTTGAGTCACCCGTCCCTTGTTGGCATACCCAGTGCGTAGAGTCATCTCGTCCGCCCTGCTGGTACAGAGCTGATTCCCTTCTAGTATCGATACCTACAGATGCGCTACTCGACTATTCCCGAGCACTCGCAGCAGCGTATGACACCTTCTATCCTTCCCCCCGACTATGTCTCCCGACGCAAGGCAATGCATGACATGCCTGCGGAGATCCTCCTCGAAATCTTCGGATCGATATTGGATACCCCGCCTATCTCCTACGACTCTCCTTGGGAGCTCCCCGAAAGCGGTTTGGAATGGCTTTGGCAGGCATCGAGGACGTGTCGCGATTGGCGCAGGCTTATCTTTGGTACGGCGCGCTTCTGGACGGTCATCGACGTGGGACGATCCTGTGTCCCACTGCATAAGGCCCTGGAGTACAGTGCCAAGTTGAACGTGCAAATCAGGTTCCGAGACCCCGCGCCCATCCCTGCTGCCATGCAAATTCTGTCCGACCACGCACATAGGATCGGGACTCTTGTAGTCGTCCGCTTGGATCAGGACACCATCCCCACATTGACTCAATTTCTCTCACGAACGTCGATGCCGGAGCTCAGCGAGCTCTGGGTCAATACTCAAGGTTCTGACGAGGACGAAGGCTTCGCGCTCTCCTTGCAGCCCAACCTCGTTCCCAACCTCCGCGCTGTGCATTTCACGGAGCGGTGCTTTGACTGGTCCTCCCCGATCATTCAGAGGCTGCACGCCTTGTACTTGGGCCGCACATCGGGGTTCCGGGACGTCTGCGGCCTTGACGAATTTGCGCACGCTCTGGAATCATGTCCCGAGCTCAAGTTTCTCAAGATCGACGGGTCGTTCCCCGCAACTAACGGCAACTCGCAGCTTGAGTTGAGCGTAGCACTCCCCCAACTCCAGCACCTACGCCTCCGCAACACCGAACCAGACGATATCTTCCAGACGTTGAGTTGCCTTCGTTTCGATGCGCGTGCCGACATCGATGTCTACGTCTCCATCGACTGCCCGGTTGAGCTCGAGCTCGAGCAAACGGGCATCGAAACCATCATCCCCAAGAAGCCTTCGTCCATTCCGCTCCTCCAAACCGCGACGAGGGCCGTGCTGAACGACCTCGACTTCGAGTGCTGGGGCCCCGGCGGACGCGGCCGGCTTGCGGTGACGTTCGAGCTGGGGACAGACGACGGTTGGGAGTATTGCATGGACGACCATGCATTCCAGTGCGGCTCCCTCCTATCCCAGGCACCGGTCACGGACCTCACGATATACCAGGGTGATTCCCCACCTATTCTCGCCTGGGAACTTGGCTACCTTCTTCGCAGCCTCCCAGACCTCGTCAGTCTTGAGTACGACGGCCTGTCGTACCCCGGAACGGATCTCCTCGCTGTACTCGATCCTTCCACCTCCTCTGACGAGGTGCCTTCGTCTGCGGATGTGCCCGGGTCGCGGTCAACCGACGGCTCCGATGCAATGGCGCCGCACCTCCGCCGCCTGGTAATCGTCCTCGACAAGTGGACCGACGGCTTTCTGACCGGACTCGGAGACTGTCTGCGCGCCCGCGCCAGTATCGGCCTCACCCTTGACGAGCTGTTTATTGGGTTGCGTTCTTTGCATCACATGCAGAGCGATCAGATGGCTGAGGAGCTTCAGTTGGCTTTGAAAGTGTTGCGGGGACTGGTTCGGGGTACGGTGGAAATCGAGCTTGAGTCGAAATAGTTGCCTTGCCGTACATGTCGTTGTGCCAGTTCCTACTCTTTCTGATTAATAAATTTCTGCAGTTGTTGCGAAACATTTGGCCCACAACACTTCATTGCCGGCATCACTGCCTCAGGCAAAGCGACGGTTTACATCAGCCATGCATCAACGATAGATATTTATATGTCTGTGACATGGTGATGGGCGGACTCAAGACACAGTGATATATGGCTTAGCCACCCACATTCGTATCTGTTAGACAGGAAGAGATGTTTATGCAATTACTCGAGCGGTACAGTTAAATGTTGCAATGAATCTGGCCATATATTGCCGGCACCGTGCTCACTCTATACAATCACGATGTGCTGCGGATACATGTTAAAGTCAAAATGACCGAACTTTACTTCTTAGGCAGCAGTAGGCTCCGCACGACGGCGGTTACCAGTTACAGTCACCCCGCCGGTGGTGGTAGTCACCGTGCTCGTGCGCGTGGTAGTGTCCGTAACAGTCTCGGTGAAGGTGGTCGTAGTAGCAGTCGTGATCGTCGACGTGACATGCTCGGTGGACGTCGGGCGAACAAGGGTGGTAGTCGAGGTCGTGACGACGGTCGGGCCTGGCTCCGTCGTCGTAACAGTGACGGTTGCGGGAGGGGCCTGACGCTTCACGAGGAAATCACTGCCGCCTGAGATGCGAATTGAGTGGGTGCGCAGACACGATGCAGTCATTAAGAACATACCTGCAGCTTGGGCCTGGGCGGCCGAGCATGCGACGAGGAAGAAAGCCGCGAGGGCTGCAAACTTCGAGTGCATCATGGCTGAGTGGAGATGGGATGAGGGTAGATAGTAGACTGTTGTTGAGCGATGGAAAGTGTGATAAGAGGTTGAGCGAGAGGGTCCGGACATATATACTCCCTCATGCCCAAAGGACGGCGGACTTCGGGAAACGAACGACGCCCGCGTATTGGTTCGGCGATTCATACGCACCCCTAAAAAGCACATTTGCTTCCGGACGGCGTGCGTGTTATCCGGAGAGAAGCGCCATGTGGTATTCACAGGAGCGAGTGCCTTCGACGTGGTCCCGACGACCCTGAATGTCAGTATCGAGCCGGCAGAAGCAAATACTTCCGTTGCTGGTGGGTTCCGACGATCACTGGCTAGGGGCTCCCACGGAAGCGCGAGCGTATGTGTTGGGTCGGTGGAGATAACCGCAGTGGCTGTGCGAGAAGTGAGTTGGGCGGAAGCAAATAGCCACGCGCGCCGGGCGGGTACAGAATGCTCGAGGGTATCTTCTGCGATCGTCTGCGGCGAGCACAACGATCCATTGAACACCGTACTCTGTCAAAACATTGCGAAGTCAGAAGCCCATAGACGGACGCGGGACTATAAGTATGAAGCCGCACCCATCTGTCTCAACACAATTCCCTCGCTCCCACATCTACACACACCCTCCTCACACATACATCTATCATCATGTTCATGTCCAAGATCGTTGCTTTCGTCGCGTTTGCGATGGCCGCCACCAGCGTCGGGGCCAATGGTACGTTTCTTCCGCGCCTTGTCTCCATGTCTAACTTTTCGCTTTCGCAGTCATTGCCCGTCAAGCCGTCGTGACCCCCACCAGTACTGTCACTGTCACCGGGCCCACGTCGACCATCACGGTCACCGAGACCGAAAGGACCACACCGACTGCGACCAGCACACGCTTCGTCCGGATGGCTTCCACCCCTGCCGTGTCGGAGACCGTCACGAAGACCAGCGGTACTATCACGACGACTACTGTCACTGAAACCAAGTCTGTCGACACCGTCACCGTGACTCCGGGTGCCACCCAGCAGCCCCGTCCCACTGAGCAGACCCGTCCTGGAAGGCAGTAGATGTGATTTGAGATTGCTGGGGTACGGAAATTTTTCTAACCTGTACACCATGTCAAACTTGGGTCCAGGCGTATGAACGCTCTCGTAAAGTAGCGTTTGTAAAGATTGATGCAGGGGGCAATGATGGTATGTGTATACATATCCCAGTGGTACTAGTAGAGCATTTGGAGGAGGAGTATGGCGGTGGCTTTGAATAGATTGTGATGAATCCATCGCGAACTTTGTTTGTGCGCCTATATGCGCAATTCTCCTTCTCCCACGATGACCGGCTACGGTGACCTACGGGAATCTGGATATCCCCGGTTGCAACTACTTGTGGCAAATGCATATTGAAAGGCCGGTGTTGGCCTGGTGCATGGTAGGTCAGTTGGTTGAGACAGTCAAATCCTTGACAGCTCACTCAATTTCGCTCATGGCAGGAACACATTAGTAATAAGTAGTTTTTGAAGACACCGTCTTTCCTACCTCAGCTGTGATACACTCTTCTGAGATATCTCTCATCAGAAATGTTATTGCAGGTCCTAGCTGGGCGGGCAGCGCGGAATGTGTCTCGAAACACCGCGTCGTGTGCTGGGTAGGCCCGACTGCGAAACCGATGCTGACTACTGGTGGGTGCAGTGAGGTGCAGTAGGGCGTGCTGTCACCTGTGCGAGCGGGAAATGACGTGTCAGAGATGGGTGCGAGCGTACTTGTCGCTGCTGGCCTGCTCGTCGGATTTATCTGGCGGTGCGACGTGCCGGGATTCCTTGAGAAGGTGAGCTTTATTTTATGTGTCTGATATTCCTGCTGAAGATACGATCAACATAGCATGCCGCGCACGCGTTCAGTATGCTTACCCCGATTGCCCAGAGTTACGCCAGATCGCTGCAGCGATCCGCTACGATGGTCCGGAGAAGCGGAGGCAAGTCGCTTGTGCTGGCCTCAAGACGTTTGCACTGATCCCGCGGTAAGCAGTCACAGTGATCCCGCGGTGACGGATGAGGATCGTACAATCGAACAGCTCGCTCTCCGAGCTCGTTCTTTCCCTGTGAGTAGTATCTTTTCTCGCTGAATTTTACCATGTCATATGCTCAATTATGGTGCAGTTGTGTACTGGCAGCGACCGCTGCCTACGGGCAATTCGCGGTTCATATTTTATACAGTATGCGTCCGTGTAAGATGTCTCCGACTCTACATACCGCAACGTACAACCTCTACGCTAACAGAGGCCGAGTGATCTTCCCGCCATGTTAGACGACCATTCTCGCTTCAACATCGCCACCGTTATGGACAACTAGGTCTAAAGCCGTGGACTTCTCCCGTAGATATCGGGCAATCGCTGGAGATCAGTATACTGTAAGTCCTCCAGCAGAGCGCTCCAGGGTCTGCGGAATTACTAATCATTTGTTTGGGTTGGTCAGCGACGGTCAACTGAGTCCTACTCCGAGAACGCGGACGGTTTCAATGTCACCAATGCAACAGGTTACAGTATTTAGAGGCTTGTGCAACTCACCGAAGGGCACACACTTACTTCTGTCTCTTACTCCGTAGAATGGCTATCGATAAACCCCTCGTTCTCCTCATCGGCGCCACTGGGCTGACTGGCCAAAGTATCGTGAAGGGCCTTCTGGAATCCGGCAACTTCGTATGTGCATCTCTCTTTGCAAAATCCTCACCGCGACTGACACAACTCCTCCCGGCAGCGTCTGGCAGCGCTGGTTCGTCAGTCGTCATCGAGCAAGCCCGAGACGCAAGCTCTACGTGACGCCGGTGTTGAGATACGTCTTGGGGACGTACTCGACGGCGTCGAAGAGTTGAAGACGGTCCTCAGTGGCGTCGACACCCTGATCAGCGCGGTCACTGGATGGCTTATCCCCAAGCAGAAAGACATCATCCGGGCAGCCAAGGAGGTCGGAGTCATGCGCGTCGTCCCCTGTGACTTCAGCACGCCCGGTGCCAAGGGCGTCCGCGGTCTACATGACACGGTATGTCTTATCATCATAGGCTCGCGAGTCACGACGTTTCATCGCTCACCTTGCTGTGATCACCTACAGAAGCTCGCCATCCGGGAGTTCGTCCAGGACCTCGGTGTACCGTACACGTTCATCGACGTGGGAGCGTGGATGCAGGGCTGGCTCCCGCTCCCGAGTCGCAGCACCCTCTCGGAAGAAGCGAAGCAGATGGCGTACACCACTCTTGGGGATGGTCAGGCAAGGACGCTGGTCACCGACCTCCACCACATCGGTCAATACGTCGCGCGCATCATCGCGGACCCGCGCACGCTGAACCATGCCGTGATCGTTTGGGAAGACGAGACCACGCAGGCGGAGGCGCTGGACCTCGGTGTGCGCCTCTCTGGCGATGGCGAGGCTCTCAGGGCGAAGTACGTCCGTGTGAGTATTTCACCTCTGGTCCTATCATGAGATCCCTGCTTATTCGGTTTGACTGTGCTGCAGGTAGCTCGGGATGCCTTTGCCAAGGCTATTGAGGAGGGAAAGCGGGAGATAGCCGCCGACCCGACTGCCCTCGGACCGCAGGTGAAGGTGGCGCGGAACGGGTATTCGCAGAGTATGCTTGCCCTCGAGGAGAACACGCTCGAGAACGCCAAGAAGCTGGGGTATCTCGACGCGCGTGAGCTCTACCCAGATATCCCGCCGTATTCACTAGCAGAGTTCGCGCGGGAGTTCTACAGCCTACCGGATCCTGGTTCGGAGTTCCACACATACGGGCCGAAAGATTAGCTCAATGTTGTAGTATCAGTCCAGCGCTACGCTATTCCCCCTTCAGACCTGTCTGTTCGGATAATAGAGGTCCGTGGGATCCTCAGCAGCATAGAACTCCTTCGCAAACTCCTCGAGTGTGGTCGTCCGAATGTCTGGATACAGCTCCCTGGCGTCGAGATACCCTAGTCTCTTCGCGTTCTCCAAAGTGTTTTCCCGAGGACGTGCAGACTATACCTGTGCTCGCTTCGCCTGAGCAGAAGGTAACCGTGCATGTCATGCGCGTCCTTTGCTATCATCGCCTTTCCCTGCTCGATGTTGCTCAAGAGCTCCTCCGGAGTAACCTGTTCATACCAAGGCGTCAACAGACCGCACCACACGGGGCGGAGGAAGGCACCTACGTCCAAGAACGTCTCTTTCATCTTGTCTCCATCTCCAGAAACGCGGGCACCAATCTCGTGAGCGTCATTCTGGGAAACTTGATCTTCCCAGATGATGACGGCCTTGTTTAGAGTGCGGGGGTCAGCGATGATACGAGCGACGAAGGTCCCGATGTGGTCCCGATGGGTTACGAGGATGCGAACGTTCGTGGCAGCGCCGGGACCGACGACTCGAGTAGTCCCTTTCACGAGCGTAAACTCAGGGTTCGAGCGGACGGGGAGGGGCAGGTACGGCTGCATCCACCAACCCACGTCGATAAACGTGTAAGGCACGCCTATCTCCTGGATGAGCTCGCGGATGGCGAGTTTCTGACCGTAGTGAGGAAGCGTTCGCTCATGGTAAGCCTCATAATCAAGTACCGCTGCTTGAAGTGTCTTGGGTTGCTCACCTGGTCATGCAGTTCCCGTACACCCTTGGCACCCGGGGTGCCCCAGTCGCATGGAATGACGCGTCCAACCCCGACCTCCTTGGCGGCGAGAATGATGGTCCTCTGTTTGTCAAGCGCGAACGCGGACACTGCGCTGATCAAAAGGTCGACACCCTGTAGGGTGACCATGTGTTGCTCGCGGTCGTCTTCGAGGTCGCCAATCCGTATCTCCACTCCGGCGTCGCGCAGTGCCAAAGTCTCAGGCTTGAGTGCGTAACCGGCACGAACCATGGCCGCCACTCGCTACAGGAGGATGTAACTAATGTCAGCAACAGCGATGGACAATAGACATACATAGCATTCCGAGGCGAGCAGACTCTGAATGATACCGTGCCCGGTGTTTCCGGCGGCTCCGAGCACGAGGACGAGCGGAGGAGCGGCGGACATACTTCTCAGTGAGGTTTGAACGCCGTGCTGCAAGTGTAATATAGGCCATCGATTCCGTCTTACGCAAGTGCCGACATCGGGTCCATAGCAGAAGGATGGAACAATCGGTGCCCTTGAGTAAGTATGATGTCGGATGACGGCGTATATGATGTTAGGGATATTGGTAAGGGGCGGGAAGTCCCGAGCTTCAGGTTGACAGCGTCTCAAACAGTATCATGGTCAATAACTGTTTGCATAACACCTCAATCCGAGTCCGCACTATTGAATCAGGTCTGCTCGACAGCGCTACCGCAAGACTTGTTCATAAGCTTCACGAATTACAACTGTACCACTTAACTACTTCCGAGTGTATCCGTACGCCGCCGCAGGTTCCTCCATCGCGTAGAACTCTTTAGCATACTCCTCAAGGGTGGTGGTAGGGACGTCGGGATACAGTTCCCTCGCGTCGAGGTAACCCAGCCGCTTCGCATTCTCGAGTGTGTTCTCCCCGAGGATGTGCATACTGTAGGTATACTCGTTCCAGGACTGCATGACGTAGGCAAAGTAATCCGTGGGGTCTTGCGCCAGCTTCTCCTTGGCCGCGGCAGCGGCTTGCAAGATCTCTTCCACAGTAGCCTACAGGATGCAACCAAAATCAATGCAGCTCGCTAGCACGCGAAAGCACGACTCACGTTGGTGTAGAGTTCCTTCAGCTTCTCACCGTCACCGGATACGCGCGCGCCGATCTCCTGTGCGTCGAGCTGGGACGCTGCATCCTCCCAGACGATGACTGCCTGGTTGAGGGTGCGCGGGTCGGAAATGATACGCGCGACGAAGGTTCCGATGTGGTCGTTGTATGTGAGGAGGATGGGTGTCGTTCCGCCGCCGGCTAACCGATAAGTGAGGGATCGGAACTCGAGAGGTGCATTGCTTCGAAGCGGGATGGGGAGATACAGTTGCATCCACCAGCCGACGTCGATAAACGTGTGGGGAATGTCGTACTCCTTGATGAAGTCCCTGATCGCGATTTTCTGCTAGGAGATGAGGTGCTGATCGTCTATGCGACAAGGGAGCACGCACCTGATCGTGCAACTCGCCGATGCCCTTCGGCCCTAGTGGAGTGCCAAAGTCCGAAGGGACTACGCGCTTGACCCCGGCCTCCTTCGCAGCTAGGAGGATGTTCTTCTGCTTGGGGCCGGCAGTTGCAATGACCGTGCTGATGAGCACATCGACGCCAGCAAGCGTTGCTTTATGTGTCTCCACACTGTCCTCCAGGTCGCCCAGTCGGATCTCGACACCAGACGAGCGCAGCTTCTCAGTTGCGTTCTTAGATGCCGACGCAGAGCGTACCAAAGCGGCAACCCTCTGTCACCAAGTGTGAGCGATCGTTCAGGACCCAGAGTATTGACAAACAGTACTGACAAAGTCACCCGAAGCGAGGAGGCCTTTGACGATGATCCCACCGGTCTTACCGGTCGCGCCCAGAACCAAGACGAGAGGCTTTGAAGTCGACATTGCGTGTGAAGGTTAGACGGGAGACACCCGACGACATCCTGGTAATATAGTGCTCGCCGAATCAGTCAACGTGACCTCTCAACTTGAAGAAGTAGCCTGCATGTCCCGACATCGTCGGCGATACTACTCCATCAGTGTAGTATTTATCAGCATTCACTCCAGATAACCGAAGGTGCAAGCTACGCCCACCGTGAATGTCCTCGAATGTCCAGATCGATCACTTGAGCATTATTCCCGTACCGCGAACTTGCGAGTGACGACATCATCATAGCGGCGGTAGCTGAGCTGGTCCCAGATCTATAGACTTGCCAGACTACCGTGCATGGGCGTACACGTTGATGGCGGCGTACTCGGAGATCCCTCTTGAGATACCGCCCTCGGTATATGAGTAATACACTCCATCTGTGAGCGCACAACCATCAATTTGACTTTCATCCGGAACAGACAACACAAGCCACCTGCTGTGTATCACCAAGCAAGGTGATAAGTCGAGTCTGCCAATTTCTTGCCGTGTTGAGAAGCAAACCCACTGCGTTGTGATCAGACCGCAAGAGACCGCGAGTCAGGCATGGGATCGATGACAAGGCATAAAAGGAAACCTAGACGCCGCAGCCTCTTAACTCATGATGGCGTGGGAGTATTCTTCCTCGGGCTCTGAGTCGACCACGGGCAAGAGAAACCCCTCATGGTCTTGGTTCTTAGGCAATATGTGCCCTTGACGCTACACATCGATCATGCGCTATCTATGCTGATAGTCAGAACAACGAAGTCGCCCCCGGATGTGCCAACTCTTGCTCATTCGTGCTTATCGCGTCACAAGCCAATGGCTATATATTGCTAGATCACACGCAAGAAGTCTAATTTTGCTTGTAACCGTACGACTCCGCAGGCTCTTCCATCCCGTAGAATTCCTTCGCGCACTCCTCGAGAGTCGTCGTAGGGATATCTGGGTACAGCTCCCTCGCGTCCAGATAACCTAGGCGCTTTGCGTTCTCCAGGTTATTCTCCTCAAGTATGTGCATGCTGTAGAGGTATTCGTTCCACGACTGCATGACGTGGCCGAAGTAGTCCGACGGGTCTTTCTTCAGCCGCTCCTTGGCAGCCGCCGCACCCTGCAAGATGTCTTCCGCGGTCACCTATTGCAGTACGGGGTCAACTAACAGTGTTAGTGCAACACAAGCGCAACTCACGTTGGTGTAGAGTTCCTTCAACTTCTCGCCGTCACCGGACAGACGTGCGCCGATCTCCCGCGCTTCGAGCTGAGATGCCGTGTCCTCCCAGATGAGGACCGCCTGATTGAGGGTGCGCGGGTCTGCAATGATGCGGGCGACGAACGTTCCAATATGGTCGTTGTGCGTGAGCAGGATGCGCGCCTTCCCGTCCCCGACGAGTCGGTATGTCGATGCTTTGAATTCGATCGGAGCTTTGCTGCGAAGTGGGATGGGGAGGTAGATCTGCATCCACCAGCCGACGTCGATAAACGTGTGAGGAATGTCGTGCTGCTTGATGAACTCCCTGATTTCAAGTTTCTACCAGAGCCTGAGGTTGGACGACTTTTCAAGGACCTTTGGATGCGACGAAGGTGCCTTACCTGGTCGTGCAACTGGCGTACACCCTTGGCGCCTGGAGTGCCAAAATCGCAAGGGATGACACGCTTGACACCAACTTCCTTCGCAGCTAGGATGATGTCCTTCTGCTGAAGAATCGTAGTCGCAACCACCGCGCTGATGAGGATATCGACTCCGGTAAGGTTCGTCTTGTGCGTCTCGATGCTATCCTCCAGGTCGCCCAGGCGTATCTCAACACCCGACGAGCGCAGCGCCTCGGTAGCACTCTTCGAGGCAGACACAGGGCGGATCAGAGCTGCAACTCTCTGTGAATGACAGCCGTCGGCCGGTGAGAATCATCCCGAACATCGCGAATGGCAAGACCAGTACTCACGAAGTCCCCGGACGCCAAGAGGCCCTTGATAATACTGCCGCCGGTTCTACCGGTTGCACCCAAGACAAGGACTAGAGGTTTGGGAGAAGACATGCTGTATGGAACCGTTGCGCTTGACGTTCCTGACGCCCCTGTTATATACGCAGAGCCAAAATGTGACGCGGACGACGCGCCGCCCGAAGAAGAGGAATGTCCGGTAATGTCGGCGATTTCCGACTCACGCAATATATGTCAGCCAGTTCGTCAATCTCGACCCAACGCCTCCCAACGCTTTAAAGAGGCTGCTGCGTGGAACAGATACTGAGGCGCCGAAATGTCTCTCGGAATACCGTGTTCGGTATATTAGTGATACATGGTGTCTGGTGAAAGTTCAACAGCAGTGATTCTGCATTCTGTATTGCGAAGGGCAAACGAGAACACATACGTGAACTTATGGGGATATCTGTAGGCGGAAAAGGCGTAATTGCCTATGTAAGCACCGTCTGCAACGCAGAGCCTCGAAGTACAGATTCTCAGCATCATGACAGCACGATATACTTCGCAAGATCTTCATCCTGAAAAGTAGCAATCAAGTCAGGAACACTCAACGTCAGTATACCTCTTCAGTCCCCAACCATCGGTACTGCGAACTCGGTGATAAGCGATGGGAAATGTTTGGATTAGGCGGATGCAAGTGCAACGCTGGGGTAGTTGTTCATGATATGATAGTTGTCGATAGCATGGTACATGAGGAGCGCGAACCACCGCAGGCGGCAGGCTCAGTAGCGAAGAATCTCGACAATCCGCCCGGGCTATGCCGTGGCAGACTGGGTACCGGTGGTGGTACTCGTGACCGTCATCACCTTCGTCGCCGTCTCCGTACCGGCGATGACGGTGCTCGTGACGCTGACGATGCTTGTCGCAGTCACAGTCGCGGTATGGACGAGCATGGTGGTGTCCGTGATTGTGTGGGTCGCAGTACTGATGATGGTAGGGACGACAGGCGCAACGCTCGATACCGAGGAAATCGGGTCCTGACGTGCCGAGAGCTGCGTAGGCTGGCCGCTCGGTGCTTGAACGACAGTTGTCATGACCGTCTCTGTCTGGGTGACGATGGGCGCATACGTCTCTGTGACGTATGAGTAATCGCCGGTACACGACGTCTGCGGTAGCGTTTTGGTGCCATGGAAGCCAAAGGCGGGATGGTGGCTACCGTCGAATGCTGAGGGAAGAGGTTAGTGAAAGGAATGTCTTTACGGTGGCGAGCTTGCTTACTTGCATCCCTGTTCCCGCCGGGACGAGCACTAGCGCACAGCGCAAGCACGAGGTTGGCAAGGGCAGCGAGCTTGTATGAGAACATGGATCGCGAACGCATGGTGTGGGTGTGCGATGCGTGTGGGATGGGAGTGAGGATGCTGTTGATGAGGAATCTACGGAGACACCCTGGCCATATTTATGCTGTTTCGCGGGCTCGTAAGCTGCTTGGCGACCCTCCAAGTGCATCCGTGGTCTGAGTCCGACACGGGTTCTTCCGCAGAGTTCCGCGTTCTCCTAGTAGCCTCCTTCACTGAGGTCGAGAGTTCCGCGGCCTGACGCCCGGGTGGGATGCGTATTCTGGTAGGGAATTACGATAAGGCCGGGGCCAAGTGTCATAACCGTCAACGGATTGTCTCTCTATGGTACGGATCTGCTGCAACTCACCATCTGCACGTCCCCTACATAGATGACATGTGCCACAGGGCATTGCCGCGCCTTCGCAGAGCCCGGCATCCCGACGGTCTGAATTACAATATCGATCAGGGCGAACCGAAAGGTGGGTGAGTTCACAAGTCCGATTTGATATCGGTCCGTTACTTCATAAAGTTGGGAGCTCCACTCAGCTTCCTATGTCGCGAACTGGTCTGGTTCACAACGCGGTCTGCGTACGGATTGAGCGTCTGAATTGCCATATCGGGAAAGCCGGAGGCGGGCCGGCATACCCGAGAACGGAGGGTAATAGCAAAATAGACGACAGGTTGCGCTGGAGCCGATGGTGTATAGGACCGCGGAGTTGCTCGTTTGAAAGCCTCGCCAACGCGGAAGGGACTTCGCAATTTTGCTCGAAGCTCGACGCTCTGTGGGGACAAGAGGGGCGGCGAAAGGTATATAAGGACGTGTGGTATGCGCCAGAGGCCTCATCATTCGCTCACCTCATCTGCCCTCACAAGCACCTGCTTAGCCTACGCAAACCCTCGCACCCGCACTTCACTATGTTCTCCAACAAGCTCACCGGGTTCCTTATCTTGGCGCTGGTCGCTGGGGCTTCTGGTAAGTACTCCCGTACACGTCACACGGGAATCAATCAAGAGACTTACCTGTACGTTTGTCCTCAGCAATGCCCGCAAAGCGCGAGAACTCGGATGACGACGACGATGACAACTGGGGGGACTACTGCAGCGACTTCACTTCGACGGCCACGGTCACTTCGCCGACGACTACCACCACCACCATCACGTCGGTTGTGATCGCGTCCAGAGTGCCGGCCACTGCGTCCTTGCCGGGTCCATCTGTACCAGCGTCCGCGGACACCACGCCCGCCGGCGTACCCTTCATGGTCACGCCCTCAGTCGATGCATCCTCCCGAGCCCGCCCTTCGGTCGCGACACCATCCATAGGAGCTCCTTCGGCTAGTGCGCCGTCGCCCACCGCACCGTCCATCTCAGCTCCCATCCTCGTCGAGCTCCCGTCGGTCTCTGCATCTTCAGAGTCGGCGCCGGTTGCAATCCCGTCGGCACCAGTCCCGATTCCTGAGGTTCCTTCCGCAGCTCCGTCTGCCCCTTCTGCGCCCATAGCGGCACCTTCGGACGTCACCTCGTCGCTCCCCACCATGCCGTCGCCCTCGGCTCCCTCCGAGCCGTCGTTCACCACGCTCGAGAAGCGCCAGACCTCCACGGTCTCCGAGATCGCGACCGTCACGGACGTGCGCTCCTTCACGAGCATGACCACCTTGACGAGCACCATCACGAGCACCGCGACCATCCTCGCGTCGGCGATGGCCACGACAATGACCACCAGCACGTCAACCATCTACCACACCGTCACCGCCAGCACGAGCGCATCCCCGTCTGATGCGTAGGCCCGACGGAGATCGGTATGGTCATCGATGCGTGATGGCTAGAATTGAGAGAAAAGCGAAAAGAAGTGACTCCTACTAGATGCGATGCATTGGGATCGACGCATTGAATGTACCACCGCAGCCCGGAGCTATGGTTCTCGATATTGAACCACATCATCATAAGAACGCTGCCCTGTGTAATCTCCACCGACCGATGTGAGCGTTCTCGAATGGGTAAGAATCGCGAACGACATACCTCTACTCTCCCATCTGCATGCTTCCCGCTACTCCCTATTCAGGGAGCGTTCTCAACCAGGCGATTGATTCCCGCATCTCGCTCGCGATCAAGTCTGCAAGCGGGCCTAAGTCCGAGTCGGTCGCAGCCTTGTCCCGATGTGAGCGCGCCTGCATAGTCTCACCACAACTCGGACTCGACTCGCCTTGTGCAGCGTTCCAAGATACGCCGACTTGACCTCCGGACGGACATTGATGTACGGAAGCCCAGCCTTCAGCAGCGGTAAGGAAGCCAAGATGCGGATCACCCGCCCATTCCCGTCCTGAGCATCTCTGTCAGCGTGAGTCCTTGAGATTCAGAAGAAACGACTCACGGTGAAGGGATGAATGACAGCGAGGTTGAAGTGTATCCACGCCGCGAGTGCGAACGGGTCGTGTTTTTCAAGCTCCACCTGGGTCAACTTCGCCTATAATCGATATCAGCATATGTGACTGGCGGCCGGAGAGAATGCGACATACATTCATCATATCCAAGAACGTTTGCATGTGGGCCTCTACCTCCTGGTGTCGTGCGAACTGCACTACGCGCCAGGGCTCCTCGTCGTCGTCGTCTCGCGTCTCCATCGACGCGGTGACAATGCGCCTGCGGTACTCTCCGACCGTGTTCAAGTACGGAATCGGGTTCTCGTCCGGCTACCAGAATGATGGGACTCTTGTACGAAAGCGAGATGGCAGTCACTCACGAACTCGGCATACCCAATCCGCGAGCACCGCATGAGCTGCGCATGAATGGACTTGACATCGTCGTGCGATATGCTCGTCGAAGATGAGTCAAATGGTTTCAAGCACTGACTGCTTATCAGTAGGTGTCCAATGCGAGATATTGGGAACGCTCACATTGTCAAAGTCCTGCAGGATCTCAATAACACCATCCACGCCGCTCGGAGGGCCCTGCACGACCTCGTCAATCGCTTCCGCGCGTATCCCGTCCCTGACGATGTTCGACAATGACCCGCCTCCCAGGAGGAAGACGCCCTCGAGCTCGCTCGACTGGACGGCGACGAGACGTGCGTAGCGCTTGGCAGCAGTGTCAGCCCCAAGCGACTCTTTGTAAGCGTTCCATTCCGCAGGAACGACAGCCCTTGCGGCGGCGTCGGATGACCCTTCGCATCGGAACAAATCGATATCACGAGGAGGGTGCCAGAACTGTGCGATGACACCGCCGTCCTCGGGCTCCGACCACGAACGATCTGCGAAAAGATCAGATATCGCCCCAGACACGTAATCAAACCAACATACCCTCCGCCTCTCGTTCCTCCTGCGCAGGCATCACGCTTCAGCGATTTCTACGCGAACGTAAATTCGATGCACACACCTCGACTTTCGCACGGAACTGCTTGAGCCACTCGTCAAACGCTTCATCTGGTGCCTGCGCAAGTCTCTTTGCCTCCTCAAACAAGTCCAACGCGCCATCCACATCCTCGAGCAAGAGATGCGCGTACGCGAGGCGCAACTTCGCCCACGGCCATTCAGAGAACGCGTGCGCCAGCCTCTCAGCTGGGAAGAACCAGCTATCAGGGTCCGCCGTGCTCTTCGTACCCTCTTCGACCAATTCCGCGTCGCGTGCTTGACTGGCATCTAGCACTACGGCTGCGCGGTCGTCCTGGTAGATACAGAGCCGGGATTCAGTCAGCGTCGAGATCGCATGGTTGATGGACGTACATAGGCACCTCCAGGTGTCCAACGTGGGCGATAAATACTCATGCCCAACTCGCGTCGTGATGAAAGGGAAGGAAAGGGGTGCATACCAGCAGAGGGAGGACAGTGACTCTGCGTCGTCGGGCCCGAGTGTAAGAGACCGTGCCGATGACGTAGGATGATCGAGATCGATGGAGCAAGGTTCAAACCCACACAATTGGAGTCAAGGACTGTGGCTTATGAGCAGGAATTCAAGTGGACAACATGCTTTGTACGGCACCATATGAGATGACAGCTCGACGACTGTTCGTAGCACCTCATACGGGCTGCACTGTCGTGCGGTGAGGTCAGAGCTCGTCGTGCATCGTTCGTGGTCGGAGGATCGCGCCAGAGATATTCGCAAACCACGCTCGTTGATCCTTAGGCGACGCCCATTCCGGCGAGTTACCTGCCATGCCATCAGTACAGTGAAGGATGAGCAGATGTGGCAGACTTACCGCCAAAGAACGTCTGGAGATGGAGTCCCTGTACTCGCGCATCCGGGCTCTCTCGGGTGCGCAGGATGAGACCAGTCGCGTGTATTCTGAGTTGGCCGTCGATATATACACGAATCTCGCCTGGAGGTCGCGCATAAGATCGCGAGGACGGATCAGGATGCAAAGCCCACTCACCGTCTTCCTTGCCAACCGTATTCACTTTGACCACCTCCAGGACGCGCGTCCACTTTCCCGTGTTGAACGTCCACGCGCCGCGCCCAACCGAGAAGCCGTAATCTGGATGCTTGATGGACTTGGGAGGGATGGGGAGCAGCCGTTCCGTGTTTCTTGACTCGTGCGGCAGATACGCGTACAACTCTCCCATCCCTTTCTCCCTGCAAGCGGAGATTCAGGGACACACGATGAGGATATGAAGACGTGACATACCGCCACATCAAGCGCAAGTTGAAGCACTTGCACCTGTCGTTCTGTCTCCCGCCTGTGCATCCGTACGCATGATCTCCCGCTCCTCCATCTTCTCGCAATCGTTGTTGTTGGCATAAGGCATCTGAGGTATGGGGTCTGAACGGAGTACTCACAGATCCCGGGGAGCTTTCCACCCTTCACCCACTCGAAACCGTCCTGGAACAGCACGTCGTACCCCAGTGCTACCTCCTCTCCATCACCTAGCCTCTTCAATGCCTCTGCGAACTGCTTCGGGCCATGCATGTAGAATCCAAAGCCTCCATGCGGGGCCGTCTTGTTTCCAGGATTGATGCTGCCGAGCGGGTATAGTGCTTCCCATGCCTGTGTCGACGCGTCTCCTCCTGGTACTGCAGCCGGCGGAGTGACGAGGGTGTGCGTCGTGCTGGACGTTACACGATGGACACCAAGCTCCTTGTCCAGCAACGCGACGCGTACGACACCAGCCGGGATATCGCGTGCCGCGCAAGTCGTGAATCCGGTCGAGATGCGCGAGGTTGCAACTGGCGAGAACAGGGACCCCGGCAACATTGATGGAAACTAGCTAGATACCTGAGTAGCACAAGGAGCTTGTGGTAGCAAAGACACGAGAGGAGGAGAGAACCCAGATCACGACGAAGAGGAGGAGATGGTGGAAGTCAGGAACAGGATCTCGCAGACTAGCTCGAACCCTGGGTTCGGAGGATCGGACCGCCTTATCTGCGGTTAAGTCAGTACCATATCCGACACGGGAGCCCATACATTCTGCGCAGTAATACCACAAAACACTTCATCAAGCTCGAATGGTCTTTAAGGAGAAGTCCGGACTTGGCTTTGACTTCTATGGTGCGCAGGGAATTCGTCGAAACTTTCAAATGCCCTATGCATAATCACGTCCAATTGGTTCCAGACCACGGATCCATCTCCCGGACCTCGCTCTGGGCTGCGGCTCCGCTGAGCAGCTGGAGGTCCACATTTTGTTCTCACAAAACGCTCGTAGAAATCGAATGAGAGTCTCAAGAGTCAACAAGCGTGATGCATGACCGCAAGCTCGTCATCCTCATGTACTAGTACTATACTTATAGGGAGTCGAGCGATGGACTCAAACGGGTAACGGAGACCCGCGGTTAAGACCGACACTCAACAGCCGACTCCTCGTCAAATACTAGACACATTGTTCAGAGAGACTCCTCGGTGAGAATATGGAACAGGAGTTCCTATGTGTATGCGACCGCTGGTCCAGATTGACAGCCGCATCCGAAGTGCTTGCGGATGCAACAGCGGGAGACATCATTTCCTGCGCCTCCTTCGAATCGATATAGATCCCCACTCCAGGCAACAGGTAGCGCAGCTCAGAGCGGTATACTATCACTGGGCCATCATGACATCGCTAGGACAGCCAGCTAACTTGACTCCCGCGACACAACTCACTGTACCCGTGTCCATATCGCTTCACGTTTGATTGTCGGTGCACTCCAAGGGTTCATTTCCTCCAGCTGGTCGTCTATCACGAAAGCCCTGTCAGCAATATCTCCGACGCGGCGACATACGGACTTACGTTTCGAAGCAAGAAAGAACACGTCCACCTCTTCGGACGTATGTGCCTCCCGGAGAAGCGTGTTGACGGCCTCGAAGAAGCCCATGGGATCCTCGTCTGGAGGAAGCCGGAACCCGTCGTCCAGAAGTTCCCCCCATCCAGATGCCCACATCTCCCAGACAAGCGGCCCGAAGGCATGCACACTGCGTGCGCACAGCTCAACGTCGCACATCATCGAGTCGAGGCAGTTAATAAAGCGGAGAGACGTATTTGGGCGGAAGCCCTCGCGCGAAGTCGTCTCGACAACATTGTCCACCCTCATATCCAGCGCGAGCGCGAGCTCGATGAGCTGCGGACACTTCCAAGCGACATAGGCGACGCCAGCCCAAGTAGTCTTGAAATCCGGGCCGGTATACCACTCCCATGCGTCGGAGATCCGCAGTTCGATGAGAAGAGGCCAATGATCAGCCATGTCCATGAGGTCTTGGTCGCTCAAATGGCACATGTAGGGCGCATGGATCCGGAAGAACCGCATTCGTGAGAAGGGATATAGAAGAGAGATAATTTCCGGGTTGAGAGCGTGGTCAGCCCCAGAGGTCTTCGCCTTGCCCTCCATTTCTATGGGGAACTCGATCATAACTGTTTGCAGTGTATGAAAGGCACAGTTCGTGCGCAAGGCAGCGAACAGCTCCCGTAGATCGGCGGCAGGCGGTGGATCCTTATACGCATCGAATCGGACGATGCGGAGTGCACAAGCACCTATGGCATTGATGAGAGCGGCACAACACTTGAGGTCTGGAGCGCGCATGTTGAGAGTGTCGAGGGAGGGGAATGGGTATCTGACGGACTGCAGCCAGGAAAGCTCTGCGGTCTCCTCGTCGAGCGACAGGAAGGTCTTCCGGAGAGAAAGCTGCTGTGCCAAGTGCAGCAAGAGCTCCTGAGACGGTTGAACGGATGCAACAGTGAAACCGACGAGCTTCCTGCAGTTGTATGCGAAGGAGAGTGCAGACGTCGTTATGTGGGGGGCTTGCAATGTGAAGATGGCCAGGTCGCAAAGGGAGGGGCAGAGCGAAGGCAACGCCTCGAGCAACCTGGGGAATACTTCGCGATAGACCGCGCGGGAAACCTTCGGATGCTCCGCGAACTCCTCTTGGTAGATCGCGATGGCTATCTCCTGGAGGTTAGGACCCAGAAGTATGGGTACGAGTCGGAAGGAGACCAAATCGTAATGTGTTAAACGAAGCCGCCTCAGGTTTGGTAGTATGAATGCCCGACGACGGTATAGACACAGGGACTCCATGCATCGACGCGGAACCGGTCGACGACAATGTAAGAGATAGATATGGGCCCAGTTGACGAGATCTTGATCAGGAAAATCGAACATGAAGTAGCCTAGGGACGTGATCTTGGCCGCATAGTAGTCGAACCGTTCCCAGTCCGATGAGGAGATTGTAGGTTTCAGCCACTGCAGACATAAAGAATACCGTCCGTGAGCCTATAGTTGGAGTGCTAGCAATAGATGGGATTTAACTATACCAGATGATGCGTTACGCATTGGTTGTCAGGCTCCATGTGGCGGGAGTCCTCTATCTCTATCCTCAACAGGTGAGCGGGGAGGGTACATATGAGCGGTCCAAGAGTCAACTGGTTCCTCCACAAGACATCCAGCGATGGTTCTAGGAAGTCCCGGCAGGTTCGTGCCAGCGCAGCGAGGCTTGGATTCGTGGTATAGCTATTGTTGTACCCTCTCCAATGATTGTCTTCGTCGGGCAGGATCAAGAGAACATATTCCAGAATGTTGCGGAAGATGTCATTTACTCGGAGACACCGATGCATCAGTGCAACGTGCAGGAGGCAGATGATAGAGAACGATGCGTGAAGCTTGAAGTCAACTTCATCAAGTTGATCCACACTGGATTCGCAGCGCCAGCGACTAGAACTAGCGCCCTGACAAATAGCCCACCACCGCAGTACTGTAGTAAGTACCAACAAATTGAAGAAAGAGTAGTGCAGGATATGGTAGTAGTAAGAGGTAGCCAAGAAGGCCCTATACAGTATAGATAGCGTCCGTGATGCGCAATGTCCGAAGAGTTCGCAGGCGGGCTGCGAGAGACGGCCTGTATTGTGGCACTGTCTTGCAAGTAGTAGATGAATCGTCTCCGAGTCGAGGACCGTCACCTCCTTCTGTAAGGAGTAGATGATCTGGATGATGATCTGGATGATGACTGTGATGTATAGCCTGTGGCGAAGTCAGCAGGTTGGCATGGGCAAAGGAAGAGAATTTGGACTCGCCGTTTGAATCGGGCGCGCGCGACAATCCTTTGAGGCGATCGAAGCCGGCCGGTACATGGCCGGGATGAAGTCGTTGAACCTGATAGGACCGTGTGGTGTGGGGCGCGTATGATTCCGTGCTGAAGCATGCACAGCGCAAAGTTCCATGGCGTGGACAGGTAGGGTATCTGGAGGAGTACGGGTAGTACGATGCGGCCATACGTCGATGAGTCGGTATCCCGCCATCCCGACGCGATTAAGTATGGGCGTACGTCGGGGAGGCGGTGAGATGCGCCAGGGCGTACATGCGCGACCTCTCAACGAGGTAAGAGACGCATCCGGTGCACTGAGGGCGCCGGACGAGGACGTACGTCGTAGACTTGACCAAGAGAGGAAGGGTTGTCGGGCAAGGCTGAGCAAGAACAGCGCAGGCATGGTCGAGGAGCCGTCGGCAGGCGCGAGAAGACGATGACGGCGCCCAGGAAGACAGCCTATAGTCGCTGCGCAGGCAGGAATGCGTCGGGATGTACCCATCCAGGTATTGGGATCGGGAGGATGCACAGGACGCGCTTCAGGGATGAGAGGCGGGCCGACGGTGGTAAGACGCGGGCGCAAGAATGAACTCCTGTGAAATCCCAGAGACGAGACAACACAGGACGTCTTGTCACATCGGGTAGTCTCCTACGGAGTGAATAGCGGGCGGGTTGAGAAGGCGTGACAGGATCCAGCTCGGGTGCAAGGATAATAGCTCGCAACGCCCAAGGAATATAATCTGAGCGTACAGCGCTCTGACCACATCCAAGGATAGTGCGCCTTGTATTCACGAGGTATCTAGATATATGAGTTCAGTACGTCGACTTCTACGTGGTAGAATGGGCGGTGCGTACCTCCACCGCGAGCGCCCTTCGACCGCTCGATAAGCCAGAGAGCTCCAGAACAGAGGCCGAAAGCACCCTCTACAGTGTTTCTCGCAGGCGGGGTGCGCTACGGACGTTACAGCCATTGTATGAGCATACCATGGCGACCTGAATGAATATAATGGAATACAATAAGTATAGGCGTCTAATTGACGGTTACCAGGGAGGACAAGCAGCGCGAGCATGTATATAAGTCTGGACCTCAAGAGAGTGAGAATACCCAAGCCCTTGAGAGAAACGAGATGTCCTCTCAGTAGGGGAGGCCTGTCAGTGTGGCTCTCTGAACCGCTCTGCAGGGTCAGAGCCGCCAGGTGCTGTCCGCAGGCCCTTCCGTGTGCTTCCTTGCCAGAGAAGCGTCGGCTTCGGCGCATGCAGACACAGGATTGCGAGCCTCGTGTACATGGAACACTGCTGCGCGTGTAAGGCAGCGTCATACGTCGGCGACGGGTGCCCTAATCGAGCCTCCCGACGCGTCGCCGACGTTCCGAGACGTCGCAGCGCGGCCTCGAGGAATCCACATAAGCCTCCCGCTCAGAGGAGTATCGCAATATACTCTCCCCACATCCACAACCACTGTAGCTGTTCGTGACCCCTGGCTTGGGCTCCTGTCCGGTGGCTTCGAGACATCTCCGGCTCGCTGACTATCTTCAGGCCGTACGGCGACGAGCTACAGTGTACTCAATGAGGATCTCCAAGAATACGAGCTCGGAGGTTCTCATTGATGCAATGTTTCACTCGGATCTTGCAGGTCGACATCCCGAGACGCCTTCACGCCCAGCTCGGCGAGCGCCAGACACAACAAGGCGTACAGTCGCGTACTGTTTATATACCAAGTGTCCATCAGTACTGCCTAAGTATCAATGAATCTCCGGCAGTAAGAAGGCTATGTTAAGCAGAGCGCAATGATCCTTGCACCACCGTCGGACTTGCTTCTCGTTCGCTGCTCGTTCCGAAAAGCAAGTCCAGCGAAGGCAGCCTGCAAGCCTCGACTTCGTTGGTCCACGACCCACAAACGGCCGTGATTACGGTCCGTGAAGCATGTCAGACATGTACAAAGGCTTGGGATCAGGCCTTCCGAGACGATTATGAAGCGCAGCGCGACGAGACGATACTCGTCTTCGATGTGCTTGGCGCACCATCAGGCCTCAGCACATCAGAGCCTCATGCGTAACTCAGTAAAAACCTCTCTCTTCAATGCCAATCAAGAAGGCAAGGAGCGAAAGAGATCCTGAACAGTTAACGGTACTTCACCTGCGACTGACAGCGAGACCGGCGATGACAAGGCGCTTGCGTGTGTGTTGTTAGAATCTTCACATTGGAAGACTTCAACTGCAATCAAGTGCTCAGTACGCGTATAGCAAAATAACTTGTCTCTATACGTACAGACTTCACGGTCCACATATAGCCCGATGTTCCGGGAGGGGCAGAGGACACCGTCGACGGCATCGATGTCGTGTCGGTACTAACTCGTCCTGGGGTTCCCTCGCGCTACGCGCGTGTTTCGCAGATCATGCCTGGAATACACAAACCATACATCAGTGTAGGTCCTCGTGGAGCCCGGAAGCCTTCATCTCACCAGCGAAATGAAGACACATGTCGCCGGCAGTGATCAACGTCGCAGTTCAACCACAGCAAGCGCCCATTTCCTGGCGCAGTCGGCATCTCCGCGAGGATGTTTTCCCGAGACTCAGACACCCTCACACGCACTATTTGCACCTTTGACGAGGATTCCGAGAAACAACAACACAGCAGAATGTATTCAAGAAGCAGTATATCGATACAAGTACACACGGAGGATACAGGGCACAACTTCGCAAACAACGTGTAGTATGTCCGTCACTGATACTACTTCACTTTCTACAAGACACACGCATCGTCCTACCCGCCCGCTCTCGGCATGCACTGAGAGCGGGTTACCAGGTTCTGGACGCGGACACGGGGATAGCTACAGTGGAGAACGAGTATGTGGGAGCGAGCACGATTTTTCATAGCACAACTCAAAGCGGGATCGATGTGGAGCGATGACAGTGGGGGATGAGTGGAGGAGATGATTGGAGGTGTTGTTGCGAGTGCTGATGGGGATGGCGAAAAGAGTAGAGGTCGGGGTGAACAGGAGGAGGGGGGCGAGAAGTGGCCGAGGACTCGAGCGACGACGCTAGACCATCGACGCGGGCCCAAGGCAGACGTCCGTCCGGGGTACGGGGCGAGGACCGGGAGGACACGAGGCGCGGGGGGATCGGGGAGCGGCGTGGAGAACGACGTACAAAAGAACCAAACACAGAAAGAGGCATGAACTGGGCCCTAGCGGTAGGAGAATGGGGATGGGGTTCGTGACGAGGATCGCCGCACTGATATACAAGGGCGACGAAGAGACGAAAGAAGAAAAGGAAAGCAGGCAAGCATAATGCGGGCGCACGCCGGACAAGCCGGACGCGCACAGGGGCAAAGTCAAATACAAGAACGAACAAGACAAGCAAGCACGGCGATGCGAAATGACGAGGTGAAACATAGAGTACGTACAAGAACGGATAAGGGAAAGAGATGGTGTCCTCCCGAGCCTCATGGACTGACCGCGGCAACGACCAGCGCAACGTGTTGCTCCGCGTTCCTCGTCGTCTTCGTCTTCTCGAGATGGTCCGCGAAGCCGCATCGACAGCTTGAGCGAAGAAGGGGGACAGGGGCGCGATCCGTCAAGCAGCCAGATGGACGCCAAGAAGGCAGATCCGAGCGCCGGGTAAACCAGCCTCGCGCCTCGGGGATTGTAGATGGTGATGATGGAGGAGTTTGGTATGAAGCCAGATCTGCACGTCTAGCGCGGATCGCCCATCGATCGCAGCGGACCCGCGATCACGTCCCGAATCTGTGCTCTGCGCGCGCGAAGGCCGAAAGGTCTTATTTAGCCCGGCAGCTGTGTAGGGTAGGAGGTGTCCCCAAACGACGTGTGGAGGCCACGCGGTCGGCCTGAGCGCGGACAGTATATCAGGCAGCAAGCACCTAGCCATTCGACCACCTAATCTCCCCAGAGCCCCAGCCAGCCATCATCGACCTCGCGCACCACGCCCTCCCAGTCCGCTGAAGCACGCCTCCGAGCGCCTTAGCCGGAACTAGTTTGCTGGCGCGCCGGCCACCACAGCAGTCTTCCCTGGCGAGGCCACTGGCGTAGCATGCGTCGATGCCAGCGTCGACGGTGGCGGTCGGTCGAAGGCTTCAGCACGCGGCCTCTTACCCGCGATAGGTGAGACTCCGCTATCGTCCTCGAGCTCTTCACTGGACCTCTTCCTCTGCCGCAATGGAGAGCTCGATGGCGGAGGGGCAGTGGCGACAGGCGACGCCTGGGATTGATCGAAGGAGCCTTCCCTCCTCATCCGCTTCGGTGGCGTGCCACTTCGTTCTGACCTCTCCGACTGATCTGCGTCGGCATCTGTCGTCGACGTCGAGAACGAGAACGCGTCGGACTCAGCCTCGGCATCCAGGTCTGATGACGGCCGCTTGCGAGGGGTAACCTGGAAAGCAGGAGCAGGACTTTCCGGTATGGAGATGGGCGTGTCGTCGCCGCGCTCGGACTCGCCGTCCTCCGACTCCTCTTCTGACTCGTCGAGGTCATCGTCTTCTTCGACTTCTCCGCCGTCTATGTGTATCGGTGCCTCCTGGATCTTGATCTGGACCTGTGGTACCTGCGGCTGGGGCTGGACTTGTGGTACGGCAAGCTGAGCCTGAGTGGGCACGGTGCCACTGGCCATGTTTGCATTCAACATAGCTCTCTCGCAGATCGAGCACTGGCACTGGTATAGAGGTGCGCAGGCTTCGCGCCACACCTGCAAGGTGCGACATCAGCTACCAACCGGACGCAATGAGCAACAGTGACACGCACAGTAACGAGGGCCTCAACGCTGTGTTGTGGCAGGTGCTTCGTCGTGACAGGTACGTATGGAATGGGCCGCAAGAGCTCCGGTGCCTTCATGACCGGAGACGTCGGCCCAGGGGCGCCGACCAGCGGAGAGGAGACAGGGATCTCGTCGTCCTTGCCGGAGGGAGGTGGCGACGGCGTAGTCTGCAAAGTTGTCGTGGACAACACGGGACTTGTGGTGTGCGACCCATCTGAACGCGATGACGACGATGAGGATGAGGATGAGGAGTCATCGTCCTTCGCATGCCGTCGCTCTGCCTCCAAGCGCGCGTTCGCCCTACGCTCGAGCCAATCAATGCCATTGTACCAGGTAGACTCGTCACGCAGCTCGCAGAGGACATCTTCGAGGGTCATCCTGACTGCCCGGATTGCAGGATCGGTTCCATCTGCTGCACTCTCCATGACGAGCTTGCGAACGAGATTCCGCATAGGAGGCAACAGGATCTCCCGCAATTGTCGCTGGAAGACGCGGTAGGTCTGCTCACAGAGACCAAAGGAAGGTGGATGAGGGACTAGGGTTTTAGGACGAGGATGCTGAAGTTCTTGAGCCTCGTCGCCCTGACCATCGTCAAGGGCACCTTCGTAGACAGAGCGACGGTTCCACGGGCACGGGTGTACTGCGGGAGCTAGACGTGGTCGTCCCTGGTTCGTGTATCCGAAATATTCGTCGGCGGGGGTGATCCAGTGACCGTCGAGGATGCGGTTGCGGGCCCAGTCGTTGAGCGCCAGCTCCTTGATACCCCAGCGTCTTCGGTCAGGCTAAGCATCTCCGGATCGTCCATGTCCTCGTCGCTAAGCTCTTCATCGCTAGCGTAGGCCTCGCCTGCTTCGGCTCGCGAGGCATATCTTGACGCGGCGAGTGCTTGCTGCAGCATGTCGCCGAGCTTCGTAAACTTCCGGAGCCAGTGCTTATCCTCGGCGATCTGCAAGACGTCACGTATTGACCCCTCGCCCATGTCGATGAACGACTCCACCGACTGCTTCGTCTCCCAGTCCACAGTCGCCCACCGTCGACCGTCGACTGCCTCTTGCCATTCCCGCCGCATATTGACGCGCCGCCAAAAGACCTCGCTCCGACATGCACGACACGTCGCATCTACTCCTGGCCAAGTCTCCTCATCCTCGTTCTCGGCGCAGGCGAGCCCGGGGCCCTGCGAGTAGTCGTCCTCGAATTCTGTCCTGGGAGCTTCCCGGAGACAGACGCCGCAGAACGCAGCGGTCTTCCTGTGCTCTTTGCAGAGGCTGATGACGCCAAGGGTAGGGGTGTTGACGGTGCGTTTGGCGCTGCCAGCGCACAAACCCTCGGCATGGTACGGGTAGTTGACACGACATACCGCGCACGACACGTCTAACATGGAGCGGTAATGTCGGTACATGCTGATGCGCCGGACGGCGGTGGCTGCTTGCGAGCCTGCAGTCGGGTGAACGACAGTGAGGTGATGGTTCAGAGAACCCATAGGATCGAGGAGGGCGCAGGCCTTGTTCCAGAATAGGTGGTTCTCGACTGCAGCGGTTGGTTCAGTAAAGACACGGGCAGATAGAGGGAATGATAGTGGTAAAGGCGTGCCACCGCCCGTAAGCGGAAAGGATGTATACGGGCGGAGATGGGGACGAGGGAACGTGTGAGGAAACGAAGCAGGGAAACGCGAAGCAGCCAGGGGCGTTCTCATGCTGAGACAACATCGTAATGATGCCTCGGGCGGTAGAAGACGCGGAAGCAATCCTTGGACGCGACGCGACTCGACGCGTCCAAAACGCACCCGAACCACCATCCTGCACGTAGACAGCCCGCAAACCTCTCCCAAGACCACAAGAAGAACCAGAGGAGAGACACTCACGATGGCATTTCCACGCCGGGAACAGGTGCATGACCCTCTCGATTTCCAACGCGTCCCGGAGTGTCGTGAATGCGAAACGTTGCGGCCATAGCTCCCGCGGCTCCCATGCGTTCGGGCAGTATCCGTTAGCGGATGTGTCGAGGAGGTAGTATGTGGTGATCAGTCTGGACAAGACGTTAAGCCGGCCGGTGGCGCAGACCAATAAGCGACATGGACAACATGCCTGACGATCTCTCCAGGGAGATGTTGCCATGACCGGGCGGTCTTGCCCTTGTAGACGTGGTGCATAGAGGGGTGCGCGCTGTGAGCGACGACGTTGAGACTGCTTTCGTTGTCGTGGCCGACGTCGGAGGCGGCGTGCGTCGAGGACGCCATTGCGCAGACGTCACAGGATTATGGGAGGTGACAGATCGCGACAAGCCATTGTCACAGCTTCAATTACCCCCGACCGCAGCGCCACCCCACTCTCCCACGCACGGACCACACACTGCAGGCGCCCATATTGAAAGGGCGTCTAAATGTAGGACTTGCGCTCATGCAGCGTAGACTCCCTTTCGTGAACTCGTTCATATTCCCCTCCTGACCTCATGAACGCCATGGACTAGTCGGGGATGCATTTGATATGATTGCGTTAAGATTCAATGATGGTGAGGTGCGTTCCAAGTCTTAGCTCTAGCGTCAGGAGCGCAGATAAACCAACTCTCCAGATTAACCACAGCGTCCCATGAAGATGCGGAGGGTGTCGAGTACGCTCAGGCAGAGCTATAGGCTCTCACCTCCTCTGCTGAAGTGCGACTACTTTCGGACGCAGAGACTGCAACCACTGCAAATCAGGCATTGGGTCTCTTTCGAACGTTCGTCCCGATGGCCGAAGGAGCAGTTGCACGGTATGTTGCACTCAGGCGTCCCAAAGGCTCGCGCGTCACTCACCGTCGATCTCGCGCAGATCTGCTTGTGTGTCCACAAGATACGCATAGGCGGCATACTCGCTAGATCTTGATGTTACGTTATGAACATCGCAGATATTTACCGCTTGCACCAGTCGCCTGCGAGTCGATGATCGATCAATCGTGCGAGGGCTGAGATGACTGGCACCTCCCATTGCAGTCTCGTTGCGTACGCTCAAGTTCTTATGCCGCTCAGTGAGTATCGCCGTGTCTGCGAGCGCGAGTCAACACTGACCGACACCCGTATGTTGGACGCAGGCTTGTGCTCTAGCTTTGCTGCATCGTGCTCTCTAGGGCAGTGCCCGCCTCTTCCGACCTAGGAGCTTCCCCAATATATTGCTCGACGTGGGCAGACTAGACTTAAGTGAGCCACTCGTCCTTGGGTTCCGCAGCTCACACTAATGTACGAACTCTCTGACGCAGATATCCGCAAATCCTCTAGATTTCACTAGTGCACAGTATGCTAAAGCAAAAACCAGCACATTTGGCCGTCCAGCGCTGGTACCTATTGCCGAGCTGTGGCCAGTCCCCGGACTTCGCTGGTGCTTGCGATACTTCTCGCTGATGCAAGACGTCCTCACATATTGAGCGTGAAGGTGAGTATATGTATCATCCCCAGTCCCGCCCACAATATCAGTTTCGCCACAGCTGTCCGTCGCTGTTCCTCCGCGTAGTCAGCCTGACTTCAGTCCTTCCCGGTATGGAACGCTGCCGGTACTTACCACATCCGTCGGTCGAAGTTTCCATCACCCAAATCCATGCCACTGCTCCGTCTCGCCCCTAGCTGGGCGTCCCGACTTCGTACCGCAGACCCTTGACCCGTCAAGCAAGGTCACCGTATCGCTAGCTGCTGGCATGCCACTCATGATGTAGTGACTACTTAAGGACTACCGTTGCCACCTGTTGATCTCGTTAGTCGTTGTCGCTCCGAACGTAGTACGAACTGTCACTTACCGTAGTGCATTCGAAACCGCGGACTTGCCGCGGATCTGTAAGCAGTTGCCCAGCAGAATCGATCTGATGCGACTGGTCCGGTGCGACTCTGATGAGCGCGGAAGCCGTGTAAGCTTCTAAGTTCAATGGGTACTGCCACCGTGCCACTGGCCCACGATCCCACAGGTTCCTCTCTCGATGCATGGCCAGCAAAAAACCTGCGTATGCGAGGCAGTTGAAGTAGGCCACATCTTGCTCGCACGATATAGCACGTTCAAGGCTCACCTTTGTTTTGCACTGGCAGGAACATGGCACACCCGACGTTGCCCATAGACGTTCTGCTCATCATCATGGAAGTCTCACTCCGTCATACCAGCTCGAGGATGATGCGCACCTGCCGCATTCTGTATCGCGCTGGTGCGCGGATGCTTATTGGTACCGGAGTGTCGCTACGAACGAGCGAGGACGCCATCTCCTTCTTGCGATTCATGCAAGCAGATCCAGACAGACGTTTTCTCCACCTCCGCAGCCTGAAGATCTCTCGAGGAAACTTCTCCCGCTCCGGAGTCCACGCACTACGCGGGTTACTGTGTCACAGGTCCTTGGCGCTGGAGACACTGACGCTACTGGATGCCGAGGCGGTCCTGCTGTCTGACAACACACACCCGCTCAGTCCGCCTACGTTGTTCACGGCCATAGCGAGTCTTCAGTCGCTCAAAAACCTCGCAATCGATGGCTGCGACGCAATCGCACTCTCGCTGCTGAGGTATATGGTCGCCCCCCTCCAGACAGCCTCCCTCGGCCTAGGCTTATACACATCATGGAGCAGCAGTACCAACGCGGACGACCGCAACCCGATCCTTCTTCTGACAAAGTCATCTGACAGTCTGCGAGAGCTTCGGGGATCCTATTTCGACTGCAATCCCGCGATAATCAAGTTCGACGTCGTCTATCCCGCTGTACGTCTCATCGATGCGTCGTATACCAGCTCGTGGATGCCCTCCACGCTAGCGTATATCCACGCGTTCCCCAACCTCGAGCATCTCTCCCTCACATCCACGTCGAACCGCTTCGAGGGCAACGGAAATGACCCAAACACGGTCCCCCATCTCTTCAGCAATCGCGACTGCAACATTCACGACCAGGAGAACTACGATGTCACCTGGGAGCACCTGCAAGAGGTTGCGGGGAGTGTTATCGACCTCTTCGTTCTAGGACTGGTCTGCCACGTCCCAACCGTGAGGGTCCTGGACGACATCTCGGAGAGAATGTGCCGATTCCTCCATGACGTGATCGCCGACATGAAACCTGAATCCCTGGTCGTAACAGTCGCAGGGTCGTCTCTATTCGCCGCGGGCGGTCCAATGGAGGGTGTGCTGCGGCAGCCCGCTGCTCAGCAGCTGCGTCATCTCGAGCTCGAGCTGTGCTTCGCGCCCCGGGATTGGGACACTAACCTTGAAGATATCCTGGTGAGTGCGTTCGCAGCCGTTAACGAACTCCGCTGACACCCGGCCCTCCAGGATAATATCTCGGCTACCTTCCTCTCCGTAGGCATCCCCTTGCATTCCCTCGTCCTCACCCTGAACTACGGCCTGCTCATCACGCCGCACGGACCCCCGGGATCTTCCTTCGAGCGCGCATGTCCGCTCGAGAAGGAGCTGGTCAGCATGGACTGCGCGCGGGCAGAGCAGCTCCTCTCGGACGCCATCCCGTCCTTACAGGACGTATCAATCCGCCTTTCGACAGAGCGCGAACCGCACCAGTATATGCTGGGAGTCGTCGGAGAGGACGATATGCCTACGGGCTCCGAAGGCAGCAGCGAAAGCGACGCGGCCGAGATTGAGGAGGACTTTGCGATGTTCATGCTCGAAGAAGACGACGCGGGGTGGTGATGTGCACGAAGGGCGTCTCAGGCGTTGTGGTGAGCTCTTCGGCATATGATCTGTGGCCATAGGTTCTGATTCGTCCCAACGCATAACATGTCTCCGTCTCTCCAGCGCGCCGATTGTCATGCTGATCGGCCGCTAGCACTCGGACTGCTCGACGAGTACGATATGTATTGGGAACGTTTACCACGATCTGGAAATGCCGGATTAGATAGAAGATATCCTCGCGCATTCTGCAAGGGACCCACATCTGGATGTCAATGACGATGCGATTGACTTGCGAAACAGCTGCGGCCGTTGAGAAGGACCGGCAGGTGACCGTGGGCAGAAGCGTGTATGCTGCGGTAGGGGACAACCTTGCTCTTCCACTCCTCAGCATACAAGCCATGTCAGGTCATAACGCCGCCAGTGGAGTCGAAATGGGTATCGGGCATAGCGACAGGTATGTCGTACTTCCTGCTGCTTCAATGGCCTGCTCTGACCACGTACATGAAGTCCGGATGATGCCTCGATCCCGCACGACTCTGGCGAATGTCGCGTTCTTCTCCCCTTCGACGTTATGTCACACATAATGTCTCATTCTACACCCTCGACCATCTCTGCGCTCATGAAGACATGTCATGCCTACTACCGAGTGTTGGAGTATAGCGCGTAAAGCGTATACTCATGGCCTTTCTTACGTATTTTCAAGGACTCTTTATTTGATTACTTACTACCATTGTATGCTTTACTTGTCGGACTTACTTACATTACTTATGTCTTTGTCCACGCTGTTATGTACTTAGTTACAGGCTCAGCGTCAGTTGTATACATTCCACTTCTGTTCCTTCCCTCACTCTTGTGCCACTTCTACAGGTTATGAGCCCTGCGTTGCTCTAACCAGGCTACCTGCTCAGAACAACGCTCAACAGCCCTACTCTTACTACTCTGCAGCAAGATGTCGACCGCATCCGAGATTGTCACACGCGCGAAGATCGAGCCACTCAAGGCCACTGAAGACTGGGTCATATGGTCAGTCCAGATGGAAGATCTCCTGTGGGAGACGAAGCTGTGGGCATACGTCAGTGGCATGAAGAAGAGGCCGATTTTTCCGGACAGACACACGGTGACGGCAGCAGAACAAGTTCAGCTGGACGAATGGGACCACAAGGACCGGAGTGCGCTTAGCGGGATCCGGACGAGGCTCGGTAAGGGCGCGATGAAGATCGTCATAAACTGCCGGACGAGCCGCGATGCATGGGAGAAACTTCGCAAGAACTTTGAGACTCGTGGTTTGGCGAAGGTTCTCGATGTCAAGCGCAAGATTTCGGGAGCAGCGTACTCGGATGGAGAGGATCTGGATGCGTGGTTGCAGCAGATGGTGGAGTGGCGGGAGGAGTTGATCAGTCTCGGCAGGGACCTACCAGACGATGAGTTCTCAATTACTCTGCTCACCGCTCTCCCACTCTCCTGGAGCGCATTCACGAATGCCGTCAGCGACCAGGAGATTCTCGATGCAGACAAACTCCAGGGGCGGATTCGCGAGCACGCGCGTAGGATGCAACCGACCGAGGCTGCGCTAGTCGCAAAGCAGAAGGTTGCGAGCGGCGGGCGCTCCGGTGGAGATTCGGAGCGCGATCGCGAGTGCTACGGGTGCGGGCAGACTGGGCACATCAAACGTTTCTGCCCGGAACGGAAGAAGAAGACGGGGAGCGGAGGACATAGTGAGAAGAAGCGGGGTGAAAGCGGGCGGAAGAGCGATCAGAAGAAGAAAGGCGGCTCGCGAACGCTGGTGTCGAAGCAGGAGTCTGACTCTGAGTCTGACTCCAGTTCGGACTACGCGTATGCATCGATCGAGGAGGCCGACGATGCGAACGAGCTTACCCTCACGCTCGTGAGTAGCGATGCGTGGATCGCGGACTCAGCCACCACCTCGCACGTCGCGCGCGAGCGGCGTATGTTCACTGACTATCGTGAGACCCCCGGGAAGACGCTGCAAGGAGCAGGCTCGACGCCTATCCTCGGACGCGGAACGATCCGCTTCACATTCTCCTGCAGCGACAAGGAGACAACAGTCACGCTCCGGGATGTCATCCATGCACCCGGCGTCCCACACAACCTCATTTCGGTCGGTCGGGTGGAGGCGAGCGGACACCAGGTCGAACTCAGCGGAGGCGAGATCCGTTTCAAGAACGCGAAGGGACGCATCTACGCTGTCGGCAAGCGTGTTGGCAACTATCTGTACGAGATGACCGGGCACGCGGAGATCTCGAAGGCCGAAAGGTCATACGCGACAGCGGTATGTCGCCCAAAGTGGAAGCCAACTTATAATCAATGGCATTGTATCCTAGGTCACCCGGGCATGAAGGCCGTCATCGCAATGTACAAGAAGGGGCTCGTGACGGGAATGGAGGTTGACGAGTCGGAGCCACCGATGGAGCAGTGCGAAGCGTGCGTACAAGGGAAGCAGACAGTGGCGTCATACCCGAAGAAGTCGGAGACGGAGTTCACGGAGATCGGGGAGATGACAGTGATGGATACATGGGGACCGGCGTCGACGGCGGGCATCCGGGGAGAGCGGTATTGGTGGGCATTTACGGACGGGAAGGGGCGGCGTTCTAGACCGGCTTTTGGGAAGCACAAATCCGAGGCCTTCGGGCATTTCAAAGACTACAAGGCATACGTCGAAAACAAGTTCGGTGTGAAATTGAAGAAGATACGCTGCGACAACGGTGGTGAATTCATTAACGATGAATTCACCGCATACTTGCGGGCCGAAGGGATCGAACTTGACACCTCTGCACCCAAGTCATCTGCGCAAAACGGTATTGCAGAACGCGTCTGCAGAACCGTGATGGAACGCGCGCGCACTGTCATGATCGCAGCGCGGATGCCAAAATTCTTGTGGCCCGAAGCAGTAGCGCATGTGCTCTATCTCAAGAACCGCCTTCCCACGCGAGCCCTCAAAGACAAGACACCAGATGAGGTCTGGACTGGCCAGAAACCCGATGTCTCGAATCTGCAGGAATGGGGAACACGCTGCTGGGTCCTCACCTCTCCGGAGCAACGCACGAAGCTTGACCCCAAGTCCAAACCCATGTACTTCATGGGGGTAGCCGACGGCAGCAAGGCCTGGCGCTACTACGACCCGGTCGCGCGGCGCATCGGAAAATCACGCAATATCATCTTTGCAGTGCCCAAACGAGTCGTGAAGCAGGACGAGGACGATTACGAGTACATAGAACTTCCCTCTCAGCCGCTCGAGGGGGAGAATGGCAATGTACAAACGGTGGAGGAGAAGCGAGCGGCGGAGAGTGATGGCGGCGCAGAGGCGCAAGGCGGGCGGATGACGCAGGCGGATCAGCGCTCAGGCACGAGCGGGGTTGACGGGGAGTCAAGGGACGCACAGCCACCCAGGGACGAGGCACCGAAGCCACGAGAGAAGCGGAAGGCGGCCGCGCGGATCAACTACAAGGTGCTCCATGAAACTGGGGAGAAGATCCCGCACGAGGAGTCGCATGTCCTGTGTTTGCTGACCCTGCATGGCACAGAGAGTGTCTCGGAACCGCGGAACCTCAAGGAGGCTCAGGACCAGCCTGAATGGCCACAGTGGTGGGCAGCTATGAAGGTCGAGTACTCACAGCTGTGCAAACTAGGCACTTTCGAGCTGGTGGAGTTACCAGTCGGAAGACGTGCAATAGGATGCCGGTGGGTCTACAGGCTGAAGCGGGACGAGATCGGGATCATTTTGCGGTACAAAGCGCGTCTTGTCGCGCAAGGGTTCAGTCAAATCCCTGGGCTGGACTACTTCGAGACATTTGCACCCGTCATACGCATGGACTCTCTTCGGGTGTTGCTGGCTATCATCGCTGGGCGCAAGATGGTCTCACGGCAGTATGACGTTGTTGGCGCGTACCTGAATGCTCCAGTGGAAGAGGAGATCTATATGAAGCAACCGCTGGGCTTCGACGATGGATCTGGCCGTGTTCTACGCCTTGTCAAAGCGCTCTACGGACTGAAACAGGGCGGTCGTGCCTGGAACCAGCATTTCAACACGACAATGGTGGAGAAGCTCGGTTTCCGCCGCCTATCGGCGGACTTGTGCGTATACATCAAGGTCCTCGGTGGGAAGATGATCGTATTCGGACTGCATGTTGATGACATGCTTGGCGGCGCAGACACAGTCGAACTGATGGACGAGTTCGAGAAGCAACTGCGGCAGCACTATGACATCACGAACCTTGGGAAACCGCGACTGCTGCTCGGCCTGGAGGTCGTACACGATGAGCAGACATCGACCATCACTATCCGGCAGAAGCAATTCATCCTCTCCGCACTGGAACGCTATGGGATGTCCGACTGTGCACCTGTCAGTACTCCGATGGACCCAAACGTGAAGTTAGTCAAGGAGCCTGAAGATGTGGATCTCTCGGAGATGAAGGGGATCCCTTATCAGGCAGCTGTCGGAACTTTGATGTTCCTGATGCTGGCTACACGCCCAGACCTAGGCTTCGCCATCCAGGCGGTCTCGCAGTTCAGTTCGCGCCCTGGTCCGGCTCATTGGACTGCAGTCAAGCGAATCTTCCGGTACCTGAAGGGGTCCCTCGACTATGGTATCACCTACGGGCGCAAGGGGGAGACGGGCGCAAAGGCATTCTACAAGAACTTCCGCTTGGAAGGGTATTCCGATGCCGACTGGGGCTCGAACCCGGTAGACCGGAAATCCATTTCGGGATACGCCTTCTTGATCGGTGGTGGACTGGTGGCCTGGAGCTCGAAGAAGCAGGCTGTTGTGGCGCTATCTTCAACAGAAGCCGAGTACATGGCAGTTTCATATGCTGCACGGCATGCAATCTGGATGCGCACTTTGCTCGAGGAGTTGACATTCGGACAGGAAGGCGCGACATGTCTCAATGCAGACAACATGTCAGCTATTGCCCTGTCGAAAGACAACGTCCATCACGCGAGGTCGAAACACATAGACATCAGGCACCACTTCATACGCGAATGTGTGGAGTCCGGGACAGTCCGCCTGAAGTACGTGCCGACCGCGGACAATGTTGCGGACTTGTTCACGAAGGCGCTACCGCGCGAACGTTTCCATTACTTGAGGGTACAACTCGGCATTCTTTCAGATGTCGAGTTGAGGGGGAGTGTTGGAGTATAGCGCGTAAAGCGTATACTCATGGCCTTTCTTACGTATTTTCAAGGACTCTTTATTTGATTACTTACTACCATTGTATGCTTTACTTGTCGGACTTACTTACATTACTTATGTCTTTGTCCACGCTGTTATGTACTTAGTTACAGGCTCAGCGTCAGTTGTATACATTCCACTTCTGTTCCTTCCCTCACTCTTGTGCCACTTCTACACCGAGAGGGTCCCAAGCACCTCCTCCGGGACGGAGATGTCCTACTTTACGCTTCCAACGTGGCGCGATTCATGCAGTTCATATTGGCGCAGGACGGGGCACGATTCGCCTACTTCCGGAAGCTCGATATCATATTCGGGCAAGGCAAATCCTCTGTCATTGAGCAATCCGCAGAGCTCTTCGGAAACCCTCAGCTTTCTTTGGAGACCTTGGTCCTACGTGAGGCGGAACATCTCCTGATGTTTGACCGCTTTGCCTCCGCGTTTCGTACCACCAACCCTGTCAAGACCCTGATCCTCCAGGAGAGTGGTCCGCAGACATGCTCCGCACTCCAAACCCTAGGCTTTCGTCTCGTCGATCTCACGGTCTCGTTCGAGCGCTATGTGTCTTGGCCCAAAGCGGAGAATGGACTCGGCGGAGGAGACGGATGGTCGCACCTCATCGATTCGCTCTCTTCTCATTCACACACTCTGGAAGTCCTTCGATGCGACTCTGGTCCCTCAGGCGTATCTCTCCCAACGCATTCGTTACCAAGCACATCTACACCTTCCCGAGCACCCCGTGCGCGCTTCGGCGCGGTGCGAACTCTCGGCTTAGTGTGCACCCCCAGCTCTTCTCGTTTGAGAACACCATTTGACCTCGCATCCTTGGTCCATATGTTTCCCAACGTCAACTCCCTCGAACTCATACCAAACCCCTACCGGCTATCCACCGCCTCGCGTATCGCCTCCACTCAGTCCCCAGGGGCTACGGATAAGGCGGCAATCCTGGAGCATGGCGGTTGTTGGGCGGTGCTCACGAAGTGTTCAGGCGAACTCGCAAGCCTCTGCAGCATTGGACTGGTATGCCACGTGGTAGATCTATACATCTGGGACGAAATCGACAGTGATGAGCAACTGGCGATGCTCGTCCCCATAGTACTCAGCGTACGACCGAAGTGCCTCCGACTAGCCGTCGAGGGCGTGGAAACCCTCGGTGGCGTCATATCGGCCTTGCGAAATCCTGGAGTTGAGGCGCTGGAGATGCTGCATGTGGTCTTGGCCATGTACGAGCTCTACACTGAAGGTACCGCTCTCGATTTGGCGGTATGCTATTCAGATGGACACAAGTTGGATCTTGAACTGATTCGGACGCCGCTATTTGCACAGGAATTCATCTTCGAAGCACTGAAACTCCTCCCACCTCAAGTGACTACACTCGAGTTGTTCATCGAATTCAAGGGAAACTACATTCATTCCCCGAAGCCCGACTCGCGCGCTCTCAAGGAGCTCGGTCGCCGCGTGACGGAAGCAGCCCCTGCGTTAACACATGTTCTGGTCCGCCATGCCGACGGATACCGCCTCCAACCGCCAAACGGGCTACGTCCGGAGAGCGACGAGAGTGACTCTGACTATGGCTCGGACTCGGATCACAACTGGGATGTCAGTGACGACTCCTGGGGATACGAAGATTCGGACGGCTATGACTCCGATTTCGCGCGGAGATGCGCAGATGACTGGTAGCTCAGGCTTACGGACGCTTCTCTTCCATGATTGTGTACAGTAGTCGTTATGCGATGAGATTTCTCGAGCATGACGGCCTCGAACGGGTCACTGTAGAGATCCCGAGAGTATCCTCCCACGATTCGGAGTGGTCCGCTTCTTGTCGGCATGGACTAAGCAGTCTGCAGAGACTCCTCGAAGCGGAAGAGCCTTATGAAACGTGAACTGCTTTCAGATCTATACGACGGCAGCCAGTGTTGATCGTACGACGCAGTGCAATGCGATATTGTTGCGAGCCGAACTGAGAGTGACGTGCCTATCTCCTCCCCGGGAACACCAAGATTGATGGAAGCTTGCAACCGTGGATAATGACTTTCGTCCCGACAAACTAGACAACCAAGCCGGCAAAGAACCCGAAACCCTGCAAAGAACCCGCAACCCTGCAGAGTACGACCATCAGCAACGACGTATACTTGGCAATTCCGTACAACGCACCTCACAGGCATCAAGCGTCATTACCTGATCTCGCCTCCAACGGTAACGAGTCGCACAGACACATTCAGCAAGTGCGGCACGGCTCGTGCGAACGGCGCGGCCAACATAGAACGGTCCGCGATCTCGCGTAGAGGAAGAAGCTCCCGGTCATCCGGGTCCAGCACCAGCACGACATCGAGAGTATGAACGCGGGATGGCAGAATACTGAAGCAGTCGGCGACCGCATCCTGGATGATGCGCAAGACCCGTCAGTGAGCTGCACTCCCGTGGATGGCGGATATGAATACACGCACCAATATTGACACGGAATCCGACAGATTCGTTGCAGGTAACTTTTTGCATTGATCGCTGTCGAGTATCACTTCGACTTCGATAGAATGAACGATCCCCAGGGTGAGAACGAGCTCCGGTATACTGTATGTTCCCCGAAGCTGCCGCACATTGGGGGCCCGTATGCACAGCCGGGATGGGCGAAAGTATTCCATCATCATGGCGGAGACCATTTCCACGTTCTCCCTCGTAGACTCGTATGTGCAAAGCCGCAGGACAGGAACATCTGTCACGAGTCCCAGACGGTACAGGCTCGGGATGTTGCCCACATACGCAGCCAGGGGCGGCCAGATGTCGGCGCCCAATGCTATCTGATAATGTATGTTCCTCTCCCGGTATCTCGTCGTAAAGATCCAGACACGATGGTCTGTCTCCGGGGTGGGGAATCGATCTGGGAGGCCCGAAACGTGCAGCGACCAGTCGCGGCCGTCGATTGGAGCATGTCGACACAATCGGAAACTAAGAGGATGATTGGAACCATGCACTCCCAGTATAGAGAACTCGCGCAGGGTAGGAAAGGCCTTGATGTAGATTGTGTGGAGTAGAACGATATCTCGGGTGAGACATGGGTCGTTATGAATGGAAAGCGTTTGGAGCGTGTTTCGGGAATGCCGCAGGAACGCGATTCCAGCTGGACCACTGCGAATGCTCTGCAACATTGAGAACGTTGCGCTAGTGAGCTGGGAGAAGATTTCGGGATGCACTGAAGCATGAAGTGTCTCTGAATATAGCAACATTAGATGTTTCAGGGTCCTGAGGTTGCGGATTGCCCTGCCCGCGCGAACGTTCCTGAAGGTTGCCCGCTCGGAACCTCGTAAGATCAAGGTATCGAGCGAGAGAGAAGGCCTGCTTAAAAGGAGGTAGAGATCATCCTGAACGAGTTCCTCTTTCATATCTCTCAGGTACTCTGCCACGCGTGGGACGTCGTTGAGGGTTTTTCTGGCGAGTCGTCCTCGAACTGTATGTCCAACTTCCGGAGATAACGTACACGCGTCTCTTCCTGAGCGAGGATGAAGAGAAGGAAGGACCTGAGCTGGCGGCCGCGTAGAGCAACCCCATCCATCACGAGGTACTTTGCGCCGGCGTGGTTGAGCATGCGGCATGTTGTCGTCATAGCGGACAGCGCAGACCGCGAGGAGGTCACAGCCATGATGGCGACAAGAACGTCGAATGGGAGCTTCATGCTGTCGTCCTCCTTACCGCTGAGTCATGTATGGTGAGCAACAATGAGACCAGGAGACATGAAACAACTCACTCCAAGGTGGACGAGTGTGCCCTGATTCCTGAAAGCAGGACCTCCGCTACCAGTGGACTCGGACGTGTCACTGTTGCACGACCGGTGAATGAAGGTGACGGGAGCAGGTCGGTAGATTCGAGGACGAATGAAACACTTATATCATGATGTAGACAGGGGATGTCAGTCAAGGGCGATATGCGCAAAGCGGACTCTAGACTCTGGTGATACGAAGACTTACTTACCTTTACTTACTCATACTTACTGCTGACACATCACTGAGTTCAGAAGTAGACGCCGATAATCCTCGTCACAACCGCCATCTGCTACTTAAGTCTCACAAACGCCGGAACTGATTACGCCGGCTGATTGTTGCTTGACATCCTCTTCTCGGAATTCACAGCACATCGAGTCGGGACTCGGTGGGCATTGAAACTCCTTACTAGCTTGAGTATGAACTCTTGTATCTGTACTACCTGCGGATCGTCGCACTAGGATGTATGCTCATGATGTTTTTTTTTGCGTAGGTTGCGCAGCGACTCGGTGAGCTACATTGCTTGACGCATGTGCCATGTAGGCCTCGGGACGAGTCCTGTGTCTCACGGTACGTTTCTCGGACATCATCACATGTCTGCATATCACTGCTTCGTTTTGGCTCATGAGAACGATACAGATATACTTTGAGATGAAGGGACAAAGTTTGCGCCGCCACGCACAGTCGTTCACACTATGTTCCTATATCCCATCGCCCATCGGACCCTGGTCAATCTATCCAGCATGACGGACACGATTTGTCGCCCGATCCTCCCCTTTCCACCCTTCAGGCCTGAATATAATCCACGGTCTGCTCCGGACTCACATTGTCCAGGGTGGTACTACGATGGGGCATCAACAATCTGCCGCATATAGTCGAGAGTCAAACTCGCACTGTGCGGTATGCGGATTCTCCCTTTGTCTTGATATGGTGCGCTTCTACTGCTCCTCCGTCTGATACATTGTAGACACGCTCATGACTGGTACTCCCAGGCTACCGCTCTTGGCCGGCGTCGCTCCGTTCTTTACGTCAATCATGGGACGCGGGCCCCATGGCTGGGTCGCGGACTTAGGCCTCTCGCCACTCCACGGTCATTCATCAGCGGCTGAGCCGCTACTGTGAGAGAGAAACTTTAACGGTGAAGCTAGGAGTAGCCTTGAGGACTAAATCTGGATCACAGTGGGACTCTTTCGAACACCAGAAGTTCACGGGAGAAGAGTGCGTCTCTCCTTCTCAGCGCTCCTTGTCTGTCGATGTCCTCAAGGGTGCTGGCCTCACAGTGCCTCGGCGCAAGAAGATACAAGACACCGCGCGTTCGTTCGTTTCATATCCCCGCCCACTCTTGCTGATGATGTCCTCGTGTTAGCCTTCGGGAAGGGGTGTGCGGACAGGAAGTCGAAGGTATGCATCACAAGCAGCTCTTCTCTCACTTGTACATCATCCGTGTGTCCTGGATCGCGCCCGCATGTACGCCCTCAGCATCATCTGCGGGTCTCCTCCGCCCGAGGACGTGCCCGCACACGCCCCTCGCACGCCGCGATACCGTCATAATTGGCCTCGAGAAGCAGAATCTGTCAAGGACAATGTACGGCTTGCCTTGCCGACGTCGAATCTATCCATTGTGCTCCCAGTAACACCGCGTTCAGCCTTCTGTTCGCATGCTCAGGCCACTCCCTATCTCCCTTCGCCAGGGTGCTCGGCGCGCAGTCAGCGCAGCAGACAGCTATACCGTGGTTCCGGTGCCCACGTTTTGGACTAGAGAGGACACGACTCCCAAGAAGCAGTCGAGCCGCGTCGTGGTTGGCCAAGGAAGATTGATTCCGTCATACAAGATGCCGGCGAAACAGTATAATGTGATTCTACCGCTCATTGTGGCGCGTACGCCCGCACGCGCGCAGGCTAGAACGCGATCGCGCCATGTACACAGACACTTGGGGTACGTTCAGCCATCTACAGCACGTACCGTCGACCGCTGAAGAATGCCGTTTGTTCACTCAAGTCGCGATGTCGGACCCTTCAAGACGAAAATACGCGGCTGGAAGCGCCACGCTCGTGTTTTGTCGAAGAAAGAGAAGACGCCTGCTTTGATATGGCCGCACATGCTCCGCTCATTCATCACGTCCTGCGGCACAAAGAGGTCCGCGCCGACAGTTCCGCCATCTTCATGTCGTACGCTCCAAGCCCGACAATTTAGGCTCGTGCCTTCCTGAGACGGCATAGTTGACGGACCCTCTCGAATCAATGTCGGCGCACCCTTCTGTCCGCGTTGGGCCCACTGGCCGCGTCAATCTAGCTCGGGCCTGGTGTACGCACGTCTCGAGGGTGGCAGCTCGCCGTTCCGTCTCTCAGCTGGACGCTACACGAATGATGAATCCGGATCTCTGGAATTGCACGGACGCTCTGGACAGAAGCCAATGGGACGCGCAAACTGCGTCCAGCCCGGAAAAGCTTGCACCGGATGGTGCTCGTCTTCCGAATACCATCCCGCCGGCGACCAGGCCGCACATGGCATTGCTATCCCCGCACTACACTCCTTTACCCGGTCCTCCCCTGACCGTCGTCGCTGTCGGCTGTTCTGTGTAGAGTCTCCTCTGCGTCCATATGGCGACTCTCGATGCTCAGAGCTTCCTCGGCACTCTAAGACGCGGTACCGAAGACCCACTTGCTCATTTATCGCCATTCAATTGTCCTGACGCGCAGCCTGTCTGTCGCGACGACGCTTGCCGAATGCGCGTGGCCAGTGCGACAGGCGGCGCGCACTCGTGCGGCGTCAGCAATAGTCTTCAAGCAAGCCCAAGCTCCTCGAACGTGAACAGCAACACCGCACAACCTACAGACTCGAACCGCGGATCACGATCTCCAACCTCATAGCAATGTCGGCGTCCAAGACCCATCAGCAGATCCCGGAGTGCCGCCGTGCTCTCGATTCACGCCTATGGCGAATACAGTGCTGCACATGTGCGCGCTGACTCTCCCACTCCCCCGCCACACTCACTCGCGTCATCGCAGTAATCGACGCGCCGTATCCTACGCGTGGGTCTACAGAAATCTGATCTTCTTCGTCCACGGCTCGACTGGGTGAACTACATGTCGGCGGGGACTGAACCTTCTTCGTATCTCGAGTCACGTCCCTTCCTGTGCGTCTCATAGGGCACGCTGCTATCGAACGTTCTTCTCGCGCCCGTACTCCATCCTGGGGGCACCGGCTCTCCCAGCTCCATCTGTTCCTGCCCACAAGAAGCTATTCACTTGTGCTATTCGACACATTTCAATGACTGTGGCGCCCTGGCTCATTCGCGAAGATGGTGATACCATGGGGGCTGCTCTACTCGACTCCGACGCGTCTCAATACATACTGCGCAGTTGGCTTCCAATTCCGATGGTCTCCTCGGATGCGTCGCCATCACATTCTCCCCTTCCAGCTCATCAGTAACAAGCTCCTGTCGTGTATGAGGTCAATCCGAGGCCGCATACCGTTGACTTTGCCGGAAACAAAGTTAGTCCTCATACCTAGGTCGACGCTCCTGAGACGGCGTGGTCGCTGATCAAGTACAAGGGACCTGGGACCGGTCCGTCCGTTGTGCCTCGCGCAGTCATTCTGCCTTCTTCGTTCCACCTCAAGCACACACTCGTGCCTATGCGATGTTCCTAGCCCGACCGCCGACACGAAGGAAGTCGCCCAAAGTCGCCTGGACCACGCGTAGCTTGCCGGCGGGTCAGCTCCAGTGCCGCTGTTCGGCCTTCAAACAAATACACGTACCTATCGCGTCAGCGTTAACGTTCACGAGGAGCTGCGCTTCTCGAGTTCCTGGTTTCGAAGTTCCGTACGGCATAGTCGCGATGGAGGAGAGCATGAGGCTTGCCCGCCGTGGACGATCCCCATTTCCGAGGGTTACTCGGCGGAACCTCGAGGCCCCATTGCGCGGAGAGTTGTCTCCCATCCAGAGTCGCCGTCCCGCATGCCACCGAATGACCATGCCTATACCATACGCCACGCATCCAGGTTGCGCGAAGTCAAGTGGGGGCGTCCTCGCATCGACCTTCCGAATAGTGATGTGCAAGGCCCGGCCTCGAGCCGTCAGGCTCCCCAAGCCGGCCGTCTTCAGGCCGGGCCGAGCTGAGCTCTGGAGACGGCTTCGGGAGCCTGAGAGCTCGGCCTGGGATGTCTGCGGGCTTGAGCCGAGCTCTCAAGCTCGGGCTTGATGGCGCTGGTGCAGTGTGCGTAAAAACGGAGCATCCGACTGATTTCAAGCTGTGAACAGACGTTAGTCTTGCCAAATCGTTGTCCCAAGCACCGTACTTACATCTCCCTTTGCAGGACCACCATTCAGACCCTCTGTATCAGTTGCTTGAGAGCAGGCAGTACACCGGGATGTCGATTCGGGGTACAGCGCGCTGCACGGGAGGGCAGGTCAGAGGAAATGTGGTGAAAAGATGCGTCTATGAACGCGTTCCATCGTGGGTTTTCGGACTCTTGCAGCGCAGGAGGCCGGGGCAGAGACCGTGAGCCTGAGGCCGACGATGGACGCGTCATTGGACGCGTCTTTTCGCTCTTCCTCATGTCGAGCAGCGCGGGAGGGCGGGCAGAGGCGGAGAGCGACGAAACGCGTCGTTGAACGCGTCTTGTTGCGGGTCTTTGCGCTCTGGCAGCGCAGAGATGCGGGCAGGAGCTAAGTAACGCCCACCACCTGCAGGCTCCGGCTCAGGCCGAGCCGAGCTCGAGCTCAGCCGGAGCCGTCCTCGAGAGCTCGGCCTGAGGTTTCGTCAGGCCGTAGCTCTCCAAGCCGAGCCGTAGCCGCGGCTTTCGAGCCGAGCCGGGCTCTGCACATCACTACTTCCGAACGACCATCGCAATTCGCAGTGGAAGGGGTACGCAGTCGAGTTCTCGACTGTCGGAGTCTCAGGCTCTGTCACCCTCCTCCTAAGCGGGCTCCTCCTTACAAACCGCTTAGGACTGCCTTTGTAGCAGGAACTACCGCAGTTACGTTTCGGAAGTCGCCCTGCCATCCACGAGAACAGTGGCAAACCGGAGTTTGCTCCTTGCGTATGTGCGGGTCCTGTGAACTCCGCACTCACCGGCAATTGTACCTGAAGCCATCGACAATCTCGCAGGCCTCCGTGAACGCGTGAACGTTCGCGCGAAATACCCCGTCGCATCTTCTTGAATTCGATGACCTAAATCGCACTGGCCGCCGGCGGGAACGTCCGGAGCTTGCCACGAGAATCCTTCGAACGAACTTCGAAGACCCGCTATTCAATATTCAAGTTCAGCACGATTCGAGACGCACCCCTTACTCCCGTCAGAAGCCCGGTCGAGACTGCGCCTGACGCGTTCCCACTTCGACGCTGGCCGGCGAAGTTAGCCTTTCGCCACTTCCGGAGCTTTGGGTTCTGGGGCGTGCAACGAGGCTCGCGAGTCGCAGCGGCGACTGATCAAGCGTATCAGTCTTGTCCCACGAGTGTATACGCCTCCCCTGGGGTCGCCACCCCAATACTTCGGGCCCGTCCAGCGCACTAGGCGATGTCTACCTCATCACGAACTCCACTCCTCCTCACGCAGAGAGCCATCCTCAGGAAAATGGGGGTTTTCCCGGGTTCAGGTGAGTGTCAAGTTTCTCTTCAAGACTTGGCACTGGCAGCATGATGAGCGTTGATGGATCGGTCGCGGGCCACGACCACTTTCCCAAGCCCCGGGCACGCTCCATCATCTTTCATTATGCAAAATTGCCGTGCCCAGCCCCCGGTCCGCCTCGCCTCGATGGAGGATCGAGGACCTCGGGAGTCGGGAGTCGGCTACATAGCAACGCGTCACGCACCACAGAAAGCACATGGTCCCACTCGCGCGCGGCGTGCGCGCGCCGACATCGACGATGACGCACCCGATGCGCGCGCGTGGGCCGCTGCCACTGTGTAATGTGTACTGTGTACATGTTTGGTGGAAGAGGGCCTGATGCCCACTGATGCAGATGCGTCCGGAAGCGCGACGCGCTATCGCATGCGCACCTGCTGCGTCCCACGTCCCACGTCATATCATCGCTCGTCCTCGACTCCTCGACTCCTCGAGGGTGCAATTATGCGGATAATCGCACTCGCACTCCTCGCCTCTCCCGGGCTGGCGCGTGTCGCGGATGTCAGCAACACGATTCTGCCGGCGTCGGGACCGTGGTCGTCGGTGACTTTTCAGCTCGAGAAATTAGAATCAGGGAGATCTCATTTGCTACCGGCGTGAAACGGGGCACGAATTACTCACTTGACACTTGGGGCCCTGGTACGTATTGCTCTGCACTCGCGTTCACAGCACCGTCATATGCATAGATCATCCAGGACATGCACCGCTCCTGCAGTGGCGGATAGACCTTGAAGCCATTTTAAAGCGTTGACGGATATCACGCCGCCGAGATCCCTCAGTATTCTGTCCTTGGTCTCAGAGCCACGGACACCCTTCAAGTTGTCAGTCGTTTCCCGAGCAGACCCCAGGGCCACGTGAAGCAATACACAGTCGACTCGATTTGCATTCTCGTACTGACATGCAACTCGGTCAAACTCGCGCAACTCGGGTTGGTATTCAGGTGCTCATACGCATACTATAGCTAGCAACAGGCCAGGATCCTATATACAATATTCACAACAAGTACTACACGTATGTACAGGTATCAGACACGTTCACGTTCGCGTTCGCGTTCGCAGCGAGCGAGCGGGAGTGAGGGAGGGAGGGAAGGAAGGAAGGGCGGACAGACGGACGCCAACGGGAGCCCGAGCAGCGACAAGTGTCCCGTGTCCGAAGTAATTAACACGACCGGGCGCAGTGACGATGCATGCTCAAGATACACAGCTCGAAACAAAGAGGGTGGGGTGGGAACTTGAAGTACTATGAACAGTTTAAGTTTAAAGAGGCAAGCGACTTGAGTTTGAATGCGGGTGGGTGGGTGGACTCTACGTGCGTTGATGGGATGCGGATGGTCAAGCAGGAGGTAGGATTACATGGGGTTGTAACTTGTAACGTGCAACGTGCAAGGGGAGCGACGCAGAAAGGCTATAGCTAACGGCTAACGGCCAAGGAACACTGGCGGATGAAGGTTCGGCTCCCGAGTGGGGACTGCAGGAGGTGGGTGGTATACACAGACACATGGAAATACTAGATCGCCGGGGGACCGGATGGGAGACAAGAACGCGAGCGACACACAGATGGTGGAATATGCATGGTGCGGGAGATCATGGAGATGGGGAGATGGGAGATGGGAGCTAAAGTAGCAGCAACAGAGACAGACACGCGGAGCGCGAAGTGTACGGTAGAAAACAGCTAGCAGCAGGCGAAAGGCAGGTGCAGGTGCAGGGGTGATAATAAGACAGCGACGGGGTAGTAATGAAGTGCAAATAACGTATACTTGTGCGTTGTCCGAATAAAACACGCCGTCCTCCCGCAGGTCGTCCCCGCGGCAGGACCGGGTTAAGATGGCTAGCGATAAGAACCGTGACGAGGGCGAAATGCATGAACACAGGGCGAGGATGGGAACGAGATGCACGAGTACAGGCGGGGCACAAACGAGCGGCGGCGACCTGGGCAGGGAGGAGTCGCGAGTTGGAGCGTGCTGTCCGCAGCGAGGGCGATAACGAGGGTGATGGTTAGACACAGGCGGGAAGCAGAAGCGACGAGACAGCCCGGAAGGGTGGAGGTTGATTAGGGATATGGTATGATATCCGGGAACGGAAGCAGACGCGGGGCGATAGGCGGAGAGACGAGTGGAAGTCCGGAGCGCAGGAGAGTGCAGCAGAGAGATTACGGCGGCTCCTCGCCGAGAGTATAGTAGCACTGTCCAAGATCCATCTTCCAATATATTTCCGCCTGTTTAGATGACGTTCGCCGGCCTGGGAGGAGCGTGCGAAGTGCGCATGCACCCGGCGCGGAGAGATGGGTATACGCGCCAAGCAGGGAGCGCGGCGCCGTTAGCGTGGCTTGCGCCGTCTTCGACCCTTGCCGCTGCGGTTGTCGGGGCCCAAGGCTGCACTGATGCACAGGCACCAGGGACCCTCGCCGAGGACCCTCACAACGCATAGTGCCCCATGAAGCTCTGCGGCAACGTCAGCCACCATCGTCGCACGTCACGATGTAACCACTCACGTTCATGTACTGTCCCGTCCCGGCAATGGCCACATCCGCACCCATCCCACCGCCCATACCTGCACCCATACCATACATCCCACGCCCACACTCCTGTGCCGGCGGCGCGAGCGAATGATGAGGGTGGTGCCAGTGGGCACCGGGAGCGGCGAGGTCGAACGGGGAAGTCGGGGTAGGAGGCAAGCTCGCGTAGGCGTCCTCGTCGGCATGAATCAGGGACGGCGGCTTCATGTCTGCGCCCGGGTGGAGGGTATGCGGCGAAGAGAGAGCGCCGTGCATGTGGTGGGGCATGGTCGGGACGTCCAGGGGACAGTGGAACATCATCATGTCGTCCAGCTCAGAGTGGAGCTCCGGCTGACGGTGGTGAACGTTGAATATATGCGGCCTGGGCGACCCAGTGAGTGGAGCTATGACTCACCGTGCTCTCGCTGGAGAAGTGGCTGCCCGCTGTCCCCGGTCTGCTCGCGCCTGTTGAGAACGTCACGCTATCGGGCGTGAGTGGCGGCGAGGACGTCGACACGTTGTTGAACTGGTAGACGATCGAAAGAAGGACGTCCTCCGGGGCATACGCCTCGCTATCATTCTCCGCGGCACTCGAGCGGACGATCTCCTGCATGACAACGTACGCGGAAGGGTCTAGATGGGTGAATTGAATATATGCGCAGCGAATCGATATAAAAGGCACGGAATACTCACCCGCCGAGCGGCACAGAGACTCCCAGAACCGGGGAACGAACGGCGTGCGGTAGAGGAAGGTGCACTCGATCTCGCTCGACCACTGCGAACCAGGCATGCAGCTGCTCGAGAGCAACTCCAAGTCCGTTGTCTCAGTATGGAGCGGCGGCTCGCCGGCGCTCGACCCGGCCCTCGTAACCTTGAAGCTCGAGTACGCCTGAAGGGCAGCCCGCGACATGAAAGTGACCGTTGGGTCAATGTGGCGAAGGACTCGAGGACCAGACGCGTTAAGACCGAGGCCCGAGTGCGGGGAGTTGGGGGAGCTGGGCGTGTGTACGAAGCTGGCGAGAGTGGAGGGAGCGGGAGACGGGAGGATGGGCGAAGATGAGTGGGACATGGAGGGCAGGCGGGGAGGAGGTGTACCGCGGTCAGGGAGGACGTCGATGCAGACATAGCTCGTGGGAACCCGAGTAGGCTGCGTGCTCGAAGTTGCGGACCCGGACAGTGGAGAAGTCGAAGACGAGGTTGCCGCAGTGGGGGACCGCTCGCCCGAGGCCTCCGCGCGGGGCTGTCCATTGGCACCCTTGGGCTGCATCATGGCCATGTGACGGCTGGACAACTGTTGAAGTACTGATCGGGGAGGTTGATTAACGGAAAATAACGAGGGGGAGTGGGGCAGGGGACGTACTGCGCTTTCCCTCCGTCGTATCGCGAAGCTGCTGGAGACGCGAACCGACCTGCTTCGGTGTCCTTCGCTTGCCCGTGACCTGGAAGATGTAGTCCGAAATGAACTTGTTGCGCATCGGGAAGCGTCCGAAGGAGCGGGATGTCCTGGACTCGACAGGCTGGTACTTCTCGAGGCCTAGACACGCGCATACAGTCAGATACACGCGTCAAGGGATGTGTTGCGGGGGCTGGGGGTATAATACGCGCATATACGCAGACGGGGACGCGGTTCTGGACGCGACGAACTCACCTTCGACGAGAGCGGCCTCGAGGTACGGGGGCCAGACGACCTCGCCCTTGCCCTTCATCGTCTTCCAGCATTTGCGGCCGGTGACGATGGTCTGGATGGTGTCGTTGATGCCCGAGGAGGGGGAGACGGAGTAGGAGAGGTCGTCGGCGGAGGAGATGTGGATGTGCTGGGCGAGGTTCTCGCGGTGATTGACGGGAGGCATGGCGGAGGCGTTGCCGACGGCGGGGGCGGAGGGGGCGAGGGCGGGGGAGCGGAGGGCGGGGGAAGAAGAGGACGACGAGGGCCGAGTTATATAGGGTATCTGAGCGAAGGGCGCAGGCGTGAATAGCGAGGACCACACTCAGACGGGATCTCCACAGACGCCCCCGAGCATAATCCCCAGATAGACGCGCCCATCCCAGATCTCCGGACCACATCCCGTCCCAGCCCTTCGGATAGGTCTAATTAAAGGGCCCATCCACGAGGAATTCGCCGAGTGCGCTCTCCGCCGCGCTCCCGCCGCCGGCCGTCGTGGACAGCGGCGCCGGGCACCGAGGAGAACCCCACGCCCACTCGCGGGACGGCGCCAGCGTTCGAGGACGCGAGTAGTGGGCCCCAGCTTCCCTGTCAGGCCCCCAGCTTCCTCTGCGCCGTGTCCCGCACCGAGCCCGGCCGCGAGCCCCCCATCGCGAACGGAACGCACTCCCACAGAGCGCCCGCCCCGCCGCCCCCATCCGGCAGGCCGCCCTCCCAGTCCGGAGACGCGCCCCACAGGGTCCACAGCGACCGAGTCGCCTCTGATGCCGATCCCGCCCCCAGCAGCTGCTCGAGCCCCCGCAAGCCCCATCTCGTCCCGCTGCTCCCTCTTCCGTCGCCGTCGCCGTCGCCGCCGCCAATCCAGCAGCCCGCCTGCCTGTGGCGCATGCGCAGTGCACACCAGGCTACGAGCCTCCTCCCCAGCGGCCACATCTCCCGCCCGTCCTGCATATGTCACGCACCATGCCCCCCGGCGGTCGCTCCGAGGCTGAGCCCTTCCAGGCCAGCCAGGCTGGCTGGCCCTTGTCTCTCTCCCGCCAGCCGGCCCTGTTCTGCGTTGGCTTGGTGCGGCGACCCCGGGCTCGTGTCGCAGGCAGCCCGAGCACCATACGCAGATCCCAGCGCGGTCTTTGTCTTTCCAGAACGCTACCCGTGTCCGTTAGCATCTGTGGCCGACGCAGGCGGCGATCGTGATGCCGCTGCCAGATATGCCTCCGTTTTGTCTCGGCGGACGGCCGGCGAGCGAGTTTCCTGCGAAATAAATGTCACTCCCGCATACATATTGCGTCGGGGTCCTGCAGCGCGCCCCAAGCTGACAGCGACGCACCTCGTTAGCTAGCCGCGATCTGCACCGTAGCCACCTCTTCGCTCCCTTCGCCTCGGGCCACGCGCGACGGGAGGACCGTGGACGCACACGCACACGCACACGTCATCCATCGCCCAAGTAAGAACCTTGCTCCAGCCAATCCCCACCGTCCGCCAATCCCCGCCCGCTCCTGTGATTGGCTGCCGCCGCGCGTCTCTGCCCGCGACACATCGTACCTCAATTGTTCACGATATTACCAGGCCAGCGCGTTTCAAGTTTCAATAAGTACCTGGCTCAGGACTTACGCGCACGTATGTATATCCACAGTAATACAAAGCAGAAGGGAGGACAGTGATTGGCTCCCCCGCGGCGACTGCCAGTCCGAGAACAAAGCTCGCACAAGGGCTGCACCCCGCTGAGAGTCGCTCGTCTTCAGCCAGCCAATAGCACCCGCAGCCAATGGAAACGGGGCGTGCTCGACACCTGGTCACCGACTGCGAAAGAAACGGCGTTCGCAGCGCCCAGAAGACGCCGCACTAGTGACTGTTAGAGTTTACTTAGCACTGGCAGACCCCAGACAAGTCAAGGTCGTGTTGCAATTGCGAGCCTGACTGCGCGCGCACACCCAATCTCCGCAACACGCACGCACGACACGACAGAATCGCCCGCGGTGCACCCGTGCCGGTGTCCAGCGGACGCATGCCCGGGCTTCTAGTGCAGAGTGGTCCGACGGCTTGATGAGCTGCGAGGCGCGCTCGCCGCCCGAGGTCGCGACACTGGACACATGAGAGGCAGGCCTCAGGCCTCGGGCCTCAGGGGAGAGGGCTATCGTCGGAGTGGGACCGGGACCGGGACCACGGCGCATACTAGCTGGCCTCTTAGACCGAGCATTGAGATATCCACGGACTGTCACAGTGGGCGTGTCGAGCGTCGAGCGTCGAGCGTCGAGCGTGGACACTGGAGTCTGGAATAATGCGGCGCGCGTGCTCGATATACGATTACGATCCTTCGGTATGGGCCCGGAAGTGGCCAGCAGAGGCTGGAGAGATGCATATGGGCGGCTGGAGTTCGGCCAGGACGATGGCGCATACTAGTCTAAGTCTCTGCGCACACCGTACCCGTACACATCCCGTCTTGAAAGCTTGACATCGCGCGTCGCGCGTCGGGTGCAGTCTGGAGCCTGGGGACGTCGATGCGTGTGCCACAGAGTCACAGACGGCGCCGATCGTGCGACAGCGACACAAGGGCCGAGGACACCAGCTCTCGAGGCGGGGGTGTGGGACTGCACACTTACAGTACTCGGAGGACGGCAAGGATGAAGGCGCAAGTCGAGTATGAGTCAAGGTCATCGAGATGCGAGATTCGAGATTCGAGATTTGGGATTCGAGATTTGAGACGTGACATGGCCGCGTCCGCGTGCGAGATCAGTAGCATGCGTCGCCGACGCGTTGCATGCACAGAGCACGGTGCACAGAGCCAAGGAGAGCTAGCGGCCTCGGCGCACATGCATGACGCAAGGCAAACCGCGACGGCGCGAATCGCGATGCGGACCATGGTCTATGAACGACGTCGAACGCCATAGATCCGTGCGTTGCGCGTTGCTGGTCAGAGTCTCCTCCGTCCATCGCCGTCCACCATCCGGACTCCTCCGGCCGCCGTGCACCGTGCACCGTCCCGAGGTGGATGGGCGGCGGGAGCCTGGAGCCTGATAGCCTGGAGCCTGGTAGCCTCGTGCGGCGGTGGGACACTGATCCGAGTGTGGCTCGCGGGCGCACTCCACAACCACAGCCACAGTTCCAGACATCGCATGGACTTGGATTTGGACTTGGACTGCGACTGCGACTGCGACTGTGGCATGAACGTGGGTCGTGCGCACGCGACGGATGCGACGAGTGCGGCCGACATAAGTACGGCGCCCCATCCCATACCCCGTGTATTGTATACCGTATACCATATATCGGCCCAGACGAGACCACACCAGTCGAGGCGTCGACCGCAGACCCGGCACCCGGCCATGCAGGGTTAGCGACTGGCAGGGTCCCGTTACGAACTTAGCGGGGCGGGAGCGCGTCGGCCTCGGGACGTGCGACGTCTGTCCGCTGTCTGCTGTCCGCTGTCGAGTGTCCGCTGTCGAGTGTCCGCTGTCCGCCGGGATGTGACCGAAACCTTGCCCGCGGCGTTGATGCGCGCAAATCCCGCCCTGTCAATGGTCATACTTGGAGTATGACCGGAAAATGTGCATCTGGAATCTGCATCCTGTGGCAGCGCGATCCGTTTCGCTGTCAGAGGCAGAGTCAGTTGTAGCTTGTAGCTTGTGGCGAGCCATGCCACGAGATCACGTACTTACGGTCCACGGACGTACGTAGGCTCGCGTGCCAGTGATGCGTGGTAGTGATACGCGCTCTCAACAATATGTGGCGCCCGACCCGACTCGTGAGTGGTCGTCTGTGGTCGTGCATCGTGGGCGATCGAGTGGCGGCGGGGGATTCGGAGATGCTGGGAGATGTCAACAGTCGAAGGATGTCAGTTCGTCGTACGTCCGGGGGCAGTCGCGATCACGGTTTACGTGTTAACCTACGCGTCCGCGGAGGTTCGAGTGGTATACGATCTCCCGTGGGCTGCGCTCATTTGCCGTGGGCCGCGCTGTCAGTGTTTTACAGTTGAGCTTGCAATGCGCCCATCTGCATCTGCATCTCGCATATGTACTGGGTATCGTTTGATGCCAGATGGGACTCCTCAGTCGTGCACAGTGTACGGTGCACGTCAGCACGTTGCGGAAGATCCAGAGAGCCTGAGTCTCCAGTCCGATGCTGGAAACACGTACCGCTCAGAATGAAACGCGCGAGCCCTGGCGACCACGGGAGGAGGACACCTCTCGAATCGGAATTCCGAGTCGGAGCAAGAGCTTGGAGCTTGCGATGATGCAGTTTGCTTCGGCATTGAGCTTGCTCGATATTCGCGCAGCAGGTGTTCTTCCAAGGTTCTTCGTTGACACCTTCGACCCCGACGCGGAAAGATCGATCGCTGGAGACGGGGCGTAAGCGTAAGATTTAGCGTGGCAGAGGAATGTATCAAATCACACAGAGACCAACCTTCGAGAGGCGGACGGACGTATTTCGCGCATATTTCCCAGTGACGTGGGTCCACGGAGGCTATCCCAGATTCGACGTGCTCCCCCGCTCCGCGATGCGTTTCGGGGGGTTCGTGAACCTCGTGCGCACAGCACGAACGCGGCCTAGTGCGTCTGGCAAAAAAGAAAGCAAAGATTGCGTGAAGATCACAGATTTGCATGCTGGCGATTCGCGGCCGGCTGATCAGCCCACGAGCACTAGCGAGAGCACTTCCCCGTGGCGGATATAGCACCCGAGCGCGGGAGGGAAAATATGCATCAGATGGGCACCTCGGAGCTGCTTCCCGGGGTGGTGGTCAGTGGGTCCTAGCGTCGCGGTGTCGGGCATTGAAAAACATACAAAAACATACGACGGGTACGCCTGCACAAATGTTTGCGTCAGAGTGTGATTGGCGAGGAGCCGTGTGCACAAACCACCCACTGCATTGCTGCTTCTGCTTTTCTTCCTCCGCCTCCGTCTTCCTCGCCGTCCTCCTCGGCCGTGCTCGCGAAGGTCGAGCGTAAGGAGTTGCTCATAGGAGGAGGATAGCCGCGAGGCGGTGTGCGAATTGGGCGAGGCGAGCGCCACCGACGTCGGAGGAATCCCGGCTATTTGTTTGGCGCCCGCGTGCAGCCACTAGCGGCCGTCCGCCAGCGATGTCTTTTATTCCTGCGCCACGTTCTCACTCTATCACGTCGTGGTAGGTCGTGGTTGTGTCTCGGTACCGCATATGGCAGTTGCGTTGTCTCTCGCTTGTGCTATCCATAGAGCCTCTAACGTGTTTGGTCTCCCAGGTTTTGGCAGGCCGGGGCCGGTGGGATGATGGCGACCAAGTAATTCCCGGCTGCTGCGAAGTGCCCAATCGAGTGGAGGACACGTATGTCAATCAGGCTCGACACGAATTATAACCTCGCTGATGACAATCTGACATGTCACGCAGAAGATGAGAACATGGAGAGTCTAAAGAAGTACCCATTCGACCAGGCCGACCAGGGAGCGAATTTGGTCGGCACGGTCAACGTATAGCGCGAGAGAAGGGATGTCGGTTTACCCGCCTGTCAATACGAGCCTATTCCACGCGGGGTGCACGCCCCAACCACGAGCCTCCGTCCCGCGGCGGTGCCCTCCCGCGACGTGCGAGAGCGGCGACTCGCCAACTTGAAAATGACACCGTTCGTCATTGGCCGACTCGACGCCTTGCTGTGATTCGTCGGCGACGCTCCGCCTCGATGTGCGACCATCGACATACGAAGCCAATCAGGATCGAGCACCCGTTATTGCAGTCGTGACTCGTGGTGATTCTGCTATTCTGCAGGCTGCGCTCGATCCCCGGCCTCGGTACGCCCGTCGTATGTCTGCCCATTGATTCTGACGTTCTGCCAGAAGCTTCTCTTCGAAGACTTGCGGTGCAGGAGAGCATCCTCGCCTTATGGAGATGCCATCATCCTCGCTTCGTTCATTTCGCTTCGCAGGCGAGAGCGTAGAAGAAGAGCGTCGTCGAAGCGGACGCCGTTCGTCTCGTAGTCTTGCACATCATAGGTTACCGGACCGCTGGCATACTTATGACGGCATGCTGGTAGGGCCTGTCGACTTCGACTTGCCCGATGCGGCTGCTCGACTTGTGCGTTTGTTCGACCCATGATCTGCGGAGAGGTGTTGACCAACATACGGGACTCGTGATCGCATCTACCCTCATATTGTTGCCGGACGGCGGACAGGCGAGCATCGCGCTGGATATTTTCTCTGATGGTCTTTCCTGCCTGTAGCACGTCGACGGGCGGAGGACGGCCGACCGACCGAGATCAAATACTTAGCCCAGCGGACAAGCCAATAGAGACCTCCGGTACAGGGCCTAGCGCCGTCGTGTGCTCGTCATGGTGTGTTCATCTCGCCATATATATCGAATCCCCGAAGTTCGATGCAGGTATCCGTGCGCCATGGACAGACGGCCGGAAAGCCTCCGATAACCAGGAGGCACCCTCTGGCAGTCCTGCCCGTTGCATCGACGACACAGTCGAACGAAACTTCGACACCGGGGTTCCCTAGCTGTCTCATCGTGAACCGAGCGTCCGCCCTCTTCTCTCATGGACGACGATGCCGTCGACGTCTGAGCAGCCGTCAGGCGGAGTCCAAGGTTAATCAACATCTACTATACTCGTGCGGCATATCCGCTCTGACGCAGTCCCTCTAGGCCGTATCTGGGACACTCCGCGCGACTAACTGTACTGCACGCGAGAGCGCCTCGGCAGTCTTTCCCCAAGACAGAGAGCGGCCGTGCAGCTCCACGTTTTTCCCATCCAGCCTCCGCATACAGACGGTTGTTCTTCGGAGTTCGCACGCGGCTCGTCCATGCGTTCACTCCGCTGAGCCACTCGCTCCCGGCATATCAGACTTCGAGGCCGTCGGCGACGTGTGGACCGCCAGATGATGAAGCGGTTAACACGTCATGCCTATAGTCGGTGAGGACTCTCCGTATGGTTGCGCTGGAGAGCGCAGCTATGGTTAGCACAGACAGGTACGCCCTTCATCCTGTTCAGTCGTTATTGAACCTTCCCTTCAGCGAGACGACTACAGCCTGCTCGTTCACCCGACTCGCACCTTCTTTCCCCCGGTGTTGCCGACGCATCTGTGCCTCTGTTCCCCAGCACATCCTGCAGAGTCGGCTCTGCATCGCGCCTTCTGACAGCTGCACGGACGCTCTGCATCCCCAAACGAACGCGAACCACGCCGTATCTTCCGCAAGCGCATTCCTCCGTCTCACATTCCGGCGTCGACCACAATGGCTCGAGCGTCGCATCGGGGACCGGGCGGCTCGTATGAGCGCTCGTCTTCCATGCGTGCTGCCCGTCAGCCCGTCACGCCCACCGCAGCCACCACGTCGAGCGTCGACAGCAAGAATGGGTCCGGAGGCTTCCGTGCTCCCAGCGCACCTCAGAACTCTGGTCGTTCTCCCGCTTCCTTCGCCCCGCTGCTCGCCGGCGACCGTCCGAACCTCAGGCTGGACTCACGCGGCGTCATCCATGGGCAACGAACGTGGACGGAAGGAACGGGCGGTGCGTACGGGTGCGCAGCGGACAGACAGTGGTGGAAGGGTCGAGTATTTCCAACTGGTATTTGCTCGGAACTCCTCGCGATTTGTTCCCCTCCGGTGTCGTTCTCAGTCGCCGCCGTGCTCCCGGCTCGGCTCGGTGCGCCCGCCCGATGGCCTCGGCACTCCAGCCTCCAACCAAGCTTCAAGCTTCGAGCCTGTGGTGTCCGCGTCCTCGCACGTACCCCCCGCTGCCGCTGTCAGCCTTACTCCTCGGTCTATCAATCCACCCACTCCACATACACCCTGTGCGGATCTCATTCACTCTGCTCTGTGTCCAACTGCAAGCTTTCACGCGAACCTAGAATCGACGCCTGTCGACGCGATATGGGCGACTCGGGTCACGGGCCCGGAGCGAGGTTCGCTGCATGCGGTCGTCCGGCTGGCATTTCCTGCCATCCGGCTTCCTGGCTCCCCGGCCTGGAGTTCAGTTCAGCGGCGCAGCTCGCGGCCAGCTGCAGGCTACCGACCTCCTGCCCGCGAAGGGTTCGCGGCATAACCCTCCGCCTGCAGAGCTGCTCCCGGTCCCACTGCCCTGCCAGGGCGTGCTCCAAGTCGCCGTCGCGCAATTGGCAACCCCCGGTCCAGCCATCCGGCGCGGCAGTGCCTGTACCTCTGGCCTGTCTAGACGGCGACGATCGTCGACTCTGTAGCCTTTGAGCTACGCTGTAGCGCTGAGGGGTGGTGGAATGTTCGTGTGCATCATGTGTCGTGGAGCGCGGTTCTGCGGCACGGCAGGCGAGGCCTGGCTTTTCTTCGAAGTTGTCGTGGATGATTCTCTCCTTCTGTGATACCAGGGGCGGCGTCGAGGTGGGAGCCGTTTGGTAGCGTTCTTATTCGCGTCAACTATAACATTGTCTATCGCATGTACTTCAGGGCTTCGCGTGTGACCGACGTGCTGACGGGGTCTCGCCCTGAACATTGTTACCAGCGGTCGTCGGGCGCGGGATATCGCAGTCAGGATATGTACCAGACATCCGGCCATGCTGCGCCACCAAAGGTTAACCTCTATTCTGCCGGCGGGCAGCAGCCGACGTCGACCGCGTATCGTGACCAACTGACCCGCCCCCATGTCACTTCAAAAGGTCAAGGAAAGCATGCAGAAACGGCCAGGCCAATGCCATCTCTGTCATGCTTTGCTGTCATGGGGGATCGCGGGTGCAGTCGCGCTTCCCCCGAAATCACGGCAAGTACCACAAGGCGCCATCTTCTGCGGGTGCCGTAAAGCCCACCCGTGAGCTGCACAGAAAGAGACATATTGCACTCTCCTCTCCGCACCCCACCGCATCTCGAACGCGTCCCAACCTTCGCGAACGGCGCGGGATGTCCCCACCCATTCTGTCACTGTGTGGGACTCGCCCATCGGGCCCTTCTAGCTCCCACGATCAAAGGGGCCGGTGTTCCCGTTTTGCTGGACTTGGAGGCCGAGAACTTCCCGCTGGGCCGCCGGCTTCGCGTGTGGATTCCGGGCTTCGCCAACAGAGTTCGGCGAGCTGGCGCCCAGGCTGGCCAGGAAGGATGTCGGGTTTCCATGATCGCGCAGAGGGAAGCCGCGAGAAGCTGCCACGGGCGTCGGTCAGTCCCAGAATCCTGGGCTCCAAGAACCTGAGCATGAGAGAAAGGGATGCAATGTACGCACAGGAAAGCACGGACTCTAGACCGTAGGAGGGGCATCTCAGAGGACCCACAGCGCAGGTGTAGGAATTCGAGCAGGGTCAGTGCGCTTCGGGGCAGTACCTGCGCACCCACCACCGCCGTCGAGAGAGCGGGCGCTGAGCGTTCTTGCTGCAAGCTTCTTGCGTTCGTGCTCGTATCCGCACAAGCGTCGGTTGCCATTGTACCCGTGCCTGTAGCAAGCCTGCTGCAATGAAAACGCCGACAGCACCGGTGCCGCTTCTCAGCACCGTGTCTCGTCTCGTCGCGCGCGGGAAGCCAGGGCGCACGATGGCGAGCCGACCTTCTTGTCCGTGCGCGTTGGACCCGCTCAGAAAAGAGGATGCCGGTCGGGTGGAGGATGCGAACCAGTGCGAACAGGCGTGTGGAGTCCAACGCGTCGGCTCCCCCCTACGCCTTCTCCTTCTCCTTCGGGCTCGGTCCCCTTCGAGTACGCGCAATGAAGACATATAGAGAGTTGCGGCTCTTACCGGGGCCGTGGAAATGCGGGAGAATGCCGGGAGAGAGCCAGGAGCGGGGACGACTGCAGATGCCGCCGGTGCGCCGGAAGAGGGTGGCTCGAGCAGTCTCCAGCTATGACCACGTTCGCGTTATGCGTAACCCGCGGACGGGCTCGAGGCGTCGCGCTCCATTCTCGGAGTAGAAAGCTGGAAGTCCGAGTAGAATCGTGGCGTGCGGTGTGCGGTGTGCCACCGTCGACCTTGGAAGTGACGATCGGACTCGTGAGTCGCCGTGCTTGGGAGAGGAGGAGATGATGGGCCATGAAGTGCCTATGTGGGCACGGTGGCGTATGAGCTTAGACGTGAAGGTTGCGTGGATTTGCGAGTGCTTGCCAGGAAACTCCGTATCGTGAGCCCAGGACCATGAGAGCCAGCACGCCATAAGCAGCACTGAGTTCCTGCCGAGACGTAAGACCTCTGGGTCGGTCCGTACACCTCACAACCGTGGCGCAGTGGCTGGGAGAGCTTACGAACGCCGACCTGCATCCAAAGGTCGCTGCATGGCTACCAAACGCCAGCATTGAAAGCGTTTCGCGATGATGAGCATGTACGAACGTGCGGCAGTGACGGGAAGGCGTACTCATCTGCATCCCAGCAATGATGTTGTCTGGTGCTCGAGACGGGAACTCGAGGCACCCGCCGTAAATTGTAAGGTTCAGATCGCTTAGATAGCGGTGATAGAGTTACGGGGTTTCCATTGGGTGGCGTTACGGCCTTCTGGTCCACTCGGGTATGGTCCACACCGCTTCGTGTGATTCGCAATCAACGTGAAATCCTCACGGAAACCGACTGATAGGTAACTCGCAGGACATGCATGCGTACCTGGAGTACCTGGAGTACCTGATAGGGCGGTTGCGTTGGTGAGCGTGACGACAACGAGTGAAGACAGATGTGGTATAGGGTAGGAACTGACGTTGCGCAGCGCGGTGGCGCCCAGGAGTGTTCGACCAGTCGATGGTAGTGCGGTGTCCAGGAGCACATTGAGGGGTCCTGAGAGAGCCGAGAAAGGGTTAGTCGGCATGCGGAACAAAGGCGAAGGTGCGTTGGTCTCGATACCCAGGTTCTGCCACCGGAGTTACGTTGCATAGATTCTGCATCATGATTCTCCCGTACGACATGTGGTCGAGCAATCGAGGGTCATCCTAGCGTGGTGAGTTGTTCGTCTGCGCCGGGACGACATGTAGCGCGCTGAGAACAATGGGCGACGATGTCGAGGGCGTCAACTCGCAGGCGCAGACGTTCTCGAAGCGCACATTACGTTCAGCAGGACTCGAGGGAGAAGTCGACATGCACCGTCCACGACTTCATTTCCACGGCGCGCCCATGGGGCACCCGAGCTACGAGCCACCATGCTGTCTATGAGCGCTTGAATGTCGAGATCATACTTCTGCTGAATCGGTCATGAACCTGTCTGATGCGCGTCAAGAACACGAGCTGCTCACCTGGAAGCATCGCGAGCACAGGCGCCCCTTGACCGGCGATGAGATCTCAGCGGACAACATCTACCCGCCGGCTTAGACGCGAAGAAGAGATCACCCGTTCTTTCCAGGTGCATTCCCCCTGCCAATTTAGTGAGAAAGCCCATTGTGCGGGAGATGGGCCTCCACGGTCATGCCAGACGTCGCACGCCGCGTGCGCGGGAGAAGGAAGTAGACCTGAGCCAATTTTCAATGATACTACTCACACGTATCATGGCAGCGTGGCAGGTCCGGCAGGGCGGGTTGAGTGCGACGCAGCGACTCGACGATGTTCAGGCAAAGCCCACTCGATGTGCATAACCACAGTCAATTAGTCCTGTAGCTCCTCCGGACAGCATCCGTACAAGACATAAGCCAAACACACCATCGCAGGCAAAGGGGATAAGTACTCACCTACTTATGTTACCTGGCGCGGATTGTCGTGGTTGCTGGCAAGGCGCGTCGGCGACTGCCGAAGACATTGTCAGCGTCTGCGTTGGGCGCCACGGTTCTTGCCTCTTACGTTCATCATCCCTCCGTACACACTCTGTACCAGTCTATGCCCACCGTGCGGCATAAAAAACCGGGATATGACCTGTGAGATTGTATGTGCGCTTTGAGGATACAGAAAGTTCCTTGGCGCGCGCATATAGCGACCATACGGTACATCTAAAAACTGCACTTCCTCCGTCATCATCTCCAAGGAAACTTACGCAATCTAAACCTTCAGGTACCTCCACGGATCTCCGAGACAGCCTGTTGGGTGTATGGCGATGCCAAACGCACGATACACTGATAAGCTGCGTTGTAGAGTACAGTAAGTAAGTACACCTGCTTCCTAGCGCATGCCATCGCCGGTTCCACGCTCTTCGACTCAACTGCGGTCATCATAGTGCTGTCTGGCATCCGAAGCATCAGTCAGATCCGTAGCTGGTCAATGTGGCGCGATCATGAGTGCTGGAAGCCGCGAACCCCGCCGTAAGTCCTCCCGATACACTCGCCTCTTGCTCTTTCCAGGCATGCCCGCGACGGACACGGTCCGAAGACAAGCTCCACACCTTGCTGGATCATGCAGCCGGTGGCGCATTGCGTGCGACTATAACCCTATTGGCATACTGTTGTCCGATCGCCGCGCTCGTTGTACGCCTTTGAAAGGCCGCCGGGTGCTGAGTATCGAAATGACACTAGCATGGCCGAGTTGGTGAGCGTCATCTTCATCTCAGCTCAAGAATTGTACTGTGCTAGGACACAACCAGGTCTATCCTATTAGGCAACATCTGAGCCCGCGTCGAATCTTGTGATCTGTGGTAAGCAATTTTCCAGTTTGATCACATCCTGTAGCTCAAGCTCCGCGACCCGCCGAACTGGAAGCTCGGCCAAGTGCGCGGTCAGATGGTCTCCGTCGACGAACAAGCTTCCGTAAGGCGCCGCGGCAAGTGTCTGGCACGGTTTCGGGGGCTGTGGGTCTGTATGTCTGTCTTTGATCCAGTGGTAGTCGTTCTTACCCGATCATGTAGCAGGGTCGCCCCTCAATCGACGTACAGGATGGACGGAATGGATGTCGCCGCCATGGTTGTGATTGCGAGACGCCTTCGATGGCTCACCATTGCCGCTCGGCAGCTAGTCTATGACTGAGCCAGACTCTCCACAACTGGCTAACATCTTCATATTCCTACAGAAATTGCCTCCGAAAGGGCCGCTATGGGGCTATCAATCTTCCTCTACAACTTACCCAGGATCCCGCCGCTACTGGGCCGTAGCCTCACAGGTGTCCTTGTATCGCCTAGATCTCGGCACTCTTGTATGTCATTTGACGTTGTCTTAACACTACTCCTGACCATCAAACCAGTGTTGTTGACAGGTCAGACTGGCTGGCTAGCTCATCCGCTCTGTGGGAACTTCAAGATCCGTCAACAACAGGGAGGTAAGTCTATCCGTCAAATGCATGCGTTATTCTGGTCTTCTAGCTCCGGATTCGACAGCGGCTCCCCCAACCAGCCATGGCTTGCTCCCGAGCGCGATTCCGTCGTGGCTGCGCGATTAGCCTGTTTCGTCTGCCTCTGACAGGGTCAAATAAGGTGTCGAAATCGTCTGATTGTCTACGCGGCGCAGCTAGCCTGCTTGACCGGAGAATGTCACGGCGTATTTCCCCCTCGTCTTCCGCACCTACGCCGCTCGCTATGCGGAGAGCACGCCGCACGGAACACTCGACAGCCAGGCGCGCACAGGGAGATACGTAACCTGAGCGCCCGCCGCCGTGGCAGAATACAAGCTCGGCCCACGTCGGGCGCAAGCGGCGGAGAGCATGGAAGCTCCCGCCGACACCGCCCTTTGCGCCGGCCTCGACAGACTCACGGCTTCTCCCGGCTTGTCTCCCTGCAGCGGGCCCGCTCGCACTTCCAGCTGCCTGCGACACTGCGAATCCAACGTGGCGGCTGGCTGCAGACACGTCCGGCTCTCGCGTACAAGCACGAGTCCTCGGGACCGACTGCGGCAGCCGTAGCGGACAGACGCAAGCGCAAGTGCGACGGCTGTCCAGCTGGCACCCTCTGGACTCTGCGACGCCCGGTCCAACGCGAACTCCGAGCTTGCAGGCTACTTACCTCGGTCACCGTCCATGACACGGCGACGCCGCAGCACCGACCAGCCGGGCGTTTCAGCGCCACGTTCGTGCTTCAGCCGTGGACTCACCACGCACGATGTCGGGGCCAGTACGCGTTCTATACGAAGCTTGCGGCGAAGGCATTCCTAGTCAGCGCCGTTGGGTCTTTGGTGCAGCCACAAGTCTTGGATCAAACGCGGACGAATCGTATACCCCTGCAATTCTGCGGAAGACGTCGGCGGCGGCGGCGGCGGACGGGTCGGGAGACGGCATTGCCTCCGTCGGGCAAGGCACATGTGCTGAGCCCGCTTGATGGTGCCGGCGTCGAGCGCGGGAGCGACCGCCGCGAAGGATCCGCCCTTCTCGAGAGTCTTCTGGAACGGATCTCGAGTGCGTTTGAGGTGCGCGTTGCTGCTTTCTTTTTCTTCCATTCGGTCACCTCAGAACCCGTCTCTTAGTTTGCTCTCGTCGACGTTAGAAGTGATCACTGACCCCATTGTGTTTCAGGTAGGGAGGGCGGTCTTCCATGTCGGCACTTACAGTTAGGACAAGGGCAAGTGGCGGCTAAGCTAGCTTGGCGGCATAGTGCTTTCCTTGTCCTCCGCATGACGCGCCTGCTGAGTCTAGCGAAACGGTCCGAAAGTAGGATGGCAACTCTCTAGAGGGGCTGGCGCAGGAACCCCTTGATAGCCGTCACCTTCTTTGTGAACAAGGTGATGTCAGAAATTACCTAGTTGTCCTTTTCGTGTTCATGTAGGCCGCGTCATCGTCCCTGACGCAAGGTCATTCCAGACCCGGTCGCGGATGCCCGGATGTCCCGCTCGCCATTCATCCAGGTTAGATTTGACCCGCCCCGGATCATGACAGCAGAGAGAACGGGTCGACTGCGTCCGTACTCATCCGGAGGCTCTGATATACCGCTACCAGGTCCGCGTGGTGCTATCGCCGGTCCTCCTCGTCGCTTGATCCCCACCCTGTTCTGCTGTACGGCGCAACACTTGCGTCCCGCATTCAATACCATTGCTAACCATCTCCGCAGTGCATTGCCGGGAGGCTTCCATGCAACTCGCGGGCGGTCCGACGTTCCAGATAGAACTTGGCATCTTCAACAAGGTATGTCCCATGGTTAATGGAAGACACTAGACGCCGCTGACAAGCCCAGAAGCGCTTTGTTCTACGTAAACGTAGCAGGGGAAGCACGATCGCGCCGACTCTGACGCCATCCCGTCTGCGTCGAGGGTGAGGAGCAATTCTTCAGTGACGGCGTTCTCTGACCTCCTGAGCAGCCGCTCTTGTTCGATAGTTTCTGATGACCGTTACAGACGATTCTGCACGATCAAGGAAGGCCGCGCAAGCGATTTGCAAGTGTTATCGCGACAGCGTTTGCCAGAGTCTTCCTATCGTGCCGCCACGTGTGTCACTGCGTCGCAAAGGTTCTCGTGGTCGGCCGGATTGCCTTAGGCTCTCAACGCGGCTATGGAACCCCCAGAGGCTGCAGCGTCCTCGACTCGAGCCGACCAGAAGAGTCGAGCGGGAGTCGAGTCCGTTCCAGTCGAGGTACGAACCCCTCCATTATCCGTCCGCTTCGTCGGCTTGCCCAGTTGGAAGGCACCTCTCCCCCATCCACATATGCAGGCTTCCCCTTCACGAGTGTACTGAGAAGGCTGGAACTCCGGGCCCAAGCTCGCCTAGTACCCGATGGGGCAAACCCCGGGTGTATCTCCCTTTCATGGTGCTTCCTAGAGTTCGACTTCGCAGTCCGACTGGCTCATGCATGCCGCCCTGGGGAAAGTGAAGTCCGCGGATTCTGGGATTGAGGGTATATCTGATTGCGCGGTGTTCCTGGTGACGGCGGAGAAGTGCTCATTTCCAGGCGTGGTCGCAGGAGGTTAGTAGCTGGCAGGCGTGCGTGGTCGGACAGCCGATGTTCCGCCAGTGGGCGATATCTGTGGGTGAGCGTTCCCAGGTCGCATTCACGATGTTGGCGCGCAATTGGCTGAGAAGCTTACCTTTCTAGCACGTCGGTCACGTTCCTGACCTCCAGGTCCCAAGAACGGGATATGTGAGGAGACCCCGCTCGGCACCAAACAAGCGAATTGACAAACAAACAATCGCATTCTCATTCACGCCCACGACGTTTGGACCTGAATTTTTCACCACCATAATCCACAAGAAGACGCCGGTCGTCGGGCAAGCGTGTGCGATCTGGTGAGTCTGTTCTCCCCCACTTCGATTCATTCACTGTCAGGCAAGCTACGTTGTGGCGTGACAGGCGGCGGGATTCTACCCGGGAGGAAGACTATCTGTCCCCAGAAGGGTACAACACCATAGCATCGTGCACGAGGCTACCAGCCTCCTGACGGGGTGCGTGTAACCTAATCAGACGTCGTTTCTGCCCTGAGTCGTGATCACTCACCTTAGCTCTTAGGTGCATTGAGTGAGGGGAAGTTCTTCTCAACGATCTTCAGGCGCGTGTAGAGCCTGAGCCGAGCAGCAGACACTGAATCCACGTCTTTCTCGAACATCAGACATTGGACATGCGCATCATTGTGACTCACTGGTTCTCAGATGAGTATCCGGCCTGGAAACCGGGTCAATATTCTATCCCAGAACTTATGCGTCCACCCGGGCGTTGATAAAACAGGGCTCCGGCTCCGACGATGGGACCTCGAAGATGCGCCAGATCAACGTCAAGATGGTCGCCCTCTACCTGGACCGCGGGCAATTCGGGCACCCACGTCGGTTTCGATGTGCAGGTCGAGTCTCGCCCACTCTCTTCGCTTGAGCGGTGGTTGAGCGGGTCAGACGACGACGATGAGACACGGAAAGCTTCGTTCGGCCTGTGTGCCTCCAGGGTCAGTCGCTTCCGGCCTCCGCGGAAACTCTGACCTACGGCACATAGCAAGCGTGGCGTAGGTACGTTATACCATTCGTCTATTCCCGTAGGTGACCCATCCCAGTGCATCAAGGCCCACTTTCGTTCCGGTGTGTTGTTCTAACACCGCCCATCCGCATGGTATGATGTCGACAGGTGCGTCATACAACTTCTGTTCGGGATCCAGCTGTGGCGCTGATAGGATTCACCCGGGAATCAATCCTCTGAACAGCTATGTGGTCATTGTGCGGCAGATGCATCAAGGCTTTCTTCTGCTGTCATATGTCCCGGCTGGACCTCTTTCCCAGGTGTACCTGTAGCGCGGGCGTGCAAGACGAATACACACGGGTCTATATTGCTGTATTGGCGAAAATGGGGCCCGTCATGGGATGAAACGTTGATCTGTCTTCCGCGGCGAACATGTCGAAGGTATGCGCCGATGCTCAGTCCGTGATCGGTGTATTCGGTGAGCCATACACGTCAATCTCTGTTCGCTTGAGGGTTTGAGGTTCCGAGTAGTACCGCAGCCGTAAACGACGAGGCGTGGCCGAGGTGCCCGGTAGGGACTTCGGTCACTGCAGGGCATGGCTCGGAACCAGGCGGGTATCTTTGAGACTCTCATTGCATAGCGAGCGCGCAATCCACGCTGCGAATGAGGAGCCGGTAGGCAAGCACGCGTCTGAGACCATTGGAGCTACTTGGAGTACAGGATCGTTCGAGTAGCCGTACAAATCAGTTCGTTGCTACACCAGAAGATCATACCAAAGGTGAAACCGAGCCCTCCGGGACATTGAACGAGGAGACGTACAAACAAACAAGTTGAGACTGAAGAAGTAGTGGCCCGTCTCTCACAGCGCATAACCTACTAGTACTCCTTCGTCGTACCCCCAAGAGTCATGAGCCGAGTCATGTTCGCCGGCGTCTTCTCCCCGCTCTTCGAAACTGCTCGCGTTGCCATCGAAGGAGAGCTCTGGCACCGGCTCTCAGTCTGAGTAGTCGCTGTCGTCAAGTAATTCCGGGGTTTGAAGTCGGTACCCGTCGGCATTTTGGATGGTCATGCAGCGTAACAAAGCATGCCTTGCTCCTCGAGGGCGCTCATGGACATTGCGCGTGTTGGGCGTCAGGGCTGCTATGTAAAGCTCCAGCCTGAGCTACAGCCCTCGGAGTGGGCGAGAAGGTAGCATCGAGAAGATGAATTCCTACGCAAAGGACGGAGCCTTAGTCGACGAATGATGGCGTATGTGAGTGACGTACCCTCAATGACCCGGCAGTGGAAACATCGACGTTGTACAGCTGTGGGCCATATAACCCCAAGAAGATGTGCATGGTCTCCAAAGCTCTGAACTCCGGAGTGTGCAACGCGGAGATGATACCACGAAGAGCATCCAAGCGATCGACCCTCACCCGGAGGCACTTTGGCCGCGTCGTGGCGACTACGGTGTTGAGTATCGCCAGATTCTTCAAGTCGACTATATCCTGGACGCGTAGATTCACTATGTGGCATGTGAGGCCAGTGGCGTAGAGACTCGCGAGGTCCCCTGAACACTGCGCAAGCACCGTCCAACAACCTTCACGCCCCAAGTCTGGCTTCTCCCGATCCGGCGTAAACTGAGAGATGGGAGTATGAAAGACGAATGGGCGCTTGAAGCGGTTGCGCATGAGTGTGAGGGAGGTCACGTTGGGAAACATTATGGCCAACGATGCCAGGTCGGAGTGCTCGCGTGAACTTGAGTCGCAGACCAAGCTGAGGGTTCGCACGGCGCCGTAGCACGTACGGGGATGCCCCTCTTGTTGGGGAGGTGGGGACGGTAGTATATGAGGACCGGAATCGCAGTGAAGCGTTTCCAAAGTCTGTGCATGAGAAGAGAGCGCCTCCATGAGGCACATCCAGCCTCTCTCTTGCTTAAACCTGATTTTCAACATAATGGACAAGAAGAACACCGTGAGGTTCACGATACCAATGCGGAGTGATCGGAGTGTGGAACAAGTCCTCGTGCCACTGCGCAGAAGGATCAAGGTGTTGACAGGGTTCATTGCGCGAAGGGAGGACGAAAGACGGTCAAATTGCAGAAGCCATTCCGCGTCGCGTAGGACCAGGCTCTCCAAGGAAAGCTGGGGGGACTCGAGTAGGCGCGAGAACAGCTCTATAGTGTGATAGCGGTTATGCCAGGATAGTTCTGTATTTGCTCACCGAATGCGAGGTCCAGCTCGCGGAAGTGCACAAACCGCGCGCCATCCTCTGCGAAAATGAACTCTATAAAGCGGTCCACTTGATCACCCAGAAGGAGGACGACTGCGTTGTGCAGGAGGTATTTCGGGCCCTCGCGATAGTAGACATGACATGTCTTCATGAAGGCGGAGATGGTAGAGGGAGTGGATAGAGACGTGATGTGTGTTATCATGTCGAAGGGAAGAACGAGACGTTTGCGAGAGTCGTCTACGACCGTGGCACGATCCAAACTTGATGCTCGTGGTCAGACAGCTATGTCGTCAGGCAAGAGTGCGACTTCCGCGACATCTTACGCCCGTTCGGGCTCCGTTGATGGCTAGGTTGCAATCTGACATGGTTGAGGCAAGTAGGAGTCGGAAGGAATAGAGCTGTCGGCCACTATAGTATCAGCGCGCGCGGACAAGCATCGTGCGCTTCCCCACGATCACCTGGGACAACTTCTCACCGGCCGCAGGTCCGCCGCTCTATTCGGTTTGTGCGGGCCGTAGAACGAGGCATACTGCTTCGAAGTTCAAACTTGCTCCCCCGGTCTGTCAAAATCCATTGCACGTAGTCAACAGTTCGTGCGGCATGAACAGCGCCGTACTTCAAAGTGAGAGGATCGGAGGGGAACGGAGACAAATAGAAAGGTGGTACAGATACGTTCCTGAACGTCTGCGTATTAGCGGCGATCTTGAGTCGGTAAAGCGCACTCACCAAAGTATCATTGAGGGAGTCGTTCCGATCGCAGGGAGTGGAGCACAGCTCGAGCTCGAGGTTGCGCAACTGCTGGGCGGCGGGATGCGGCAGCACATCATCCATTCGGCCGCCCGAGACAACTGGAAGTGACCCTACGAGTTTTGGGATGAGGCGTCACATCGGACTCATGTCAACAATGACGTCGTGGAGCAACGAGCACGTCCTGTCCGAGATATGTCGTCCAGAATTCGCACAGTCGGGATGTGGCAGACGAGCCCAAGAATGAAGAGGTCAACAACGCTCCCCGAGACCTCCTGGAGTTGCTCCCAAGTGCAGGGGCCGTGGTTGTTGCAGATGCGATCCTCAATAGCTTGATCGAGGAATTTGAAGCGAAGTGACGGGGAAGAGAGAGAGCGAGGCTCGAGGTTGGGGAATGCGTGAATGTATGCGAGTGTCGCGGGCATCCATATGCTGATGTACGACGCCTTGTAGCCGTACGACGGGATAGGTAGACCATGTCGAAGTTGCCTCTGATGCCATCGAAGTCAAAATCGTATCCGCGAAGCTACCGGAGATTTTGAGACGACCGGGCGAGAGGTAGGATTGGGGTGCGATCGTCCAGGTAGTACCACTTCTCCGTAATATGATATGGAGGGAGGCTCTCTGGAGGGAAGCGACCATAGCACGCAGCAGTGAGAGGGTGGTCACTTCTCCGCGATCGATAGCCACTGTAAACTCTGTGATGGCTCGCTGTTCCCGAAACCGCGATGCCGCACGGGCGCGGCGTTCCGGGCGTATCGCGCGGGGCGACTGGTCTTCAGACGAGGCATCGCAGGCGGTCGAGGGACCTCATACGATGACGAGATGGTGACCGGTGGAATGGGTCTGGCATTCGCGACGAAGCAGTCCTGCGACACCATTCACGTGGTCGCCGACAATGAAGCGGCACCAAAGACACTGCTAGACCCGGGCATGCACGGGCAACAGCTGGTGTCAGTAACAGCGTGCAAAAACGTGCGTGAGTGGCTCACCAAGGATGCACGCTGGCAGGCAGGTGGTGTTCCACTGGTGCCCGTCACACGAGGGTGTTGAGTGGAACGAGCTGGTGGATGAGGACGCCAAGAAGGCGGCTGAACTGCTGCTGGAGCGTGATGAGTGCTCGCTGGCGCATGCCCGGCATCTGCTGGCTGTGCAGCTACTGGCGGACTGGCGCGAGGAGTACCGCTCGTCGCCGACCTACAGGGGTCAGAACTTCCTGCGACTGAAGGCGCTGGACTCACCAACACATACGTCGAACCCGGTACTCAAGACGTACGGCGAGTCCAAGTCGACCATGGCGCGGTTCTGCCGGGCGGTCCTGAACCACGCGCCGCTCGGTTCATACCGCTGCCGTTTCTTCCCAAACGAGCCCACAGTGTGTCCCGATTGCGGGGTCCTCCAGGATCGGGCACACGTCTTGCTGAAGTGCAAGCGGTATCGCCGCTGGTAAAACTGCCGGGGCGAATTCGAGTTTTTGCAACGTGTGAGCGCATACCGCGACCTCACCTCGTTCTTGACCGCGAACGGGAGCGCGTTCGCGTTCGTGGACGCGCCCAGCTAGATTGACCCGCGGGGACCTTATCCCCCAATGTACGACCGTCGCATTGCCGTCCGGGCGGTGCGCGCAGAGCCCTTAGATGTCGGCGCCGTTGGCTGAGAGTACTCGCCTGCCACCGTGGATTCAGTAGAGGACAGTAATGCCGCACCTGTACTACCTACGAGCGGGGTATAAGAGTTAGATACCAAAAACAAAAGATAGCCACTGTAAACTCGCTATAGCCTTGAACAACGAATCCGGTTCGAGCGGCGGGTTTGGCAAATACCAGTCTCCGCATTCAACAACGCCAATGTCTCCAGCGCCAGGAGGTTGATCTTTAGTGCCTTTCGTAGTTTGCCCATACTAGTGCATGAACTCTGGAGCGAGAAAGGTGCCCTTCAGAGATCGTCAGATTGTGGAGGTAAGAAAAGCAGTATCCTAATAATGTAACTGTTACCATGGCGCGTTCGCATCATTGTCGCGATTGTGGGACGGAACGAGGCTTCCAGGGAGGTACACAGGCATCGACGGAGATCGGCGATGCTCCTCAGGCTGCCATTGAAAGAGCGGTGAGTTTACTTATGTTCCTGCAGCTCAGAAGAGCATCCTGCATACCTCAAAGACTTCGCATATGAAGGTTATGTGCTGCGCATACATCGTTCGCTGAACAGGGAGTTAGGACTGACTCTTGTGTTTTCGCAGGACGGTCGGTAGGTTGAGGTCGACGGTCAGGCTATGACATATGTTGTGCGATACTTAATGGTATATATAGTGCGTTAACCATGCATCAGCCCTTATAGCTCAGTGGTAGAGCGCGCCACTCGTAATGGTGAGGTCGGTTGTTCAATCCAGCCTGAGGGCACGACACAATAGTTATACCAATTTTTGCCTATCACTGTATCAGCGGAAACGCCGGGACGCTGGCCGTGCTTCATTCAAGCTGCCTTCAAGTTCATGATCAGGCTCGGACCTCCTCCCACGGCCGCCACCCTGGTGTCACTGTGAGTCTGCCGATGTATGTGGTCACGGATGGCACCCATATACAGTATCAGACAGACTACTGAGATGCACGGAAGACAGCACTTGGCACCAGGATAACGACTCCAACGAATAACAACTCGAGCGTAGAAGTTTGCGGTATAACGCAGCATGCAATCCACTACTTACAGACCCCTCGAACGTGGACAGGCGACATCCCAGCTGGACTAGTGGCACGAACACGCGCGTATGTGGACGTGAAGTTCATTATACACCTCTTCGTACCGTACGTAGGCTCCGGTAAATGCACGCTGACATTCCTGGCTTTATGCGGAGTCGTTTCAGCCCGAGACAGGCTTCGGGTCCCAAGTCTGGAGGTGGAGAAGCGCGGGCGTGCACTTCCCAAGCGTCACCTGTCCCATACTCGCATCAGCACATCGGACGCGAAGCCGCAGCAAGAACAAAAACATGTACTCACAGGCACGCCACGCGCCGCCCTCCCGAGCGTGATGCAGTTCCCGTCCGCGTTCGAGACCGTCGCGGGCGCCTCGTTGACCGTCCAGAGCTGCGCCTTGTCGTCGGGGTCGCAGTCCACGATGTACAGCGTCTGGTGCGAGGAGCCGGGCACGACACCCTCGGCGGTGACGCACCAGTCCGCGTACACGAGCTGTCCGGGGACCCCAGTGCCGGACGTTACAAAGAGCGCGGTGATGTCGTGAGGGGAGCCGTCGCCTGGGAGGGCTGCGACGAGGTTGGCGTCTTGTGAGCCGGCGTCGGGTGCGAAGACGAGTGAGGTGTCTGTCAAGGGGTACTGTTAGCTATCTTTGCAAGCGGATGAGGAGAAGGGTGGGTAGCGTACTCTGGGTTGAGAAAAAGTGTGCAGCGGAGCCTGCGGGCACGAAGTCGGCCGCGACGATGGGTAGGACGGCAGCGACGGCGGAGAAGAGGGCGGCGAAGGACTTCATGGCGGTGATGGATGATATGTTTTCAAAAGTAGGAAAACTGAAGTGACTCGCCGCATTTTATACCACGACGATGTGGGCTCAATGGCCTAGCACCGAGCCTCCGACCACGACGCGGACATGGGTAGCCTAGGCAGGGCTGCATAGGGCTGAACACGCCGCCATCATGCATGTGCTCGCTGCGTACAGCGGTCGCTCGGCCGGCCAGACAAATTCGAATGGGCCGAACCAGGGGCTGGAGGTACAGCTTCGGGTGGGGAGATCTGCATTCGCAACAGTCGACGTCAGTCGTAACCATATTGTGCCTTCAAACCGCATGCGTGTCTGTCTCTCAGTTCATATCAGTGATCCAACGCGGGTAAGAAAAGCTGCGAGTATTGCAAGGATTGGAGAAAGATTGAGATCGAGTCACTTGGATGAGGCCTGGGCGAAGTCGAGACAGCGTGTGGTCAAGAGTAATGACATCTTGGGTATATGTAGGGGAAATGTATGTCTTCAAGACGATTTACGTGATGCGTGTTCCGTGTTATCCTGCGATGGGTGTAACCTGTTACTGACGAGCAATCAGACCTTCCGCACGTCAGCCGGTAGTTCTGAGTCTTACCTATTCGCAATGTCGTTCCGGTCGCGGGTACTTATGGCTTTTCCAGATACTCATGTCGTTCTCAAAGCGATACGCTTCGCCGCGGGTCCCGCATCCCACCCGGCCATGTTTCGTCGCAGACCGGTGTCTGGGTACGGAAGGTACCTAGCTGGACCGAGGGCCCCGGGGCATTCGCGGATGACGGCGCTCCGAGGTTGTGACCGGGGCCGCATCGGGGTCGCCGTAGTCAATTTTGTTGCCAGTGCCAGTGCAACGCGGAGTATGGACGTCCGCAACCATCGTAAATGGCATGTTCTACGCTGGCCGTACTGTGCATGATCATCCTGAATAAGCATCACCATCCATGTGAGTGTGGGCCCGTTGCGTAGAGGAACATGAACTTTCTGTTGCCATCACTTTATGCGCTCTCCTGCTGTTTGATGTTTTGGAGTGAAGCACAGATCTGGTACCAGCAGCGCATGTGGACAGTGTGCAAGCGAGGATTCAATGCATGGTGGTTAAGTATAACCTGCCATAAGTAAACTAGGGACTTCCGGTAACACTTCGATGATCGTATGATGATGTCATTAGGTGATCCAGTATAAAGTGCGGCGTGCTCTGCAGCGAGCCTTTTCGCGTCCTTTCTCCTTCCCCCACGATGTCCACAGTGAGCACGGGCTTCTCAGCAACGACCAAGAACTGAGCTCACAGGCAAGTTGAAGTACGTCCAAGCATTCAGATCGAGAAGCACTGCACCAGGCACAGCCAATACCACGAGACATGTCGCAACCCCTTTCCAAGCTAAGCTCTCTCCGAATCTCGAGTTTTTCGAGGCTCGAGCTCTCCAGACACCGAGGCTTCTCACGTCGGCTATGGTGCCCCGGCATGTCGGCGAGTGATCGCTGACTTTTGATTGTATAGTAGCGGGAGGCGCCAGCAGGATAGGACGCATACAACCAGATACAACCAGGCTATGCAGCGAGTGGTGAGTCCTCTGTTGGTGTTTTGGGTGGCAAGGGTGGAATGCGGGGGATGGAACGATGGCGCTGGTGGCGGAAGCTAAGGCCTGAGCTCAGGCCTGAGTGGCGATCGTTGCGACTGAAAACTTGCACCCCGTTTCTCCATTCCGACGACTTCCAATCGATGGAGGTGACTTCCAAGTCGGCATATCCCCAGCCTCCGCAAGTCGCTTCGAGCATACCGTATGTTGCGCTCGCGCTCTCGGATCGCGCTCAGCGGAACATCGTGGCGCCCTGTGAGGCGCAGGCGGGGACGGAAGACGTGGGGCTGCGAGGCGGTTCGGACTAGGCGAGTCAGAGGAGGTCAGAGGCTACCGGACGGGCTTGGGACGAGAGATGGCCGCTCAAAGTATGGCCTCGCGGCATGCAGACCGACATGTGAGCGTTCTCGGCGCGTGGCCGTGGCCTTAAACTCTGGCCAATTCCCCCCGCCTGCCCTGGCCTCCTTCCCTCCGTTCTCGTCCTCCCTTTTCCGTTCCTTTCCTGGGGCTCTGCACTCGCGCTCCGCGAGCTCAGGCCATATACTCGGACTCTCCCGTTTCCCGTGGCATCCGCTCCTTCACGCTCTACGCTTGACTGACTTCTGCCATGTCTGTGTTCAACCAGTATGAGCACCCGCGGGAGAGTCTTGTCGACTCGACCGTCTCCGGCACCCCTCGCGGCTCTGCATACCTCGCACCTCCATTTAGTCTCCAGCCCGACCGCTCGCAGACCTCAACGCCTGGCGACTCCTCCCCATTCCTACGCGGACCGAAGGAGAACTACAGCAACGATTCGCAAGATGAGTTCCCCACACGCCCGCTCTACAAGCGTCCCTGGTTCTGGGTCGCTGTCGCCGGCGGCGTCGCTGTAGTCGTCCTCGCTGTCGTCCTCCCCGTCTACTTTGTCGTCATCAAGCCTAATCAGAATCATTCTACCTCCGGCAACGCCGCGTCCTCGTCGGGCTCAGGCGACTCCGGCTCATCAGGGAACCCTGGACCAAGCGACAACGGCAACGGGTCTGGGAAGCCGCAGAGCGCTATCTCGACGGGCGGGGACGGAAGCACGGTCACGAAGGACGACGGCACGACCTTCACGTACAAGAACTCCTTCGGTGGATATTGTGAGTGTTCGCTTTCGGTCGTGTTCCTCTTCCCCTCTCCACTCCCAAACGCGCGACGATGACGACGGTCTGGTACGCCTCCATTCTCGCTGGCTTGTATGACGCTGGCGAGGGCATCATGAGAGGGTTTCGATTGTGGCCGAGCGTTTCTCATCCCGAGCTGCGTATCGGACGCTTTCCATTCCATTCGCGCACGCGCAGGCACGCGCTCTCTGTGCGAGGCAGTGGCCCAGCTGCCTCCGCGAGACGTTACCCGGCCTCCTCTTCCGTGGAGTCAGACCGGTCGACTGCTGATAGGGGCCGGTCGCGCGATATGTGCGTCCCGTATCGGAGCGCGTCTGTATAGGTCTGCGGCATGAGCTTGCCTGAGCGGCCACACGCTGCCGCGCCCGGAGGAGACACCTCCACCGGCAGTTGTTCATGGTGGCATCACGCGCCCGACTAGCCTTGTTTGCCGTGGCCCGCGCGGGGCCTCGCGTTCTTCAGTGAGACCGGCGCAGTCGTGCGTTATTGCGCCCGCGCTCGTTGTGTCGCTGTGTGCACGGCGATCGCTTCGCAGGCTCATGAGAGAGAGTTCACGGGACAGCTGAGCGCGGGGATGTGTGCGCGTGAGAGACGATTCATCTCGGCCATGTGTCGGGCGTGAACGGAGACAGGCAGACGGTCTCGTGCAGAAGATATTTGTCGGTGCCTGTAGGTGGGCAGCTATATCGATGATCATCACTTCAACAATCATGCATGTGTACATAAAGACTAAACACTGATCATCGCTTTCCTCCACAGGGGTCACGAACACCGCCGACCCGTTCGACAACTCCGCGCGCGCAAACTCATGGACACCCGCGCTCAACGAGACCTGGACGTGGGGGAAAGATCGTGTCTGGGGTGTGAACCTCGGCGGGCTGTTCGTGCTCGAGCCGTTCATCGTGCCGAGCTTGTACGAGCAGAACGTCGGCGCGGTGGACGAGTGGACGCTGAGCACGCTCCTGGGCGACAAGCTCCAGCAGACGCTCGAGGACCACTATAACTCGTTCATCACCGAGGAAGACATCGCGCAGATCGCAGGCGCAGGTTTGAACTGGGTCCGACTGCCGATTCCGTTCTGGGCAATCGAGAAGTGGAATGATGTTGGCGTGGACGGGACGGGCGCGAAGATTTCGGAGCCGTTCCTGGCTCGTACATGTTGGAAGTGAGTCTCGACGAGCTGTGGCCTGGCACATTTATCTGACGTGTCGGTGCTCTGTACTCAGGTACATCCTGCGTGTGCTCGGATGGGCGCGCAAGTACGGCATTCGCGTCAACCTCGACCTGCACACGGCACCGGGCTCGCAGAACGGGTACAACCACTCTGGCAAGCTCGGGTCGATCAACTGGATGAAAGGCGTCATGGGCCTCGCGAACGCGGAGAGGTCGCTCGACTATATCCGCATCGTCACCGAGTTCGTCTCCCAGCCCGAGTGGAGGGAGGTCATCCCAATGTTTGGCATCATCAACGAGCCGTACATGCATGAGATCGGACAGGATCAGGTCCAGTCATTGTGAGTGCTTCCTTTCTGCGTACCAAGGCGGCGCATCCTGATGCTCGATGTGGTGTAGCTACCTGCATGCGTACCAGATGGTTCGCTCGATTACTGGTACAGGTGCTGGCAACGGCCCGATGATATCTCTCCACGATGGGTTCGGCGGAGTTGGCGGCTGGGCAGGTTTCCTCTCTGGTTCTGACCGTGTTGCTCTCGGTGCGTCTTCCTGACCGACATAACTCCTCACTGCCCTGACTCAATACATACCTCAGACGATCACCCATACTTCGCGTTCAACGGCAACGCGAACCGCGAGCCGCTCAACATCACCGCGGACGGCGACACCACCGGCGGGCTCGGCGGCAAGTGGCCCCTCCAGGCGTGCAACCAATGGGGCGCCAGTATGAACACGAGCCGCAAGGCGTTCGGTGTGACAGTCGCCGGCGAGTTCAGCAACGCCATCAACGACTGCGGCCTCTTCGTCGACGGCATCTCGCCCTCGGGCACCCCCAACGGCGCGCGTTACGGCTCCGACTGCGACTACTGGGAGAACTGGGAGACGTGGTCGGACGAGACCAAGCAGGGGCTCATGAACTTTGCACTCGCGAGCATGGACGCGCTCGGCGACTGGTTCTTCTGGACGTGGAAGATCGGGAACTCTACCGCGGCGAACAGCGTGCGCGCGCCGCTGTGGTCGTACCAGCTCGGGCTTCAGCAGGGCTGGATGCCGACGGACCCTCGGAAGGCGCCGGGCAAGTGCGACAGCATCGGTGCGAACATGGGGGCGTTTGACGGCACGTACGAGTCGTGGATGACTGGGGGTGCAGGTGCGGGCACGATCGCGGCCGCGGCGACGCAGGGGCTCGCCTGGCCCCCAGCGTCGCTCACGGATATCCCTGCGGCGAGCATGTCGTCGCTGCCACAGTATACTGCGACGGGCACGATCTCGACGCTGCCCCCGCCATCGTTCAGCCCGACTGCGACGGTGAGCGTGGGCAATGGGTGGTTTGACGCGCAAGATAACGCGCCGGTCGTCACTCCCATCGCTGGGTGTGCGTACCCCGATGCGTGGGATGCGGAGGATGCGCAGATCCCGGTGTCGGGATGTCTCCCTGCGAAGCGGTGAGCGCATCAGTGCTAGATATACCCCTCCCTCCCTCTTCTCCATTCTCTTCGCTCCTCCCCGCCTGATCCTCAACCTTACACCTCCCACCGTCCGAAGACTCCCCTCAGAGCCGTGCCGCTCGGACTCATTTACGATGACTTATCTTCTTCGCTACGCTCGCTTTCCCCCCATGTTCTTGGTTTTTCGGTAGTAGTAGCTTCGTGGACATTGACCTTTCCCTCGTACTCGGCTCCAACATGAAGTAACATAGTGTATTGTTGCTCATACGTCTTAAACCCTCGCATATACGGTACGCACGTGGACGTTTTAATCTCACTCGCAAGGGACTTTTGGGGAACGTGTTCGTTCGCTCGACAACGTCCGGATTTCTCATGCATGCGTGAGACTGAGAAGGCCTCCTAGTATTGTACAGTGTACCATTATGGACGACACTACGGCCCTCCGTTGATATCAATCTGCAGCAGAGAGTCGTCGAACGGCATCAGGGGAATGGGGTCGAACCAACCTACGGTCGGCATGTTCGGCACGAACATCAGCCCGACCTGCGCCTCCTCCAATGTCGGGATTGAATCGACGAGCCTGCGAGCGATTTCTAGTGTATCCCAGCTGTGTTGATCCTGCAGAGTGCCTCCGAGCAAAATGAGTATCTGGAAATCAAGGTAGAGCTGAATGTTCTTGATCTCGGGGGCGAGGTTCTTGAACGCGACCACAAGCGCGTTCTGCATATGTGCAACAATGTCAGCACAGTGCCTCCAGGCTCTGTACGATGTGGTACAGCGAATATCTCGGCAGGAAGACTCACGGTGATCTTCTCTCGGTCTATCGCCTGAGGCTCGCCCACCAAAGTACGGGGGAGGACAAGCTCCATCTGCAGCGACTGCACAGTCCGCACCGGAAGCATGCGCAACGCCTCGACGATGCTGTCCTCCGAATGCGCAGGGGCCGTGGTGACGTCCCACTCAAGCACCTGGACCTCCAGCACCGTCGGGCGGGTGTCCTCGACGATAGTGCGCAGCTTGTCGAGGTACCACGCGTTTGCGGGGCACGAGCGCACCTGAAGCGTGTGCACGGGGCCGTCGTGGGCGAGGTAGAACAGACTGCGGAGGTCCCCGGAGCACTGCACGAGTTCCGGCCAGGGCCCGCGGCCGCCCTCGAGGGCCGCATGTGCCAGTCTGTTCAGGTCGCGGCGCTGGAGGGAGGGCGGGTTGTCGGTGTCGAAGCCTTTGTGCGTGGGCGGGAAGTGGCTGAGCTGGAAGACGTGGAGGTTCGGGAAGGCAACTAGAAATGGGCGCACGTCGGGGACGTGCGCGGGAAAGGCCAGGTACGCCGCTCCTGGGCAGTCGTTGTAATAGTACATGCGGAAGTCGCGCATGCGAGGGTACCGCTGTCTGACGGAGTTCAAGGGGATGCTGATGTTGAGCGGGTTCTGGTACTGGTCCTCCTGGTTCCAGTATACCGTCTCGAGGGTCTCGGCGAAACGTGCGAGGCGCGTTACGGGATGCACGGCGAGCGCACTGGTGGGGGTGTACCGCTGGACCTTCGAGACGACGTTGATGTTTACTGTGACTAGGGGGAAGCCAAGTGTTGCATCATTTGCCAGGTATATTTTCTCGGCTCCTCGAGGGAAAGCTCCTTGATGGTAGAGAGACGCTCGATAGCGGCTCGAATCTGCCCACTCTTCAGGAGCGGTTCTGGGGCATTGAGGTGGAGAACCTCTAGCGAAAGCGTGGGATGTGCCAACAGCCGCAGGAGCGCTTTCTTCCACTCACTGGCGTCGGAGTCGGGAGGAGAAGAGCCGTCAAGGGAAGCGGTGATGCGCAACTCTCGCAGAAATGCGAAGTAGAGGTTGCTGTTGGAGAACGTGAACTGGACGAAGGATATGACATCGCGTTCGTGTCGAAGCTCGACGCCCTCTCCGATGAGACGCCTCGCGCACTCGTCCCGAAGTGCGTGGCATGTCGACATCAGAGGGCATAGCGTTCCCGAGTCGCAGTGTGTTATCACGTCGATGAAGACGTCAAGCGGCAGCGCAGAATCGCCGAAGCCATGGTAAGAGGCGTAGGCTGGTGACTCTGACATGGTACGCTGTCTGCGAGATGATTACACAACTGTGGAATGAGCATTATTGGCCCTCACCTCTCCCTTCTGCTTGCGACCTGACTGCTAGCTGGTAGATCTGCAGTATATCAGTCCTGAGCCATCAGTCGGAGAGTGGGATGGATTCAAGTTGTTCTGCAAAGCAATCGATCGTGCACCGTCTGATGAGATAAAGTCAGTGCGTGGGTAGGATGGGAACTTTGGGAAGCATACCGTTCTTCATCGGCAGCCGGGCCGATCATAATTAAGGCGAGCTTGAGCAACTCGATGATCAGGATGAGGCTGAGAATAACCGGAGGAAACTTGAGATGGTAGGATCGACTGCCGTAGGAGAGTACAGACCCTAGAAGCGTTCACGACCGCAGACAGGAGTTTTTTTTTCGGCAGTCGCTCTATGGCCATACCATACTTAGTTACTTCGATCCCGCCAGGCTGAGAGCGCAACATACTGCTGTTATAGCACAGAGCATTGACATCGTAGATGTCGCGAAAATTTCGAATGGCATGAAGCATCGATCCACAAGGCTACACAATGTACGGGTGAGCCTCAGCCAAGTTAACAACCCGGGTCAAGCGAGCATTCTCAACGTTCGTATCGAGTCAACACTCATTGCTGCACACTTCAATGCACAAAACTCGAACTGACCTGGGTATATTGCCACAAAGTATTAAAGTCGAGAGGAGGAGGAGGAGACAAGGGGCGGAGTCCAAGAGGAGACCGGACTCCGGTCCGTGCACGGCATTCGCCGTTCTAGTCCATTTGGCACTTCCGATATCCTTTCCGGGTCTCTCAGCAAATTCTCGTGGTCCTGGAGTCCCTCGGTGCACAGAGGGCATAGAAAGAACGCTTCAATCACGCCGCGGGAGATGTACAAATGACCGTGGAGTGGAGTCTTTGTCCGGCGGACCGAGTAGACGTAAAGCTGGCTGCCGTGTGCGAGTGGAGAGACAGCATCACCGACGGAAGCAGAAGGCCAGGGGGTTGACCAGTCTCCTGCGCTGGAGGTACCGATACATACCGCGATAAAGATACGTACACAAGCTCGGATGATCACCACTAGATACTCTTGCACCTCCATCCGCACTGTCCGCCTCTCAACTCACACATCCTTCGCAACGTCGCCAACCCTGCACTCCTCCGCGAGCTGCTGAAACCGCTCCCACTGCGCCTTTGACATCTCGTAGCTCTCCGCACCGGCAGGGAAGCTGCGCTCCCGCACCGCCTCGGAATACGCCCGGATGCCCTTCTCGACCTCCGACTTGACGTCTGCGAACCGCCGCACGAACTTCGCCTGGTGCCCGTGCCACGTCCCCATGAGGTCGTCCCACACAAGAACCTGCCCGTCCGTTCCCGAACCAGCCCCGATACCGATAGTGGCCGCATGCCGCAAGCGCTGTGTGATGTACGTTCCGAGCGCATGCGGGATCGCCTCGAGCACCATTGCGAACGCGCCCGCCTCCTCGAGCGCAAGTGCACTCTTCAGCACGCCCAACGCACTCTCCGCATCGCGCCCCTGCATGCGGTACCCGGAGAGTGCAACATGGCGCTGCGGGAGGAGGCCGACATGCGCCATGACGGGAATACCAACGCTCGTCAGCCGACGGACGGTGTCCACGAGCTCCAGCCCGCCCTCGAGCTTGACCGCGTCCGCACCGCCCTCGCGGACGATGCGCACGGCATTGCGCACGGCCTCCTCGGGGCTGGCAAGGTACGTCCCGAAGGGCATGTCCGCGACGAGGAGGGGCGCGTGCGAGCCGCGGGCGACGGCGCGGATGTGGTGGAGCATCTCGTCGAGCGTGAGGCGGGTCGTGGAGTCGTACCCGAGGCAGACCTGCGCGAGCGAGTCGCCGACGAGGGTGATGTCGACGCCGTGCGTCTCGCAGGCGCGCCCGGTGGGGAAGTCGTAGGCGGTGAGCATGGTTATTGGCGTCCGGGATGCGCGGAGGGCGTGCAGGTGCTGGATTGTGACCTTCTTTCGTGGTGCAGCTGCAGATCAATGGATGTCAGCAAACGAAGGAGTCAAGGGCTGACCAACATGATGTTGCTTAACCACAGTTTAACTGATTCCGGGCCGTTCGCCTTCCACTGAGCGGGCGAGCGGCACCGTGCCTCATGCCCGGTCGCTTTGCGACGATCGGACATCATCGAACGTGCTGCCCTAGAGCCCGCCGTAGATTGCATAGAGATCCCGGGCATTGTCGTAAGGGGATGGATGCAAAGCGTTTGATAAGGAAGCTTCCTTGCCTTGATGCGGCACGCGGCACAATGCAGCGATCGGCTTGCGGACAAAGTCCTTCTCCCGACATGAGGTTAAGCAGAGAAGACTTACCAGTACCCACGACCTGGCGCTCCTCCGGTCTCGCACTCATCCATCTCCGCGAGCATGCGCGAAAGGGGTCGTAAAGTGACGCCGAGAAATCGAGGAGCTGCTTCGGGCGCTGCGCCCTCTTCGCCATCCTGGCACTGAACATCTTGCCTGTCCGGAAGGTCGTGGTCAACGTCAACGTTTGCAGCAGAGAAAGACGAGTGTTGTGAGGGGTCCGATCGAGAGCAGGTGTCTTGCACTGACCGGAAAAACTGGCCGCCGTCGCTCCGAGGCAAACTGACAAAGACGACGCTCCTCCCCACTGGTACTTAGTACTTACTCCCGCGTCGCATACCTAGGCCGAATCGTGCAAGGCCGACCGCTCCGGCTATACAAGTTGTACTGAATGGCACGACTCACTAGGCAGTTCCGACTTTGCGGGTTGCACATGGGGCAATGTACCTTCCGATAATCAGACACCGCCATCTCCAGTCCCGGTTGCCGGTCCTAGCTGAAGCTTTCGTGAACATCGGGGGCGCGATACAACAGAGTTCGTGAGTACAGTTGTGGTAAGGAAGGTCTGCGTACGACAGGTACGAAAGGCAGATGGTGGCCCACAGCAAGTTAGAGCAGGAGGAGGCTGGAGGAGGATACAGCAGTACGATATGCGGGGCTGTAATTCTTGCCTGTTACAACCTCTCACAGCCCTTATAGCTCAGTGGTAGAGCGCGCCACTCGTAATGGTGAGGTCGGTTGTTCAATCCAGCCTGAGGGCAGTCTCCTATGTGCTCCATATTTTGCAGCCAACCCATGAGATCATGACAGATTTCCTCGGCTTCCTGGTCAATATTCAAGCTCAAGAGCCACTAGGGTCACCTCGGTGTACAACATATTTACCTTTTTGTAATGTGTTTGCAACTAGTCAAGTGCCGCTGGTGGTGGCTCGAACCTTGCGTGCGTGACAACAGCTCAGGTGGGCGTGAAGGGCATAGAGTACAAGGTACAGATCGCATCAATTACGCCACATTCACTGAGACGACGGCGACTAAGTATGTACAGGGCATGTACATAGCGAACAATGTTCGGTCTCAAACATTCCGTGCTGGACGAGCGCGATGTCCTTCAAGGCAAGCTTCGCGCATTTCCAGCACAAGAGAGAGATGTGGTCTCCATACTACACAGCCAACATAGGGCTAGTGGTGAAGCAGACTCGGCATATCATGACATGGGAACATCGTCGAATCCTTTCTAGCTGTTCCATGTCCTCCGAAGAGTGTTGGCCTGCAGAACCACATGGGGCTGTCAAGCTCCTTGGACTGGAGGCTGGAGATCAACGCGCCGTGGTCCTGATAAGCTCAAGCTCGGGATGAGAGCGCGGACAGGACTCCAATCTGGAGGGACCATGGTGGTACTTAGCAACCTTGCACACCAGGTAATATGTCTTGACGTTACTCGCGTCGACGTAGAGAAGTGATAACGGTTCCGCGTGCACTGCTGACGAGGTCAAATTCATCCTGAGCGAGGGCCCGAAGGACTCAAGTTGAGTGGAGCCGGGGAGAACCGTGAATTTCGGGACAGGACGGGTGGTACGATACGAGCTTCAATCATGATGGAGGTGACCTTGCACACAAGATAACACTTTGTTATGATGCCGCATGTCGACTCAACCGCCTCGGCAGGCCGGCTAGCTGCTTCAAGGCTGCGTTGTTGAGTATACATCAACTTTGAGTCAATACTAGCACTAGGCGTAAGTACTGTCCCCGAGACCTCTCTGATTCGCTTTCCTGGTGGGCAAAATCAACTGGAAGCACGGTGTAAGCAAATGAACCCCACATCCGAGTCTACACTTCGGCGTCAGCTGCTGTCCGAAGGCTCCGAACATTGTAATCAACGCGACTTACCAATTCCGAGGACCTCGACTCGGACCTCTTAGGAACCCACGCCATGGCATTCAGCAGTTGTGTATGCCGTGCGTGCAGGTCGTGCAGAACGCGCCGCCCAGCCCATCCTCGGCGCAACACGCGTATTCCTGTCCGTACGTGGACTTGCAATACGTGTTTGGGAGGGGCAAACCAGGGCCGCCGGCGTTCGCGTTCGTACAGCCGTCGTTGCGGGGGAGGAGCGAACCGTCGACCTCGCGCAGCTCGATCGAGCCGTCGGCGCGGCGGCATTGATTGCGCTTGAAGGAGGGGTTCGCGGTGCTCGTGAGCACGAGGGCGAGAACGGCGAAGGCGGTAGTCAGGGAGAGGATCTGCATGGCTGGTGATAGCGATGGTAGTTGGTAGTCAAGGGCTCGGGAGCACGGTCGCTGGTGTGGTTGGTCGTGCTGAGCTTGAGCTTTGGGGTCGCTGGCTCTGGAAGTTCTTGAGGAGTAAGTACTGGCTTTATACCCCGCGCAAAGCATGGCTTTCGCACTCACCACTTTGGTCGCTGATCAGACAGCGGAAGCTTGCCATCCGCCCGAACACAGCGCCCGACGGCAAGCGAGTATCTGCGAGTCGAGAGCTGTGAGCATATCATACAGGTGACCAGAGATAACAAATAGATACTAGACCATTTTATGCTTCAACGACTAGACGGAGCCGGAGTGTTCGGCTGCAGGGAGTAACGCCGGAGCATTTCAGAGATCCGTCGGCCGCTCTCTGGTGTGCAATTCGGTCGCATGATGAGAATGATAGAGACAGTGAGGGCGTAGTTACCCGTGGTCACAACCGCCAAAAGGAAACAGAGACGGTGAAATACATGCAAGAGTCGCATGCAGCGTCAGGGCCTGAGCGCAAGGCTGGAAGGCCGGATGCAAACTCGGAGCTAAGGAATGCCACGGTAGTCAGTCTTGGCATAAAGAGCACGTAGGTGTAGCCAGAAGCTCGATGCTTGATGCACCTAAGAGATCGGATAGCGGATTCCTGGCAGGCTGTGGGAGCAAACACTAGAGGTGACAACGTACTACAGAAGCTACTGAGGGAGTGTCAGAATTGGAACAGAGACCCTAATCCGACATGCGCCTGATGAAGTCGATAGAGGTGAGGTAGGTGAGGTAGAGGCTGCAGTCGGCAGCTTCAGCCTGGGCTCCAGCGCCGGCAGTGAGCAAGTCGGCAACTCCGCCGGTGCTATCGACGACAGACGAGCCGGAGTCGCCAGAACTAGAGAGTGCACCGGACTCGGAGCTTCGAGGCAAGGCGGTGACCTCTTTTGACGTCTGACGGGGCTGGCCGTTGGAGAGGCCGTGGTGAACAAACAGATGGCATGTTGAGCCGCCTCATCGTAGGTATCCTTTGTCGTGATAGAACTATTTGTGATATTGACAGATAAATGTGATGTTCGTACTTATTGGGAGTCTCAGCGCTATGCCTGACAGTCGGAGGAGGTTACAAGGAGAAAAGGCGCGGTGACGCGGACGATGTGTCCATTCGGCGTTTCCCGACCGCCTAATTTAGCAATCTAGACGCCAGATATGAACTTGCAGATCGATTCTTGGTTCAAATTCTACCTCGACGTTCATTGGAGCTAGTACTCCGAGCTACATATCTGGCTACACCTTGCTGCCTTGACCTAAGATCTACTGCATCTCCTCTTCGACCTTTGAGCTACTACGCTTTGGGCGGTATGGCCAGGAAAATCGACGTGACCTGTAGTTTCCCGTGATCCCACTGCACGAACACTGCTCAGTCATGTCTTAAAACGTCTTGGAAGCGATACGTACCACTTCTCCGGACGAATAGTAGATGTCACCTTTGAGCTTCTCCCAGACCTTCTCGCTCGAATCGGCCTTGACTATGATGAACGACCCGGACAACTTCTCGAGCGCATCGGCGTCGGCAGCCACTGTGCCGTCCGGTAGAAGGGCTCCGCCGGAGACTGCGGTAGAAGGTGAGTTAGTTTCTGTACCAGTGTTAGGAAAGCGGCGGAGCAGAAAACGTAGAACCCGGTGTTGAGCAAACAACGCGTGGAGGTGTGCTCATCATCCATGACGGAAGTGCCGAAGCTGTGGAAGTACACCATTGGTACTCACCGATGTAACCGCCCTGGATGGAGGGAGTGTTGTACTCAATGTGCTGGGTCTTGTACTTCTCGCGTTGCGAGTTTGGAACGTCGGGAGCGACGATGAGGAAGTAGCTGTCGCGTGGGCTAGACATGTCTCCTGAGCGCTGGTAGCAGTGGATCGTATGAGCACTGGTAAGTACCGGGCCCTTTGGTGAGCATGCCCTGTCGGCGAACTCTTATATGTTTGTGCGCAGAGAACTCGCGATCGGTCGGACATGGCGGTGCTGACTGAGCCAGCCAAGAGGCAGAACCCCGCCCGAGGCCGCCCCATGAACCGTTCGGATGTACGTCCCCTCGGTACCGACGAATTCTGTTACTCTTTCGGGATTATGACTGCGAATGTCATAAGCGATGCTCCTTATGTACGTCCTCGACGCCCTTCGCCCCAACTGACATGGGAGCTTCGGACACGACTTTAGTAAGGACGTCTACCTTCATTCCCTCGCCCGCTTCTCACATACAACAATGGTCATCACGGTGACAATCGCTGTGCTCCCGGTGCGATGGACGCGAACCATGGCGTGCTCTGGTCTGCTCGTGTGCGCAAGGCGCTTCAGGATCGGGCCTCCAGGATGGTTGGACGCTGCTAATGGACCTCGGTGCTGATGCGCCCCACGCAGAGGCATCTTGTGAAACCTCGGCTCCAGTCTGAGGAGCTACACAAAGATACAGACTTACTGGCAGGCCCTATGCTCGCAGACGCACACAACACGACCTACCGCAGCATCCTTCCGAAGCGCACCGCCTGCGAGATTCTATGAAAAGCACGCTGTGTTCTCGGCTTCGAAGCTTGGACAGGATATCGGCCTGCCATCTTGGACAAGACCTCCTCCTCCAAGCCGAGTAGGGCCCCGCGTGCTCGAACACATGGCAAACGCATGTACTCAGCGCGCAGGTCATATATCTCATGATCTCCTTTACGGGCTCATCGACCAATCCCTCTGCTCTCCGCATCGCTCAGGGTGATTGGAGATACCTCAACTCGGCGATCATTTTGCAAGAACTGACTCGGTTCACGGACCTTCAAGATGTCACAACAAGTACAGGCGCCATCGACTACCGCAGTAGCGTCCCCCGCATCCACTCGCCGGGGCAGCAGTACGATCACCGCGGGCACTACAGTACCTACCGAAGCACAGGGCGCTGCGGAGCTTATGGCGACCATGAAGAGGTCGTTGGACTCGTACGGCGTGGGTCTCCCTTCTCTTCACAAACCCTCATCTTATCTCATTCGCGCGCATGCATCAGGAGACCCTCGAAGCATTGGGAAAGCAGGTACTGGAGACACTAGATGTAGGCTCCGATAGCAAGGTCACCGAGGATGTCGGCGTGTCAGTAGCTGTCGTTTCGGCCCCGTCCAAGCGAGCGATGCTGAATCGGATGTATGCAGTCTGCGGCGGCACATGCGCGACATGAACACCAAGCAGGATCAACAGCTCCTCGAGATTCAAGGTGAGTAATTCTCACTTGCGCCTTCGCGCTACCAGTGGTATTGAGCCTGGGCGAACTCTCAACAGCGCTTATGAAAGAAGTGCTGGAGAAGGACGTCGTGAATCACCTGACCGAGCTCAGTGAGTATCGATATAGTGTATACGCATGAGCATCTTCTACTTGGAGCTGAATGAAGCGCAGTCGAAAGCGAAGTCATGAAGGACATTGATGCGCTCGTTGACCAGGAAGTCGCTCGCTTGCTTCCGGAATATATCCCCGAGGATCTTCAAGAGGAGCTCCGGAAGGACCAGCGAGAGCTGGAGGAGGTCCAGAAGGCACTGTACAACTCGTGAGTCTCGTACCACTCTCTGGTCTCCATGCCTCGTGAATGTCAGGACCCGCTTGTTGTTAGCGAGTCTCGTCGCGCAAACTCCACCCTGAGGTCGCACCGACTGCACGAGACCGTGCACGATCTGTACAACGTCCACGGCGAGAAGAGCAGCGACTTCCCAAGGACCCTTGGCGAGATGTTCTCCATCTCCCGTGAGTGATCCTAGCCGTCGCGTACCCCAACGGAGCATGATATCTATTACCTGTTCATAGACGAGAAGGCGATCTCCATGATGGAGGAATTCGGCGCGGGTGAACCCAGCGCGTCCCGCGAGCGTAATATCAACCGTCTCATGCAGACATTCGGTATTCAGTACCAACTGGTACGTCTTCTTTGACTTCTTCCCTCCCGAATGCGTGCGAGGTTGCTCATAGTGATTCGACTCGACAAAATCTACTCAAACTCTCACATTCGCTCGCGCACAACTACAAACATGACTATACACAAACGCAACTACTACCGGAAAAACAACACGACCCTACGTCGAAAGGTCTCGACGGGCGCAGGAGCGCAGCCCGTTCCTTGCAGGACGAGTAACGGGCGGTCTGCATGAGTTCCTTCCTGCACATCGCCGTCGATGTTGTCTCATTGCTTTGCCTGCCTTCTTGTTTCATCGTATACGGAATGTATGTTCTTTGTTGTACGAGTATTTGTATCTTTCCGATGTCCGAAGTTAGCGACCGCAGCGTCGTTGTACTTTCCCGTCAGCCGTCGCGTTCGAGGAGAGCATCGATCCGGCATATATATATGCAGAATGAGTCATTCACTATATCGACAATGCGTCTCGTAGCCTATGGTACGAACGGCCTCGTGGCCACGTTGGGTACGACCTGCAAGCAAGTTCAGCACCCCGCATCCCGACATGCAAAAGCAAAGAGCAAAGAGACGACATACATCAATGCACAGCGCTGCGCTAGCAGTCCGTTCAGAAGTAGTCGCACGACGTAGTCCCCTCATCGATCGTGCTCGGGCAGCAGTACGAATGCACCCCGTCCCACTCCACGTTCATGCACCCGTCGGGTGTGATCCAGAAGCCTGCACTGATCGCCGTGACGGGGGACGTGTCTGACTCCCATTTTGCAGTGTAGTCGATCCCGCCACCGACGATCTGGCCGCAGTGCGAGCTGTACGGCCCACCGATGTACGTGGCCCACGAGAACGAGATAGAGGGATAGTGCACGGGGATGGCCTGGTTCCCGTTGTAGTCGTAGTCGTCCTGGCAGGAGATGACGCCCTGGCCGAGGGCGACGGGGATGATGACGGGCAGGATGGTTAGGCGGGTGTAGATGTTCATAGTTATGATCCTTGGATGCGGAGTGAGACAGCGGATTCGGTGCGCTGCGAGACATCGAACAGAAGATGAGGGGGCTTTTATACGGGATGAGTGACCCCGACGGCGTTTGCGAGACCGTGCATATTGGACATGCGTTGGCCTTGGACACAGGTTTCAGCATCCCTGTGGTTGCCTCTGTGGTCGGTGTGTGAATACGTTCATCCGCCACGGTGAACTTTGAAGTAGTTCTGAGGAGCGCCTGACAACAAGTGAACCTGACCCTACACAAGGACTTCCAAGCTCGTAACAGACCTCTTCAAGAGCGCGCTCCAGTATGGTCTTGGCGGAAGCGGTATCTGATCCCTGTGTTCGACTGTGCCATAAGACATGAGCTTATCATGGAGAGCAGCCACGTCGCGGGAAGACGTACCTAGTGGCGTATATGTTTCACACTGGAACACCAGGTCTGTTCCTCAATCTCGCCCTTGAAGAGTTCACGGGCGGCAGCGAGCCAATAAAAAGAACAACCCGAGATGCATGAGTTACATATTCGTCTAGCGGGTATGAGTAACGATACATCTGTTATGTGTAAACGTCAGGGGTTGAGCGGCCGACAGGCACTCTGTACGCACCTATCTCTACTTGGCCTCTCCCATTAGCGAGTTTAAGGTCCGTGCAACGATACCCACTGCCTCCTGGACACGCTCCCGGTCCTTCTCCCGCACTCGCTTCATGATCCGGCCCTCGAACTTGTCGGGGTGGAAGCGCAGCATCGTCTCGCGCAGCTTCTCCTTCCGCTCCTTCGAGGGGTCTGCGCTCGGTGCATCATGCTCGGAGGGCGGAAGGAGGAACAATGAGATGGCCTCGGCTGTGAGGTCTTCAATGCGGACGCGCGCATGCTGCTCGTCTCGCAACGACACGGCTGAAGCCATGACTGGCCAAGGGATGTCTTCGAAGCGCAGCATCTCGTCCTCCGAGGCGGCACTGGCAGGAGCGAGGAAAGCTTTCCATCGCGTGTCGTAGAGCTCTCGCGCCTCGACCTCACGCATCCGCTCCTTCGCACGTTTGCGCAATCTACGCTCCTCTTCCGCCGCGCGCTCCAACCGCCTCGTCTCTTCACGAACGGCCTTCTCGCGTTCTTCTCGGGCCTGGTGCTCAGCCTGGCGGCGCATTTGCTCTTCGTGCTCCGCCGCATGCTTCTTCCTGGAGGGCCGTATCCTTCAGTTTAAACAAGAGGGAAGGATGTAACAGCACGCACCTCCACATTCCCGCCCTTATCCACTCCGCATAGTCCTCGTCCTCCATGTGCTGCGGCTGGATGTCCAGTTCGTCGTCCATCCGATCCATCCCGCCGCCTCTCCATCTCCTCGGAACGTGTGCGTACGAATTCAAGGCAGCCTCGACAGAGTCGAGCCGGTCGTCGTCGTCCATCGCACCAAACATCTTCTCTCGGAACCGCTCCTCCTCCACCTGCGCCTTGATGTAGTCGTAGTCCACTTTGTGCGCGCGATGGCTGCCAGAGCCGGACGCTGCAGGCTGAGGGCCATACTCGGCGTCGCTGTCGTCGAGGGCGTCCCATGAGGGCCCATGGTCGTCGTCCGTGCGTCGCCGCTTCCGTGCGTGGTCATGTTCCGTGTAGTCATCGATGTACTTATCACCACGTTTGGCTGCCTTGCGAGCTGCTTTGCGTGCCTTCCTGAGGTCGCGCTCTGCTTGCTCTGCCGGTGTACGTTTGAGCCGAAGCTTGCTAGACGACATGTCGGCCTGAACACGAGGAGGAGGAGAGAATGTGGGACCGTAACACGGATGCAATGGCAATGTAGTGGTAGGAGGAGGAAACCAATACAGTAAGCACTCAAAGTTAGTAAGTAAGCACTTGTAAACCATAGCAAGTAAGCACTTGTGAACCAGTAAAGGCGCCCATTGTTATTCATTAGACGCTATTAGACGGCATATCCTGGCATACCTTACTTAGTACTTACACATACCCCACCTCCTCCCACCTCCTGCCAGTACCTCTGCTCACGTCAAATCTCGCTCGTGCCTGCTCGAGTTTAATGTAGCAAGGTCAGATCTACGATGACTGCCCAGAGAGGGGACGCTAACTGTCGACTCATGTGCGCTTCATCCCTGTCCGAACGCAAGACTCGTCTGGTGACGAGAAACTGCTGAGAATCTGTATCGTTCTCTTGCGAGTGAAGGCTAAGGCTGGATGCATCTCACAGGACGCAAAGGTCATGGCTGAGATTATCATCAACCCATGAATAGTCCAAGACAAGTTGTGAGGAGAGGGATACATCGATCGACTTTGAAGATGTCATTCGTTATGTCGAGACTAGCGGACAACAGTCATTGCTCGTGCAGAGCCGTTATTGTATGGAAGCGATGCTACGGGTGGTAACTATATCGTCAGCTATGCCGCGGTGAGAAGTTTGATTTATACTGACGAAACGTACCTCTCAGGTGTAGTTGCACTTGGTGGCGGACCCATCGCCTTGGTTGATATGGTCGGTGCAGCACCAGTAGTGGTTCCCGCCTGTCTCGACGTTCATGCAGCCGTCGTTGGTGATCCAAAAATCGGCGCTGATGGTGTTTCCGTTCCCTCCCTCCCAGTCGCTATACCCGTCGGACGGGCGACCGACCATTTGGCCGCAGTCAGTGCTGAATGGCCCGCCGATGTACGTGTCGGTGCCATCGTAGAACTCCGGGTTATGGTAGGGGATGACACCGCCATGTGCGCCGCCGGCGAGGTTGCCGCTGTAGCAGGCGATGACCCCTCCTGCGCGAACAATACCAGGGAGGTGGACAAAGAGGGCGAGTGCGGCGAACATTGGGGTGAGAGCGCGGGTCATGGCGTAAGTAGGATGGATTGTGCTCGAGGTGGTACTCAGGAGTCTGTGTCTCGTTGAGTGAGTCTGCTCGTCGACGGCAGACCTTTTATTGGGCACACCTATGGAGTAGTCGGTCAAGTACTTCTGCCCCGCAAGACTCGAACAACGAACAGGAGCAACCCGGTCACCGGTGGCATCCGGATCGCCCATCCTTTCTCGCGTGGTCAAGGCCGCGTGCACAGTGCGCATGTAGTGCATACCGGCGGGATTCTTGTTCTTGTGCATTTCTGTTCATGGTCATACCAAGGCTGTGATTGTGAGACCGCTGTAAGATGCCGCCAAGTCGCGCTGGACCGAAATGCTTACACGAGGACATTCGGGTGTCGTTGGATCTGTAGGACCTTGGTAGGACCTGTTGATCGCGCGTGGAAGTAGTAATAAGTAGCAGCACATGGTGGTGCCAGTCACATCTCACGCTGCGTGTGCTGTGCACTGGCGGCCTCATAATGGAAATACTAGTACACTGGACGCTCGTCGCGGTTTACGAGTCCGAGGGCCGTTGCCGCTATACTCCGATATTGCTTGCCACACGCCCAGGTGACTCGAGTCCGGCACCGCTCACAGGAGGCCGGATTCAATTTATCTTGGTGCGCAGGTCACCCGCTGTACTACACGGGCATGCATGGGACCAGTGAGACAGCGCGGACTAGCTGTACGGCAAAGCACCTCTTCCGCCACTTGCTCAAGGCATTTGAAACAGGGCTGATGACTCTTTCCACTTCAGAGCCGGGAAGCATGACGCATACCTACGTATGTACTCGTACACTCCCATCCACCGTCCTTTCGGGCGGCCTCTGAGGTCTCGGAATGTCTCACAGTGGGATACCGATACCCAAGGCAGTCGAAGCTGCGTCGTCTAGAGGGTCGGGCGAGGTAACCGCTCAGCACCGACTACGACGTTACCACTAGAAGCGAATTTGAGGCAGTGCCAAAAGCAACCGACGTCTTTGTTTGCTATACAACAACTCCTCTACAATAATCGTACATCTGGTCCTATGCTGTCAATCAGATTGGTATATTCAGGTTGGCGACGTCAGAGCAAGCGTACCAGATTCCACCGCTAGGTGTAGTTGCACTGGGTGACGGACCCGTCGCCCTGCTTGATGCCGTTCGTGCAGCACCAATAGTGCACCCCGCCCGTCTCGACGTTCATGCAACTGTCACTCGTGATCCAGAAGTCCGCGCTGATGCTGCGCCCGCCCGATCCCTCCCAGTTGCTGTACCCGTCGGAGCGGCCGACCATCTCGCCGCAGTCGAGGTTGAACGGCCCGCCGATGTACGTGTCGGTGCCGTCGTAGAACTCGGGGTTATGGATGGGGATGTTCCCGACGCCGCCGGCGAGGTGGCTGCTGTAGCAAGCGATGACGCCCCCGGCACGGACAACCGGAAGAGCTAGGAAGAGAGGAACAACGAGGAGCAGAGTGGAGAGTGCCCCAGTCATGATCGATGTGTGATGTGATGCGCTCGTAGTTGTGCTTCAATGTTTGTCGCACTGAGGGTAGCAGAATGGCGACCGAGATGGGGTTTTATAGCGTGCTGTCAGGTACTCCGAGCGTCAGCGAAATGCATCGGTAGTGTGAAGGAAACAAACCTGGGCCGTCCTGAAAAGCCTCAAGTGTAAATTCGAGGCCGCCTGGATCGCATGAACCACACATGCATGTGTGTGGAAGTGATATACAATGGTCGGTTTGCCAGGCTAGTCCCGGTCCACGAGCTCTCCGTACTAGTTCCTCGGAGGCTGGGTTCCGCAGTCTGGGGAATAAGTAGGCTCATGTGACTGAGAAGATATAGAAGCTCAGAAATCCGGTTACACATGCAAGTGTATCCTCCAGTTCGAGACGGATCACAGCTGCCAAGACGCGAGCACGCCGGGCGTACGCTCACAGTCATGATGCACTGACTTGAGCAGACCTTCGTGGTCGCTTTGACCTAGAGATACCAACAAGTCAACATTAGAGAAACGAGACATGACAATGCCTCACAACACTCGGATATTTCAACTGGACAAGGTTCCGTGCCGGGGTTGTACGGATAGCTTGAGAGCTTCATGACGACTAGACATATGCCGGTGGCCCGAGGCGCAGCGCCCCTGGACCTGTAGTAGCCAAGACTACATACCTGCAGAGCGAGCCAGAGCATACCAGACTGGTAAGTCAGCGCCCAATTTTCATGCGGTTGCTCGCGACGCCGGTACTCAGACTCCGGAATATGAAGGAAAAGGTTTCCGAAGTCGAGCATTGCAACCCCGCGATGGAAGAAAGCGGCATTCGTGTATTGCCCTTCCTTAGACCAGACACATGAGATCTCAAATTCAGCACTCACAGGCTGTGGCACAGCAGACTCGCTCTCAGTTCGGGTGGAGATCAAGAAGCCGTCTGCCAGCGGCCACTACAGCGCATACGGAACTTGCCGGCATCAGTGGCAATGCATCTACATATGGCAACGTAGACGCCGGTCAAAATATCCGTGCTCCCATGCCACGAACTCTAGATCTCCTTGCTTTGAGGAATGTGCGGATTCAGTGCGGTTCGTTTATATGTCGGTGTGAGCACACTGGTGCTTTACTGATAGATGAAACGATGACTTCGAATGATTAGCCCAGCATCGAGGAGCTAAATGAGGCGATTGAATGCAATGTGCATTCGAGCATGGCCCCCACGAGAGACTGCAGCGTGTACAAATGAAGACTGCGACCCACAAGTAGGACTAGGTGCTTAGAAACGTTGCGGCGGAATGTTCTACGAGACCCTCAATGTGAGAAAGACCGTAACAACATTTTCCAACTTTCTCTACTACTGCGCTACAACTGACTAAGCCCATAGACACCCCATCAAATGATTCTGGAAGCACAAACGTCAGTCATGAGCGTAACGGTCAGCTCATTCTAGCGCCACACTCACCATCAAGATTCAACGCACAAGCCACAACAGCCCACACGGCCAAGTCAACAATTGTGGACGCCGTGCGTGCAAGTCGTGCAGAATGCTCCCCCAACACCGTCCTCGACGCAGCACGGAGTCGAGCTCCCGAAGGTCTCCTCGCAGTACGAGTTCACGGCGGGAAACCCCGGGCCTCCGGCATTCGAAAGGTTGCACCCCCGTTGCGCTTCGCGACGACGGGCGCGGACCATTCGCGGATCTCGAGCGTGCCGTCGGCGCGGCGACATTGGCCACGAGCGTGGATGACCTCAGTGGTGGGGCTCGTAGAAACGGCCAATACGGCCGCCAGGAGCGCAAAGGCGAAAGTGAGGAAGCGCATGGCAGGGATGTGGCGGGAAATTGAGTGCTGGTGAGCTATATGGCCTGGTGCGGGGCTGGATGCCTGTTCGAGCGGGGAGGTGAGACGTGTTGTCCTGCTTCTTCTGACCGAAAAGTACAGGCCTTTTATACCGTCTTCAATGAACGGCAATCAAGGTTGCAGACATATCGAGGCGGCTCGCCCAATGTTGCGGCTCCCGCGCGCACTGCATCCCGCCGCGGGTTCAAGATGGCGTTGCCACCTTGCCGTTGTCATTCAATGCCGGCGTTGAGACGTCGCATATAGATGTATCGCACCCAGCAACTCGGTTCGGGCTCGCAACAGACAGCCCGGATGTAAGAGTCTTGTGTTCTATGTGGCACCATTGAGCGCATCACTTGGAACACAACCCGCAAGCCTAGCCCAGTGAGCGGCACCGCTCGAGGACAGGCGGTGCCATTGTATTGCAACGCTCAGGTCCACATGAAGCGTTCATCCGTTTCACAGTCCGGTATGGAAAGCAGCGCAGGTGCCCCTAACTACTACACGATTGTGGTAAGCATCCTGTCCGAGACCAGAGCAACAGCACTCACCTGACTGTGAAGGTTCTCCGACTCCAGGACAAAGACCGAGAGCGACACGACCGACCGTATCAGGAGGTCGGTAACAACACAAGGCATCCATGCATACAGATTGGTAACGGGGAGAAGGATCATAATGTTACATACATGTCTGTACAAACCTAATCAATCTTGATGGTAAACAAGTTCAGAACCGAAGTAGTCAACATGAAGTCGTCGGCTGGCTGTGCATGAGCTACGGCCATCCAACGCATTACAAATTATAACGGTCATGAGGGCATGTCCCTGTAGGAGTTGGGTGTTGACGGAGAGGGCATAACAAGAATGAGAGGGGTGGCGCAGAGGGAGAATACGGCGATCACGTAGCAAATACACATAACCAAACTTGAGGGTATGGACACGAAAAGCAAGAATAAGGCGCGGCGACACACGCATTGTGCATGGACGCGGTCAGATCACGTACACATCCTCCTTCTCGAGGCTGTACTCTTCAAGCTTGCGGTAATACTCGATGCGCTCGATGCGCTTCCGCTCGCGCACCTGCACCGCAGAGACATCAGCGACATCCCCGGACCATGAAACGCCATCGACACTACGCACCTCGTCCTCTTCATCATCCACCTCTTGGGCTTTCTCCTTGCCTTTGCCCTTCGAAACCGGCCGTCCACGAGACGCCGAGCGTCCCCGGGGAGCCGCCGGAGCTGTACGGCCTGCAGAAGACAACGGAGCAGCGGCCCTGCCACGGCCCCGACCTCGTCCTCTCCCTCGTCCTCCTCCGCGGCCGCGTGCGCCACGAGTAGCCGGGGCTTTCGGCGGAGAGGAGTCATGACTGTCCCCGCTGTCGGACGTACTGTCGGGCTCGGGGATATTCTCCCGACCCTTGCCCTTGCCCCTCACAGCCGGCCGCCCTCTAGTAGCTTTCGTCGAAGTCGTCGCCCGGATCTTGGAACGTTTGGGGAGAAGCGCCTCGAGCTTACGTACTGCGACTCGAGGATCCGTATCTTCGCTACTCTCTTCGGCCTGCGCACGGGTGCGCTTCTTGCCCGCAACCGTTGGGGACTCGGGCTCTTCAAGCTCGAGTGTGGCAAGCGGCGGTCGAGGGCCCCTGGGACGCGCGACTGACGGCTTCACCGGTGACGGAGAGGAATTTCGCATGGATTTGGCGGTGAGGGGAGAGTCGGAGAAGAGGCCATCGTCAGAGAAGTGTGGGGTAGGAAGAGGACTGCGATGGTGCGCATTACGGTGCTTGTGAGGAGTACGAAGGGCGTGGCTTGGGCTGGCGGAGGAAGATGGAGGCTCGAAGAGTTCGCCTAAGCCTCTCTTGGCTTTGGCTTTGGCAGAGGCCAAAAGGATCGGGGCAACAGAAGCAAGATTCTCCTCGTCGCTATTGTAAACTTCCGATTCGCATTCCTCCATGATTGCGTCGTTATCGTTGAAGTCATCAAGGGCAAGATGAGGTGGACGAAAATTCTCCTTATCTTCGTGCAGGTCGTAGTCCTCGGTGGGAACGTTCTCCTTGTCCTCGTCTTCCAGCTCATCCGCTTCGCCGAAGTGTGATAGTCCAGGACGGACAGGGTCAACATCAACGTAGAGGTCGTCGATATTGTGGCTGTCGTCGGATGGCATGGGGGTCGGGATACGGTCAGGGATAGGTTCTGAAGAGAGCACCTCGTCGAGCGCGAGCGTTCCAAGTGGCGCGCGTGCGGCACCTGGGGCCCTCGAGGACTCCGCCGCAGCATGGCGCTGCCGGAAGGACTTGAGTTTCCTCTCCGTAGCCAGCAGTCCGAAAGGATCGTCGTCGCTAAGATCCTCCTCGTGCCGATGGTCATACACGGGGCCCTGATTCTCGTCCGGCTCGTCCGAGGAGAAGCGATATCGCGGAAGCTGCTGCTGCGAAGTCGATGCCACGGGTTGCGAAGGCGGCGACGGAGGCGGAGGGGAAGATGGCGGCAGCGGGGAGTACGCGCGAGATATGCCAGCATTCCACTTCCTGATGCTACCGTCATGCCTTCCTCGAGGATGAAACGGTCCCAAGGATTCTCGCAAATTCTTGATGCGGCCCAACGGCGTGGACTCTACGGGAATGGGGGCGCGGATGATGCGAGCAGGGGACGGTGTGGCCAGGATAGCTCTCACCGCTTCAGACGCAGTGCTGTCGTCGTCGGCCACAGGGACAGAGTCCGGAGTAGCATACCGCTCAGGCTGCACTATGGGGAATATGGCGGGCGCGATGGAGCCAAGAGGTTGACGCGCGTGTTGGATCGCCGCAGAAGGAGACTCCGGAGAGGGAAGCACGCGGAGGGCCTGGGGTTGCTCGGCATGCAACTTATCGGCGGGTGGCTCAGCTACTTCGCCGATCATCAGGGACGCGGTGTGACCACCTGCATGTAACCGCTTACCTGCGTTGTTCTCCTGTGCTGAACGAACGTTATCAGGTACGGAGGCACCTTTCCTCGTGCGAGCTCGCTTCGCCCGTGCAGTTTGTGGCTTAAGTCTTTCATCAGCGGGTGGCTCAGCAACTTCGCGATCGTTAGCAAGGTAGTTGATGTGACCATTCGCCTGCGAACGCTCACCTGCATCGTCCTCCTGTAAAGGAGGAGCGTCCTCTGACACAGAGGCATCCTTCCTCGGCCGACTTCGCTTCGCGCGTGGGGCCGCCTGTGGCGCTTTCCTCACAAAGGCAATTTGTTCGACTGCTTCGTACCGATTAGCAGGACAAGCGATACGATTAGCTGCACGAAACTACTTACCTGCGTCACGCTCCGCGACAGACACCTCCGAGACTTCATCTGGCGCAGGGACATGACCTATGGTACTGCTCAGACTTGAGCGGCGGGTCAGATACTGATCGGGCCCACCTTGCACTCCCTCCCCCTCATCCTCCATCTTCGCCTTCCTCGGTCGACCTCGCTTCGCCTGTACGGCTTGCGGCGCCTTCCGCACCGTTCCACGACGCGTCGCGCGCGGGGTAGGCGAGACTGGTGTCGCTGCCTGCGCGACGCGAGCTTCTGCAGATATGCGCCGCTCGCAGCGCGTCCACACACCAAAATTGACGTTACTCACCTGTCGGAGTCACAGGCTCCTCCTCGTCATCTACCTCCATCTTTTCCTCCGCTGCCTTCTCCACATTCTTGCCCTTCGCTGTTCGACGAGGCCTGAGTGGAATCTCGACAACCGGGACGAGCTTCTGTTTGCCGGTCCGCGTGGTCTTTGGTTTCGGTTTCTGAGGTGTGTTGACTGGAGTCTTGTCTTGCAAGGCGGGTCTGCGTCGCGTTCGCATGGTGAAGAAGGACGTGATGGTGGTGGTTAGAGACGAAGACGCGACTCGACGCGGCGCCGCACTGCTGAACCCCGTGACCGCTATTGTCATTGTGACAACGTGACTCGTCACATTTCGAGGCCTCAGCTGTTGTCAGGCTTGAACTTTGCTTGAACTCCTCCTCCCAGGCGTACTGAGGAGTACTGAGGTCAAAACGTGCCTTGGACATCAATGAGTGCGACAGACCATGATGGGTATGTTCTGGGAGCTTTAAAACCGCTTGATGTTACAGTGTAGGAACACCCGATCGGCAACCGATCGGCGTACCGCGCTTGTACCGCGCACTATCATTGGCAGTACGAAGTATTGGGTATACGTAGGACCACTTGGCTCTCATGTGCGATGTGTAACAACAGGTGAGACATAGTGAAACATTCTCAGAGATCCGCAGTTCAAGTTCGGGTGCTAACTGACGGTGTAACGGTCGCTGTCCCCTCGAATGCCCGTGCACTCGTACTTATTGTGTAGGGCCGGCTTTCCCGCTGATGACACGTCGGCTAAGTGTGTCCTGTGCATATAAGACAGCGCCGCCAGCGACTCCGAAGGTCGATTTCTCGCAGGGTCCGCCTACATGTTCGCCCCAAGGTCGCCCCCAACCTCCGACAAAAAACACGTCGTCATCTTCACCATTCAGGCCTGGGGGACCACCATTATTCGCATCAACAGGAGTCCAGGCCACACCCGACCGAACCCGAGTGCTTATCGGTAGCGTACGAGTAAGTTTTACATCGCCATTTTGGCATTCGTATGCCAATTGACTCATCGCACACTGCACGCCCACCCCCAGAACCCTGACTCTGCCTGACGCCATCCTAGTCTTCTCCACCGAGTCGTACGAGGCAGAGGCAGTCGCCGCCGTGCGCGAGTGGTATGGGGACATGAAGAAGTCCGCCTACGTCGTCGGTATGATCTTGCCCCGGGGCTCACACGCGTCCTCCACCGAGAAAGTGCAATCCGCGGAGGCCACTCAGATCGAGGTCTTCCTCAATGACACCCTGAAGACGTCGGGGCAGAAGTCTTTACTCTATGCAAGTTGCTTCTGCTCGGCCTCATACCATATGCGGACTTCGCTAACTAGGGCAGCTAATCCAGATATCCTTTGGGTCCGTTTACTGGCCTATTACCGCACCGGAGAAGCTCTGGGCCTTTCTCGACGTTGTGATGGAGCGCGATATTCCGTTCGTGGGTCTCACAGCCGCCCTTTTGCGTCCCGCCCATACCCACAGCAGCTGCTACAGATCTTAAGCCACGCATCCCCGTGGGCCCAAGTCCCGGACACGGTCAAGGAGAAGGTGCAAGCATACGGCAAGGGTCTTCTATCTCCATGGACGCCCCAGCAGGTCATCCTGAATCACCCGGTATGCATGACCTTGCACGCGGTATGACGGCTTCACTCATCGCCCTGCTGTGTTCAAATAGGCGACAGGCTGGTTCCTTGCTCATGGCGGGCAGAACGGCATCCAAGAGGCGATCGCAGCCGGTGTCCCGCAGTATGTATTCTCTTTATCGCCCTGCACTGCTGATCTTGACTTCAACGCCCCTTGCAGGATTCTGTGGCCGTTCAGCACTGACCAGCCTCCCAATGCCGTCCATCTGTCCGAGAATTTAGGTATCGCGTATGAGTTGATGGAAGTGCGTGTCGGCTACGGCTTGAAACCCATCTATCGCACGGGAAAGGGCCCTGTTGGCACAACCGACGCCGTGAAAGAGGAGGGACGGGAGGTCTTAAGCAAAGCGTTTGGAGAGGACGGTTCGCGCAAGCGTGCAAGGGTGCTCGAGCTGAGGAAAGCCATTCGTGCGGAGCATGAGCAAGGGGGGCACGCAAGGCGGGATATGCAGGCGTTCATTGATAGCTTGTAGATGGATTACAGATAGAAGTTTTTGGTTTTCCATCGCAGGAAATCCCTGGGTCCGTCTTAAGGTGCGTTGCGGTCAGGAGGAGGGCGTTGAGATTCTGAGAATGTCCGGAAAAGGCAGTCTAGACGCCTGCGTTTCACTAGGCGCTCTCACTCGCCAGCAACACTGGTACTTACTCAAACAGTACTTGCAACTCGAGTCACTGATACTCAACTGGTACTTTCCACCACTGCGCTTTTTTGAAACCTGCTATTTGCGTTCACAGGAGGGCCTACGGCTAAAGCGCAGCCCGGATGACACCTCTCAACTAGTGACTTGCAAGTCCCGGCCTCAGGCCGTCAAGCCGTGAGGCCGAGCCCCCGTGCAGGCCGGGACAAGCCGGGCTTTGGATAGGGCTTTGGACGGCCTGACGGCTCGGCTCGATGATATGTGAAGCCCGAGCCGAGCCGTCAGGCCGGGGCTTAAACGCGCAGCTCATCCACGCCATGCAGGTCTCACTGTGACTATCAAGGTGCGTCAGAAGTGAAAGAATAACCAACATCCAAGGACTCACCACTTATATCTTCCAGTTACACCGCTCCTCGCCGCTCTCAGCGGGCCACAGGACTTAGTCACTTACCTTCTCACTCAGGCTCGTATGTCTGATCGCTCATATAGTCCTAGGGTCCCTGCACATGGTGAGTAACATGCGTTTGACCTCAGATAACCTGTATGAACGTCTGTAGAGCCCTCTGAACCTCCCCAGTTCGCAGTTTCCCAGGTGACCTCTCACTCACCCGAAGCCGCGGCTCAGGCCGGGCCAAGCCCCGGGCTTGGCCTGAGCCGTCCTGAGGGCCCGGCCTGAGGTTTCACCAAGCCCCGGCCGTCTGAAGCCGAGCCAAAGCCCCGGGCTTCAGGCCGAGCCGGGACTTGCAAGTCACTACTCTCAACGCGACGTCTTGGACATGCTCCTTCAAGTTGCTGTCGGCTCACACCATCAAGACGAATCCGCTCGAACCTCACCTGGACGGAGTAGCGCACTGCGTTTGGATGCTGCGCGTGCTTGGACTTTGTGGTTGACACGAGGTACGTGAGCCATGCTTGTGCACTCGTGACGGCGACGTTGTAGGCACACTACGACGTCGAGGCGAAGGGAGTCCACCGAAGAGTCGCTGCCGGAAGCTTTTTGCCTGGCATGCTGCCAGTGTGAGACATCCGTCCATGGCATGCCTGAAGAGAAGAAGAACTTCTTCAGCGGCGGAATTTGGACGCGCAACTGTGCGCGCGGGGAATCGTCTTCAGTTCCGTGTCTTCAGCGTCGACTCTGTATCAGAGCTGTGATTGCCTTCTGGCCCTCTCGGTTGTACTTTCGTTTATCTACCTATTTCTAAGGCTGACTTCTGCTGTGACTTGCTTTGCTGACAGCGGTCGGTGCGATACTCCTGCTGTGCACGCTCGCTCTTTCCGGCCCCTAATGGTTCAACCACGTCTAGACCTGACATCCGAGGGACTCATCATCAAACGAGGTGCATACACCCGCTTCTACCCTGTGGACCAGGACGCCGAACTTGTGCAAGATCAGTGTTTGCTGACACTCTGTCTTCGTCTTACTTAACCCGCAAGCTGTCTGAATCTCCTACGGTGTCCTCGGTTTCTGGTCCTCGCATCCCAAGCGGAAGCCTACAGATGAACTCGATTGCTCCCTTTGTCAAGCACTCCGCGCGTCGGATTGTACCTCTGCAACTGTGACCGCTATTCTCGCTGTTAGGTGTGCTTCAATGAGCAGCCGCCTTCCTCTGTCACGACGCTCATTACGGCCGCCTGCAGACGCTCTTGTTTCGGCTCAACCTGCCGCCATGGGCCTACCTGCGAGTTCGACAGTGAACATCCAGCTCTCACACCTGTATGGCCACGCCTCAACTTCAAGATGTTCGACAAGTCACCATGCGGCGGCGCGATACATCAGCAAAATGCCCAGACGATTGTGAGCGGCAAGCAGCGCTTGCGAGCGTTCCGATCGCTCGCAATCGTCCAGAGGATAGCAAGAACTTGTTCTCTTTGCCTGGTAGTTTGCAAGCGGTACAATCTTACTGCAAGTCGAGTCTAATCGCATGCAAACGGATCCCATTGGGTACATCGCGCGCAGTCCTCATATGCGATAGGCTCGAGTAGAAGAGATTGGGAGATGTACGAGCATGCTCGAAGTAGAGTATCTGGGTTAGATTTGGTTCATCGTCGGTAGTCGTCGGCTGGATGCAGTTCCATTGCTGTATGTTGGGAGGCATAAGAAGCATTGATTTCAAACAAAACGCGACATGGAGGTATATACATCAAAGCTACAAGCGAGTTGATGATGGCATGCGAGCGGAGGGAGATGGGATAATTAGATCGTGATGGAAGGAGTCGAGTCCGTCATGGGCTGCTCCTCCGAAGCGGACTGAGGGTTCTCGTGGGTCTGCTGCTCCGTAGCGGGACCCTGGGGTGTAGCAGCGGCTGCGCGCGCCGCTGCACGAGCCGCACGCTGGACCGCGAGGATCTCGTCGTCGGAGAGGTGCCGTCCAGGGCGGCGCGCGCACGGGTTGCGATTGCTGATCGCATCGCCGTAGACATTCCTGTGGGAGAGGATGAGTTGAGCGTGCTCGGATGGAGAGTAAGAATGTTCCTACGCATTCCACCATTGCAGTGTCTCCGTGGCCCAAACATCCTCCGGCTCGTTTGTTGGCTCGAAGAGCTTGACGAGGCGCTTGAAGAATAGGCGTCCCTTGAATGCACCGTCATCTTCTGTCCAGCGCGGGCACGAGGAGAGGATGTTCCGCATCTACAACACTGTGTCAGACAGATGCATGATGAGCTTAATAGCCGCGCCTGCTTACGAGAACGGCAACATAAGCGATCATGCGCGGCTCGACGCTGTGGACCTTGTAGATATGTGAGATACTGCCTCTTCCCGCGCTCTTCATGCCAGGCGCAAGATTCACCGAGCCCGGGCTCGTGTAGATGTTACGAAGGGCCTGTACGAGATTGGTGAGCAAGGTATGTTTAATATAGTAGTTCTTACCGACCTTCAGGAGTGCTGGATGGCGGCAGAGACCTTCGAGGATGTCCTCGGGGTTGTAGAGACCCGCCAAACCCATAGCCCGGCAGGCAGTCCCGTATGCGTAACAGAGCGCCGAATGCAGCGAAGCACTGCGACGCGCACAGCTCTTGCGGGACGTGTGGAGGCGCGTATGTGGTGCACGGATGGTCGAAGGACGGGCTGGTGGTGGTAGGCAGATGCCCAGTGCCAGGTGGCAGCCATGCTGACGCCGTCCGGGAGCGGATGTCCCACGCACATCGCGCCCACCAACTTCAGCCGCGCCACAGCCTCGGTTCGGTCGAGTAGGCAAGGAGTACACATCGACAGCGAGAGGCTGGAATCACTACTACAGCCTTGCAAGCAAGCCCAGATTGCAAGGAGCTTGCTTAGGCTCGCAATCGGACTCAAGCGCGCTCGGAGATCGCGATCGGCGCAATCCTTCGCGAGCGTTTTCGGAATTTGCTGATGTAAGTACTGTACTGATCAATCGTTAGCGGCGCGTCACGCGTCACACGGCCCTCCGCCGTCCCTTATTTTGGCCGCTGTCACAGGTCACCGCGGAGTCCGCCGCTTGTGACGGCCATAAATTGGGCGTTAAAGTGCCCAAAACGGTAATTTTGCGGCGCCTCCGGCGCCGCTCAGCCACCTGTCACATCTCAAGCGGTCCTCCGCCGCTCTGCCGCTACGGACCGACGCTGTCACACGCCGAACCCCCCGCCGCTAACGATTGATCACTACAGTATATGGAACACGGAGGCCATTGCGTCGTGCCTTGCTAGTCCCATGCAGACTATCTCGTCTTCATACGCATATCGCATATAACCTCTTGATCTCTGCCTCTTTCAATCGGAGAATTGACGTCTGTCTTGAGACAGCAATTGAGGAAGCATGTGGCCTCCGCCGAGTCCGCCCAATCACTATTGGGCGGTTATATAGACGCCCGCGAGAGGCTTCGTCGTCGCGTGAGGACCCCTGAATAAGCGCACTGAACTTACATCCCGAAACTATTGCAACAGGGAATGCTCAGCTTCGTAGCGCTGAGAAATATGTCCATATAAGGATATTGTTTGGCGCTGCCGCACACGGCACGGTCCAGGACCCCGAAACCCCCATATCGCTGCACTTATATAGATTGTTACATTAGAAGGTAATGGTCAATAGTGAATGTTTACAAATGCGACCTAATCAACACATTCAACTTTGCCTTCCTCGTGAGCTACGTTCACGTCGTCGATCGCTGACTTTGTACCCATCGGGAGCGACTGACGAACTTCTACGGCGGCATGTGAGTACCGCTATTGTCACCTGAACTCAATACGTACCAACATCATTCCGAATAGCGTCTTTCAAATCGCAATGGCGCGAACCAAACACACCCAAATCGCCCTTTGAACCGGACGGACGATCCTCTGACGTCCCATCCGGATTCTTCTGGACATGATCTCGTGCTAGAAAGTAAGCACCATTGCATATAAGTGATAAAGTACTCACCTTTGTTGCCAATATTCAGCTGTACGGTAGGGAAAGCGTGTGACATTGTTGATGCGATGATATGGGACGCACTACTGACTATATATGTTCAGGCCCACACTCTCCCTCTTCCGCCCTGCGCCTGCTCCCGCTCCCCGCGCCTGCTCCCGCTCCCCCGCGCCCGCTCCCGCTCCCGCGCCTGCGCCTGCTCCCGCGCCTGCGCCTGCTTCCGCTCCCCCGCTCCCGCTCCCCCGCTTCCGCTCCCGCCCCCGCCCCTGCTCCTGCTTGCTCTCCCGCCATCCGTCCCACATGGTCGCCATCTGCCGCCGCCGTAGGCTCCACTTTCCACCTTGTCTCCCGTCTCCTGTCTCCCGTCTCCCGTCGCCCGTCCCCTTCCGTCTCCCGCCTCCTGCTGTCCATCTCTTCGTCTGCCTGTCTGCCCCGTCCACCCGTCTCCCGTCTCCTGTCTCCCGTCTTCCGTCTTCCGTCGCCCGCCGCCCGCCTCCCGCTCTCTATCTCCTCGTCTGCCTGTCTGCCTCGTCCGCCCGTCGCCCGTCCCCTTCGGTCTCCCGCCTCCTGCCGTCCATGTCTTTGTCTGCCTGTCTGCCCCGTCCGCCCGTCTTCCGTCTCCCGTCTCCCGTCTCCCGTCGCCCGTTTCCCGTCTCCAGCTCTCCATCTCGCCCGCCTCCTGCTCTCCATCTCCTCGTCTGCCTGTCTGCCCCGTCCGCCCGTCGCCCGTCCCCTTCCGTCTCCTGCCATCCATCTCTTCATCTACCCCGTCCGCCCGTCTCCCGTCTCCCGTCTCCCGTCTCCCGTCTCCCGTCGCCCGTTTCCCGTTTCCCGTTTCCCGTCTCCAGCTCTCCATCTCGCCCGCCTCCCACTCTCCATCTCCTCGTGTGCCTGTCTGCCCGTCCGCCCGTCGCTCGCCTGTCACCTAACTCCTTGTCTTCCAACAACTTCTGCTCCGTTCCCCATGGCCTGTTCTCGAGCTCCTCGTCTACCTGTCTGCTCTGGCTCGCCAGTCTGCCGTCGACTGCTTTCCGTCGCCCGCCTCCTGCTCTCCATCGCGGCCATCTCGTCTGCCTGTCTTCTGTCTTCCGTCCCAGTCTGCCCTCTCCTCGTCTGCCGTTGCCCTGTCTGCTTCCCTGTCTGCCGCCTCCTGACTTTGATCTACTGTTACTGTTGCCCACCTCCCGTTCTCCTCCTGCTGCTCCCCCTGTTGCCCGTTGCCCATGTACTATGCATGTTGGCACAGTGAAGGAGTCTTCTTTGGTGTTCACAAAGTAGGCGGTCATGAGGAGTGGCTCCTTCATCGTATATGTTGTGGCGTTGAAGGTACAGTTGAATTAACGAGCCGTATGTACTTATATGCGTATGTAACACGGCATCATAGGCGGGCAATAGCATCGGTGTACGTATCACGGATCAGACGGGCAGACGACAGGTTCTAGCCGGAAGTGACGGCAGAAGTGGTTGCAGACATGTCTCTTGACGAAGACATCGTAGCCAGAATTCCCATTGCAAACAACTGGTCCCCGAGTCGTCTGATTGTGAGTATATTAGCACATGAATGCCATGCAAATAGAATCAAACGCACGGATGTGTGACAATTTGCGGGTCCGTCAAGTATTTCCCCGAGCCTAGGTACACCGTCAGCATTAAACATATATGCACGTAATGGCCGCAGGCTTGTACCTTGGTAGTCGGTGACAAACACCATGCCCTCCGTGAGGATAAACTGGACATGCTGCGTAAAAGACAGAAACTCGGCAATGGCATAGATAGCCTCGCCATCCTTGAGGTCTTCTTTGGGCCGTAGAGGCATTGGCGAGTCGTTGTTGATGTACTTGACAAACCGTCCTTCAATTGTGCGCTCGACAAGGTATACGTTGCCCGTGGAGTCCTTGCACAACCCCGCCTCTACGAAGTCAAGGTCCCATGGTATCTCGCATGCTGGCTCGCCAACCTCCTTCACGAGTTCGTCAAGGTATACATACACCTCCTGCAGTAAAGCCCTGGCCCAGACCAAACAGCGTGCCTCTGTATGCAGCAACCGTGCCTGCTTCGTCCCGGTGTGAGGGATGCGTCTCTGGGGGTCTGCTGGCGTGGCGTACACCATTTGCTTGGCACAGATGTCTAGCACTTCTCCGGCCGGTGCACCGAGGATGCCATCGGTGCGTGATGAGATTGTTCCAAACCAGGCCTTCTTAAACGTCCCCAGCTTCGCATTCTTGTTCGTCTTCTTCAGTCGCAGTGTGGCAGGGACCTGTGCGAGGATTATCTCGAGCCCACTGTCCCCAGGCCGGCATAGGTCTGCGTATGGGAGCGCTGCGACGGGATGGAACTCGACTGTAATGGCATCCAGAGACACTGGACGTATTGAACGTAATTCATCAGATTTTGGTCATTCGAGGTGCCAGCATGTCATGTATACGTACATATGTCTTCGATTGCACTTGCCGAGTGTGCATTCAGGGCCTTGAGGGCCGCTGTCAAAGTGGCACGTGGAACAGACGAGGCAGGTGCACCCCTGGCACGAGAGGCTAGGATGACATTCCCCACATGGGCTGAGGCAGCCAGAGGTTTGGCGTTGGGCAGGCTGTCGATGGGACTACTGCGTAAGGTGCCGGCGTGGTCCTCTAGTGGTTTTGTCTGGAGAGACCTCGAAGACATCACCCGTCCCGGAGACCGGTTGCACCCTGTCCGTGGAGCTGGTTCGGAATGCATAAGCACAGCCGACATCCCTAGATCGCGCCTGGAACGCACCGTATTGTTGACGCTGGGCCCACTGCGCTTTTGTGTCGGAGTACGACGAGTCGAGAACGGACGGGGTGTCGCTTTCGAGGAGTCGTACGGGCTGGTGTGGTGTTCTTCTAGACTCGGAGACCTCGGAGTCGCTGTCCGACAATTCGTATACCGTCGGTAACTGCATATGTAGAACTGTAAGCATTCCAACTCCTGCAAACGTGCCAGTTTTACCTTTGCATGGTTATCATGTCCCGTTTTGCGTAGCTTGGCAGGCTTGGTAGGTGACGCAACATGAGTCGCTAATTCGCAGTGTACAAAATCAATACGCGAGTCACACGGGTGAGATTATATGTTTCATACCTTTTTGTTTTTCCCGGCATTCGGGTCAAGAACGAGCTCTGCGATTTTGCCATAGCCCAGGGGGCTAATAGCAAGCTGGCGGGTCTCGATCTCTTCGATATGTGCTTCCACTTGCGCGAGTTTATCTGGCTCCAGCTCAAGTTGGACTACCCACGGGTTCTTGGGTGCCTTGAACGCAACTGAGACAACACCCTTCCGTCGCGACTCGACTAGGAATCGCTCGTAGATCACATCGTATTGATCAGCCGCCATGCCACCTCCTGCCAGTTTGGCCCAACCAGAGTCACGAAGCACAAAGAATGCAGCAGGGTCGTCAACTGGGAAGCCACAGGTACGTTTGTGCCACTTCTCCCGGAGGCTCTCAAACCCAAGTTGGCCAGCTGAACGGACCCGATGTGGGCGTCGACACCATGAACACCCTCGAAAAGGTTCTAACCCAATGATCGTGATCAGCTCAAGCTGCCAATACATGGACGTGATCAGTGGCAAACGCACCCCCCACATCTCTCCTTTCTTTTTACCCTCGGGCTGTGTGACGATCTCGAACTGAAGGGGCACGAGTTCACGGAGGGAGCTATGCATGGAATTGCTGACCATTCGGGCGCGATGTGCACCATACTGCAGGTGATTGGTGTATATCCCTGGAGATTGAGCCCCGATATTGCTGACAAGGCCCCGGTCTGGGTTACCACCGGCTGAACGTGTTTGGGCGCTAGTTCGAGTGTAAGGACCGGCAAAGTTGAGGACAGAGTTGACTACATACCGGCAGGCGTACCACATTATGTGGGGCAGTGTTAAGGAGAGGGGAACGTGCATATGCATCCATCTGCGCGACTTGCATGTGCGGAACAGATGGCCCAAATGTCTGCGAAGTGGGGCGTCCACCAGGAATCGCGACGATAGGGCCTGGGCCTGGCAGCCGAATTTATGATTGGAAACATCGTGTAGTAAATGTGCACACTCACCGACAGCCTGAACTGGTGTTGTCGGTACTAACAAAGCTCGCTGAGCCCCAGTCAAAAATTTCAGCCTATGTCACCGCTCACCTCCGCGCATCCGTCTGAGACTGCTGCATGCGGCCTGCAGCTGCACTTGCTGAGGAAAGCGGAAGGACTTGGCCATAATGACTTTGTCTACATCTGCCACGTGAGGGTCAATATCTTCCCCACGGCACGAGCGAAGCGAGCAGGCTGTCTGCCCCATCAGAAAATGATGTGCGCTGCGTACCTTCCCGCCTTTTGCTGCTGCCCTTTAACTTGTAGTAATCATAACATCCTTGCATAACAACCGCCCCTCTCCATTCCCAGCACGCTTGTCCTCCACGAAGAATAGTTCGTCCTTGCGGAATGGTCCTTTGCGACAGCGAGGGCATGGATTGGCATGCCCAGCGTCCTTGGTAACGAGCAGCCCAAACTGAATTCGCTTGAGGACCTGCCCTGTGAGGTCCATTTGGTGATCCCAGAAACACCGAAGCGAGCAATAGAGTCCGAGAAATAGAAGTGCTTGGTTGAGCATTGACTCTCCGCGGCAGGTATGCAGGCGTTAATAACAATTATTTTAGTGATCTAGCCCCAACTAGATTGCGACTCACCTTCAGGTTGCGATCCACCATCCAACCTTTCGGCAGACACCTCTGCGTGAATAATGTCTGCGGTGAAGGCTGTTCGACGGGGAAATCAGCACAAGCCAAATCGTACGTGATCTACAGTGTATGGTCCAAATGTGCATGATGTAATGTGTGCTCACTAGCCCCGGATGATGAGTTGCGCCCGCTGGTGGAGTATTACTGGAGTCTGGGTCTCAATGGAAAGGATATCGTCAGTCAGGTGTGCGATGAAATTGATCTAGAGCAGTATGGCTTCAGGTATGTCACCTACCACCTAGCCGACCGTTTACCATGATGATAACTCACAGAATTTTTCCAACCCCAGCTACGCCAGCTTCCGCAGGCGCAAGGACGAATGGGGCCTGCAGGGTGTGCGCCGACAAGGTCATACCATCGAGACCATCCAGCAGCTGTAAAGGAAGTCCGTATCCGCTTTCCGACCATGGGCGCGCGTGCAATGGTTGCCCACCTCCGAACACACTATAATGACATGCGCGTCCCTGAGTGAGTCACCTAGTATTCTCAGGTGCATATTGCGTTTGACATGGTCCACAGGAAAGTGCTTCTCAAGTACTTCCGTATGGTAGAGCCGCAGGCCGTTCTGGAACGGAAGTTCGCCGGTTCAAACGTCGCCTGTTCTGGGTTGCTGGTGTCAACGACTTGTGGTGCTTTGATCAGCACGACAAGCTCAGACGTTTTGGTCTGTTTCTGCATGCTGGCTATGAGCCTGGTGCGGTCGTATTGTCTGGATGAAGATCTGGTGGACGAACCGTAACCCTCGCTTAGTGACTTCATATTACCTCGAGGCTGCACGGAACATCAAGGTGGGTTGTCGTGTGATTGTGATGTGCATTTGCGTAATCATTGTATCTTCGACAGGCATACCTCTCCTCACCCAGAGCGACCCGGGCACGGAGAATGTGGCATCGCAATTGCCACACGAACATCCGTCATGAGCTCGATCCCTCCCTTGCAGAGACCCGGCAGCACCGGTGGATGCGATGAAGCCAACATCAAGCCCGAGATTGTGTGGTCTATTCTCCGTCGCATGTGGTCGCCGGCTTCGAAAATTGTCTGCAGGAAGGCCTCGGTGTATACTACGATCCGAGGATCCCATGGAGAGGTACGTCAACGAGTAACGATTTCCGGTGTGCAACCAACAACTTACATTGATGTAGATTGTTATTTCTGTGGCTTGCAGTTCCATGGCTCCAGGCTGAACTCGACAGTTGGGTGGCGCAATTCAACAGTACCCAGCGTCGTAAAGACAAGCACAAGATTCTCCCGCAGGGTATCCCAGACCTTGTGACCCGAAGCCGGAACGCTACCAGATGCTCGACTTCAAGGTTCGTTGTGTTCACTGCACCATCTTACCGCACATTGAACGACTAAGTACTCCGCACTAGGTCCAGTTCAGACTGAGCTGTTCGATCGCATGGAGGCAGCATGGGCCCCGCCTGATCATGCGTTTTCCAGCTGTCCCGCCTGAGTTCGGTAACATCATGGCCAATTTGTACCAAAGTCTCGGCTCGCCGGTAGTGCAGCGAGACACGTTCTGGCCTGTCTACAATGCCATGCATGATGCAATGACTCAGGCAGTGGCAGCCGAGCAATTCACGAGATATCCGTACCCGTGAGCGGGTGGAAGAGGAGGAGGTTGAGCCTTTGCCGGGCTTGCGGGAGATGCGTCTGGGCGGGCAGGGACCTCATGGGTTGTATGCCGGCGGAGCAGCTGCGCCTGCTGTACCTGCGTCATTTGAAAGTGGTACAAGGCTAACCATGCGCCCGAGGATGTCCATGATCATGGGACTGATGGGGAGGAAGACGGTGACGAGGATAAAGGGGACGAGTCAGATGACGAGTACCGTGTCCAGGCAGAGTTCTCGGACGACGAGGATTACGACCCTGTGGCAGCGTCTTTTACTGCTTGATTGTAATGTAATCGCCGTTACTACTCATGTGCATACTACATGTGGTGTGATGTTTATACTGCAATTAGGGATGCAGATGTGTGCGCCGACCTCTGTGTGTGCCGACCTCCATGTTGCGTCTGAGGCGAACGATTCAGCTTATTGTCACAGGGGCATTTCCAGAAGGGTTTCGAGTAACATGAGAGACATGCACACATACCATGGCACTAGTACAACAGTGACTGAATCCCGATGGCACACATCAGCGCTGCTCCCGCCCGGCTGATGCAAGAGAGTGAGATGGTGTGACATGGAACATGAAGGTGTTGACTGACCCAATAGTGAGATATCATTCCGGAGCCGTGATCAACATTTTTGAGTCCATGTGATGCGACGGTATGACCGCACCAAGGCAACCGCGCTGGGTGTATGCATGTTGACTTGTGGAGGTTTTGATAACCGTCTAAATTGGGATCGGATTCGCGACCAGAGCAGTTCAGAGGAATAATTTTGGGATGGGTTACGAGGGGCGATGAGAGAGACATAACTAGATGTGAGTAGTTTGAGGTCGAGCGTTGCAAAAAGCCTGAAATCAATGCTATGGGCGCCTCCCCATCGAAGATGCATTGGCCAGTCTCGATCTGTCTCGGTGTAAGACAGTGTAACTACAACATCATGTCAAGTATGTATAAGCGCATGCCCCTTATTGTATTTGCACAGTATATGCTCCAATGCGATCTCGTCAAACCCAATAGCCGACTTGACAACTGAGGACAATCTCTGGTCAAAAACTCGTACACACGTATAAACCCTGCGACAACCTCTTCTACAGATGCATTCATCCCAGAAATTTGATTGCTGGTAATCAAGCCCTTGAATGATCCCTTCTTGTTTTTGTGCACCACACGAGCCACCTCCGCGCAACTGGGACGTTCTACTATGCCGGCGTAGTACATATCACCAGCAAGCAAAAAGGCAGTCAATCCCCCTAGGATGGGGAACCGACCTCCGCATGATGTTCTCCTGTCTCCGGATGGATCCAACCCACTCGCGCGTGCATCCAGTTCAAGAAGGCGGCAAACGGCACTGGTTGATCACCATGATGATGACGAAGTTGTACATATTCATGCTCCTTGTCAAAGTACACTCGGGCGAAGATGTGGCCGCGATCGCGACGATCCACCTGAGGATTCCCATACGCTTTCTGATTGAAGAAGAATCTCGAGAGTTCACATCGTCTTTGTTGAATCCGTGCGTCCGTAAGAATGCCTCCCACGCTGCCAGGTCTGCATAATATCCATTGGACAACGTCAAGGCTCGCGAATGGAACGTCAGTCCACGGAATATTGCGCAACTAGGAAACGACCCTGGTTGTCCCTGTTGCAGCTGTGTGTATGGACCATGAGATCCACGAATGTGTGTTCTGGAAGGAGCGTGCTCGCGCAGAGGACTGTAGCGATCCAAGTCTTTCATGACAAAGGCTTGTAGCGGGGAGGGTTGTTCGGGACGTGCCTCATGAGCTAAGGCAGCCACGTCTTCGAGATATTTCAAGACTGAGTGCAAACCGCTGTCCTCCTGGGAGATTGATCGAGGTACCACTGCGCTTTGAGAACCTTTGGCATGATGGCGTTGCGGCAGGGACCTTTCCACAAATGAGGGAGGGGTCGGCGGACCACCGTGCAAGACAGTCTCCACGAACGTCTGTATCTCTTCATGCAATGTGGGATCGCACCGCTTCAAAGCAGCTGAGATGTCTTTCAGCGTACGAGCTTCATGGGACAGAGGGTCTGCCAGAGGGAGTGATCGAAGGGTGGCAACGAATGGGTCTAGATCGTTGATCCTGAGGCTGGAAGCTTTCTTCTTACGGCAGCCAAAAATGGAGGTCTTTATGGTCCGATACGTCTTCCAAACTCCATGAAGAAGCAACACCGATGCGTCCAGGTGGAACGTGTGCAAGACGTGTATCACATAGTACGCTGAAAGAAGGTCGGTGTTTGATGGGAAGGATAACCATGTGCGGAGGATGTTCACGGCACGGGTGCATACAGCTTCAGTGATTGTGACTCCTGATTTGCCCTCCGAAGAGACCACGAACGACGGGGGTGAATTGTCGGGTGGCAAGGGAAGGTAATCTTCAGCTTTGACAGTGACCTGACTGCGGGTGGTGACGGCGCGATATATCTCATGGACCATCTTTGTAAGCCATTCGCCTGACCCATGTGCCCACCCGCCATGACGAGGCTCATGCAGAGACCCTCCCTCAAGTTCCCGAACGACAGCTGCCACATGATTGACGCAATCATGTATCAACCAATGCCAGGCAGATACACTGCTTAGCATTATATCTCGTTGCCGGCATCGCAATGACAGTTCTGAAACCTGTGTTCTCATGATACGGCTTTCATGTTGAGGCCACATGCGAGAGAATATGGTAGCAAATTGCGATGTGGTACGATCATTGGTAAGGATCGTTCGAAGGAAAGACGTGTCATCCCCACTGGCCTGCATGTCATCAGTGTGGGAGTGCATGATTGTTTGGGCCATTTGCTGGAAGAAGTCGCACTCTGAGGCCAAATTGCCGCGACTGAAACATTCGAGAGCCTTCACGGCAACTTTGGACCAGTCAGTATCAACAATGACATCGTAGACATATGTTTACTAACCTGAGGACACCGCAGGCGATGGCGTGTTTCCTACCCCAGAGCCACTATGCGCATTCAAAGGCGACATCTCTACGGTGCAATGAGATATTGACTGCAAATCCATAATTGCATCACGTACGATTTTCATCAGGTGTTCCGACCAAGCAAGGATCATGAGATTCTTCGTCGCGAGGTTGATCCAACAGCGACATCTCTACAACGCAATGAACTATTGAAAGCAAATGTATAGATACGTGACGTACGGTTTCCATCAGGCGTTCCGACCAAGCAAGGATCATGACATTCTTCGTCGCGAGGTTGATCATGCGAGGCCGCGGGTACTAATAGTCATTATTCAATTTTGCTGCCATCAAGCGATGTGTATACTACTAACGTTGCGCATTGTACGGACGAGTGTGTGGCACATTAACCGCAGATTCCTGTCGCTCTGATGCATCGTATTGTGCACCTGCAATCATTTGATCCACCTCGTGCTCACTGCCAGAATCATTGTCTGTTGAGGTTCTGTTAGTCAGAATGGCGGCGACTCCAATATAAATATTGATCTGACCTTCGTCAAAGTCATCTCTCATATGACTCTCTTCATGGAACAGATGTTCGATCAAAGCTACGCATGCAATTAAGCATTAGAGCATTGGTCTGGAAAGGTGTTCGCAGCCGAACATACCCTCCTCATCCTCGTCTTCTGATTCAACTCCAAGAGCGTTCGAGGCATCAGCCGTACACCCCAACCGTGCCTTTTTCGGTGCCGAACCTAATGAACATTCGGGTGAATTTAGTCGGCACAACCGAGCGTTTCAAAGTGCCAATCCCACCTGAAGATTCACCCTGTGCATGCTTACGCTTGGAGGGTCTCGAATGTGATACTAGAGGAACCGCAATTATTAATAACAGATAATGGGTGCTGGGGTACAGACATACCTCCTCCAAGTGCAGGCAGGAACGCAGATTGCTTGGTGATATGGTCTTGCCATTTACGCTCTGACTGTGCTCTTGTCTTGAAGAACTCGTTGGATTCGGGACGGTGGCGCCATGTCTTAGGATAAATACGTTGGCCATGTTCGTCCTCGACAGAGATGCACTTGCGCATGGCATCAAGATCAATCTGAGGCTTCAAATGCGCCGGTATTTGCTTCATGAAGAAGGCAAATTTGGCAGCAGCGCCCTGATATACCCATTGCAGGTAGGCCTCCCGAGACGTCAACCATGGCCCAGCTGACAACCAGTTGGCGTTATTGGTCCATGCAACCTCCTCGTCATGGCTATTGACTATGAGTATATGGTCATGTGAAGGAGTTATGGCACTTACGAACTGTGTATCATTTCCGGAGTCAGGCTGAACAATTGATCTTGAGGCATAGCGCCGTAACTGATCAGCGACTCGCCGTTCAACATCGCGCTGGACGGGTACGCCACGAAAACAAGGCGATACGACCACGGCTTGGGCTTCTGATTAATGGGCGCGGTAGGAGGGGAGCCGCCGTGCAAGCGACGACCATTGAAGCAAACAGCCTTCAAACCATCTTGCACTATGGACAAGGTGTGTACCAGGTGAGCGTCATGCATAGATATTTGGACTGGCACTGGCAACTCACGAATGGCAGCACCCACTTCAGCAAGCATGAACCAACCTGGATGATCACCTTCATCGAGATCGCTGAATGTAATCATACAAGTGTATCCGCCGGGAGAGTCGTGCTCGTCCGCATGCATGCCTGCCAACGGACCAAGGTCATGTGCGAATTCGCTCGCTGAAAAAATACTTAACGCATATTTGCAGAAGTATGACGCAAACAACTCACCTGCATCATCGCTAGCCTCCTTCGTTGATGCGATATTGAGTTGGAACGTAGGAAATGCACCGTTTCTGGCACATCCAATTCGGGGAACATTCACGGCATCTGCTTGTTCCTCCAATGTCTCAGAAATGTACCTCGGACCGGCTTCGAGCGCTGTCATAGCCAGAGGAGCAATGGCCTGCATGGCCATAAGAATATATAATTATTACGTGAGAGAGAACATACCTGAAGAGCCTCCAAACGGATATCATGATGAGTTGTTGCGCCGGATTTCGGAATCTTCGCACCGACCGTTGGTCCGACAAGATTGCGCGGCACTTGCACGCTTTGGGCAAGCGTATGGCATCGTTCAGACTTCTCGATGTGCTTAGCATGTTCGCTGCTTTCATACTGGGTTCCGCCGTGCCACTTTCCGTTCGCAAAGCGAGGCTTGGATCCATCCCGATCCTTCCGCTCGCCGAGGATGGAGAGTCGCGCTTTCTTCATGTTGTCGATAATGTCGGCTTCGATTAAATGTCTGACAAATATATGGCATGTCAGATTGTCAGATAACATGTGCATTGTCATAGCGCATACGCACTCTGGCAACACCCATGCTTGAATATTATCGTCTAGCGGATCCCCAGAACCGAAGATGTCTCGTGCAAACAAGAAATCGCCCGGTACCATGCGGAATAACCCTGCAAATAGTATTAGTGGTCTAGTCTGCATACAGGAAAAGCACCCAACCTGCGCCCTTCACGCCTTCGTCAGTGCCCGGCGGGAGCTTGAGAACGTCCTTGACATAGCGATAGAATTTCCGACTGAAAGATGACTCCGTATTGTGCATGTAGATAAGTACCCGGCCGACATCGCATGAGAGATGCGACAATAATGGGTGGCTATTGTTGCATTCCCATATCATCGGCAATGCAGGATCGCGCCCGGGCAATTCTAGCAGGCGGCCGTGCGGAGGCGGCAGAGGAGCTCGGGCTGCGCGACCGCAAGCGGATCAGTTTGACCCCTAAGTACATGAATAGATGACATACGCGCAGGAGGAGGAGCCTTCTGGGCTTTAGGAGCACTCGGACGGCGACGTGGGGGCATCTACATACATAATCAGAGTAAGGCCACGGATGGCATATGTAGAGCACGTGCCTCGGTGACGCAATGGAGGATGAGGGCGAACTTGAGGTGGTACAACCACCGTCAAGCGGGAGAGGGTGATGAGAGTGTACAGGGGGTGCACGCAGGAGTTTTGGTTGCAGTGACCGAAGAAGCTTGTGGACGACACAGGCTGCCAATCAGAATCAGAAAGACGCATAAGCACGACGCACGACATACCAACGGCAAATGGCACACGGGAGTGGACGAGAAGAAGCGGGCGCAGTATGGGTACCGGGACAAAGTGGGTGGGCAAACTGGCGGCATGCATGAGCTTATATACCTGGACGATCGGGCGGAATCTCCGCAATTGGTGCGAAGCAGCCCCTCTGTGGTGGCCACTGGGCACAATCACAGGCCGATGCACGTCATCATGTGTCTACTAAATAGGGGCAGAACTACCGCAGGAGGGCGACACACGATTCTGTCGCCTGCCTGCGGGAGTTCTGGCATAGGGGGCAGCAGGTTGGCGGACATTCAGACTGTCTATGAAACCACTACCCGCCCATGGAACCGCTCCTGCATGACGACATGTTCACAGTTGGAGGTAGTACGCACCTGAGATTGCCTGTGTGATGTGGACGTTTGTGAGGTTCCACTTGCCGCCGAGCCGCTCGTCCTCGATCTCCACCATTGTATTCGTTCCCTGCACGAGACACGGGTTGCTCACAACCGCGTCCTTGCCATGGTGGGATCTCCGCAGGCCACCCACGAACTCGACGATCCGGTGCGTGCCCTGGCGCGCGGTCATCACGCCATAGCCGAGGTACGAATGCCGGTAGAGCACCCTGGTCTCCCTGTGGTATTTGAGGTCGTACGTGTGCTTGCCCTCCTCCAGCGTTGCATCTAGCTTCGCCATTTCGAACGTCGACTCAAACACGACCTGCGTCGACCCCTCGCCAAGGTCGAGCACCATGTACGGCGGCGTCTTCTTCGTAGCAGGCACCTCAGGCTTCGAGAGTGTCTTGCGCAGGCAGTTCGCCGTCAGCCACGCATACACGCCCTCGTCCCGCCCCTCCATGATCTCCACGGCGTTCTCCTCGTGCAGACTGAACGGATCTCTCTCATCCAGCCGGTAACCGACCGCTATGAGGATGTCGTTCGCCTCCTTCGTGCCCAGCCGCTGCAGGCCCGCAGTCGCCTAGACCTGGACGGGCGTGCACTGGCGCAAGGTCTACGGGACGAAACGCACCGCCTCGTCGAGCAGCTCGTCGAGACTCTCTGCGGCCGCGCGCGGCAAGTCGCGGTACGACGATGGCCCCGGCTGGCGCTGCTTGAACACCGCGTACACGTACGCGGGCGAAGGCCCGCAGTTCTTGAATTTGTTGAAGTGGACGCGCGAGCCGTCGAGCCCGCCTCGATCATGAGCGCGAACAGCACAAGCGGGAATCCCGCCTTGTACGGCTTCTTGCAGTAGTGCGTCTTCTGGAGGTCGCCGTAGTACGCACCTGAGACAGCCTGTGTCTTTCTTCGGCTGCAGTGGGTGTCTACCGTCCGGCCCACTGTTCAAACGAGCATGGACTGGTCCGCCAAGGGATGCACGGTTTGTGAGTATAGGTCTGAAGCATGGCAGTAAGTGCCCGGCAGATGGACGTACCGCCGCCCGCCACACAACGGAGTCCAGCACCTCGGCACCTCATGCAGCGCAGGGGCGGTGTATTCCGACACCGTTCTCACATCCAGAGTGGTTTTGCTCAAGACCTTGCGGGGTAATGTTCGACATGCAATTCGAGTTGATTTGCGCGCACGTCGTGGCTGGGTGCTGCAGGCGTGTCGCATTGTGGTGACGCTGCTGTACGACTGTCGCATCACGACGGCTGGGATGATAATAGCATAGGAATAGATATCGAGGTCGCCTGTGAGAGCCATGGAGGAGAAGAACAGACGAGCGCGTTGAAGTGCATCATGAAGGAGCAGGGAGGAGCTGTGAACCGACCGCACGGGGCGCCCAAACCTTATTCCCGATTCGGCATTGCACCTTGCCTCTGCTCTCTCTCAGCCTCGAAACAAGTACCGACCACCCGACCACCTCGCGAACCCAGCACGCTCGCCTTCAAGTGGTGCGCACGCAGCGACACGTTCGTGGTAAGTAACGACGCTCATTCTAACGTGATACCTAGTCTGACCTCCATGCATATGGCAGCGAATACTTATACCGGCTACAACCCCTGAGCAAGAACGTCGAGGGTCCGTCGTAGGCTAGCACGGGTTGTACTCGTCTAGCCGATCCAGACGGCCCTGGTGTACCCTCGCGCAATTCGGAGCCTAATCGAGGGCACCAGAAGGCTCGCATATGTTTGAGGAACGCACCTCGCAGACGGCAACCATGGAGGGAACGAATGACTGGTATGTTGCCACGCTGCACCAGGGGCTTGATCTGATATCACGATTACAGGTGCCAAAGGGCATACACCATCGTCGACAATCGCGGCCGTGTCTTCACCGTCACCAATGTCCCCACGCGCATCCAATTGCCTCTGTCGGCCGATCCGAACCCAGAGCTCAACAAGAGCCTGCGCGAGCTGCAAAGGCCGCAATTCACGATACCTCGGTTCCCGGAGATGCCGTTCCTCATGACAACAACACTAGTGATGTAGGGTCCGGTCTAGTCCGGTTTTTGGACCCCATCTGAGAGGACCGGGGACCGAACCGTAACTGGACCGACCCATGCTTTGGTGAACCGGACCATTTATTCGGTCATTTTTGAACTCAACCTGACCGCGGTCCGGTCCATGGTTTTGACCGGTCAAGACCGGTGACCGGTTATGACCGGTTACGACCGGTTCGAACCGGTCATGACCGAGTATATACAACAAGATAGTATTAAGGTACCTAGTGAATGGCGTCAAGACGATACAGAGTACGTATGGGAGGGATACAACACAGCAGGATACACTTGTACATAAGTAACAGAAGCGGACTCTACCAGTCCTCGTCAGAGTCGTCCATCTGCTCGAGGAGTTGGTCCTGCTCTTCGAGGAACTCAAATTCCTCCAGATAAATCTCCTCAATGAGGCTCTCATTCTCGCGCGCGTGGTCAACCAGCTTGGGCTTCCAGTTGTGCTCGAGGCACTGCACTTGCTCGAAGACGGTGGGGGCGAGCCGCGAGCGACGGTCGGTGATGACTTCCTTGCCGTGGGAGAACAGGGATTCTACCCCAACAGTCGCCGCGGCGATCGGCAGGATGTCCAATGCCATGCGCGCATGCGTAGGGAAGGTGTACATGCGCTCCTGATCGAGCAAGCATGCCAGATTTAGTAACATGGACACAAGGCGGAGCGGCTGAGACGTACCGCCCAATACTTCACGGTGTCCGTGTCCTTCGTCTCATCGACGGCGGGGTCATCCTCGTAGCGCCTCATCTCGACCTTCCAGCCATCCTCAGAGTCGGCATTGAGAAGGCGGCGCCGGCGGACCCGGTCGAAGTCCCCATCGTCATCTTCTTCCTGAGCAGGTGCAGCTGGAGCGGGGGCGTTCGCGTCGTTGGGGGCGTTGCCTTGCTGTGAGGGCTGAGCGGTCTTCGCGGTGGGAGGCTGGAACCGCTTAGGCCAGTATTCTTTGAGCTGAGACATAACTAGTCAGATGCGCGCGTGTGACAAAGTAGCAGTGAACTTACAGCGTCCTCGACGGTCTGCGCGCGAAGGCCTGCCAGTTGCGATCCTCGAGGCCAGCGAAGAAGTCGTCCTCGCCGCCCCACTGCTCCTCGATGTACAATAGCTTGTAGTAGGGATGGAGGTCTGCAAACAGAGGAGTGTTCGTTAGCCTGAGGTCAGGAGACACATGGGGATGTACACTCACAGAGGGCGAGGATGCACGCGCGGGCATCATCGAGCTTGGTGTAGTACTTCAGCAACTTATCAAGGGCCTTCTTGAGAGCGTCGCGGTAGATCGCGTACTTCGGCTTCTTTCCTTTACCTCCCAGCGCGAGCTGAGGGTCTCGAGGGCTGGTATGACGACGTGGAGGGTGGGGCTGCGTGACGATGATGCTGATTGCTGGTACAGATGCGCGTCCTGTGCGTGCGAGCGAAAGATCTCAGGAGCGTTGACCGTTGAGAGGGTGTGGAGACATACCGCAAGAATATCAGCGCACAACTTGACGCGCTTCCAGTCGTCTTCGGAAAGCTGGAACGCTGCCCATGGGATCAGCTTCGGTGGCAATCCTTTGCGACGGATCTTGGTAATAGGGCCAAACTTGACGTCGGCGACGGCGATGAATGCGTCGATCGCCTGCGAAAGACGTAAGTGGGCGGCACTGCGACGGTCAGAGGCGTGATAGCGTACCTTTCGAAGCTCATAGGAGCGGTGAGACATCTTGAAGGAGCTTCCCCAGCGTGTGTTAGCGTGCAGGGGGATCACGAGGGCGTGTCAATGCCCGCCTCGATCTGGAGACGAAAAAACAGTTCCTTCCGTTGCCCGGAAGCCTGAATCTGTGAGATGGAAAATCAGTACCACCACACTACACTATGAGTACAAGACAGATGCCACTGGACACTACAAGAACGACCACCCTGGCTCACATACACTACGGAGTCGCGCGCTGAGACCGCGCTCGGCGCCGTCGTGCGAGATGGGGGCGGGGTGCAGGGGGCTTATATGTGGCTGCGTGCGTGCACATGACGCGGCCCGGTCGTCAGGCGAGAGTCCCCAGACATGCGCACGATCGTCATCTCATTGGCCAAAGTGCCTGTGATGAGACCGCAGGCAGGCCTGGTCTGCACGCCCAGCCCAGGCCACGGCGCGCCGATGAAACATACGTGTCTCAATCGGGCCTGTTCTCGAATACATGCCAGCACCCGGGGACCTCACAACTACCCAGGGCCATGGAAGCGGCGAATGACATACCTTGACTGCCAGGGTGCGAACCACCGCAATTACATCGATGCCGCCGTTGACGATGTTTCCGGGCTTCTGTGGGTCGTAGTCCCAGATGGACTGCTTGGTCTCGCAGACCGCAGTCTGCGTGACGCTATCCATGAATGCGTCGATTCCAAGCTCGACTACGTGTCCGAGGCAGCTGCGACGGCATCAGCTCACGCAATACATGCTAGCAGGGACGGCGGACGCACCTGAGCTTCCTCTCCGACTTCTCCCAGTTCCCCAGGACACCACGTTTCTCGAGACGGCGCGCGAGTTCGTCGGCTGCGGTGCTATTGTTGGACGCGTTATCATTCGTTACGTGGCCGAGCTAGAAGCTCATGTCAGCGTCGCCATGATGCCCAGATTAGTCTTATGCACGTACCTTGTTGTGTTCCTTGGATGTTACCCCAGCGCGATCAAGGAATAGAAGAAACCACCTCCCTAGATTCGCGCCGGAGTGATCTCCCAGAATCTTGTGGCAGGCCGCGACCTCGTTCCGGAAGGTCCAGACGCGGGCTGCGACGTCCACGTCAATCCACTGCAGGATGAGGCCGAAGTAGCCGTCGGACGTGTGCGGCGCAGTCCACAGGTCCCAGCCACTCGAGACATCGCCCGGGGCCCTTGATGTCGATCTTGAGCTGGCCGACGTAGTCTATGAATGAGTTGTTGATGTATGACCGGACGGTCGAGCGGGATGGGAGCTCGGACTTCTTCGTTGCCGGGCGCATGGCGACAAGACAGTTCGTGAAAGTGATGTTGTCAGCAACGGAAAGTGCCTGCAGCGGATGGGATTAGCTCATCCAGGGGTGGGAAACACCGATCAGCACACCTGTTGGCCGCACACGACATGCTCGCTCACTGCCTTGAGGATCGTCTCTTTCGAGAACTCCTTGGGACGACTTATCTTCCTCACCCCCATCGCGACCAACGTCCTCTGACCACCCTGCTTCCCTGCCTCGCCCGCCTTGGCAGCCTCTCGAGCCTCCTTCACCTCTCGGGAACACACCGGTGATTCTCTTCATACCCGGCGTCCTTGCACCTTTTCCGGTACTCGTCATAGTGTGCGGCGGCGATGTGGCTGCGGCACGTCGAATTGTGCCCAGCGTACCACCCCGCACGCTCCTTCTTCTTCCCTCGCACCTTCTCGTCATCACTAGTACGTTCACACCGTCATGCATGAGTTTCCCGCGATGCCTGCTTCTAAACCTAACAACCACTCACCGGCATATAGTGCACCATCGCCCTCTTTCGGTCGATCTGTCCCCGTCCTTCTCAACAAACGTCTTCTTCTCCCAGTCCGTGAACACGGTGAGAAGATCGCGAGCCATCTCCCCTTTCCGCTTCCGCTTCTGCCCCGTCGCCACCTCCTCATCGAAGTCAGACTCCTCCTTGTCACTTTCGATCTGGGTACGTCAGACGCGCGTTGTTATGCTCACAGAACCACCCGGAGCTCACCTCAATTGCGTTATCCTCTGTCAGGCCCGCCGTCCCACCCTCTTCCCCAATGTCATCCTCCTCACGGTCTCCACCCTCCTCGTATTCCTCCTCCTCATCTTCGTCGCTCTCACTGCCCCCAGTCTTGCGCTTGCGCTTCTTCACGGGCCGCCTCGAGCCCGCGATCTTCTCAACCGGCCGCGCACGTGTCTTCTTCGCTGGCTTCGCTGGCGGTGTGTCCTCATCTTCCGATGACTCGTCAGCTGCGGCCGGTTTGCGCTTCCGAGCCGACTTAGGTGCCTTGTTCTTGGGCGCCGTTTCGGTGTTACGCGCCATGGCGATGGCCCGTCCGAAGAAGTAGAAGCACGAGAAGGTCAGAAGGGGAGGCACGGGTCGAGGGATTGTACGCGTGTGCGCGATAAGTATTGGGTGCTTGTGAATTGTCCGATGAATGCAGGACACCCCCGAATGCATTAGTACATCATACTTTGTAACATGCTTGCATAGTCTTCTGTAGGACATCCTATGTACTGATCAGGCCCGGACTCGCACCCTCCGGCGCGTCCTCCAAGCCCGTGTGTGCCGATGACCGGTCAGGACCGGTCATGATGACCGGTTCTGACCAGCAAACCTGACCGATCATCGGTTCGGGTCCGGTTTCCAGCGGTTAGGTCGGTCATTTTGCGGTCCTCG